>CM017191.1:23689704-23904704 GCA_004837865.1 Musa balbisiana
CCATATACTCCGATCTTTTTCTTAAAGATCCACTTGCAACCGATGGGTACAATACACTCGGACGCATCAATTAGGTTCCAAACCTTGCTGGAGTACATGAAATCCATCTCAGAATTCATGGCTTCTTGCCACTTCTCGGAGTCTATACTCATAATAGCCTCCTTGTAGGTCTGAGGATCAATATTCTTAACATCTTCTCCTCCAATATGTCTCACATATCTCTCAGGAGGATGAGATATTTTGCCGAACCTACGTAAAGTTAGAACTTGTGTTAGGTACCTGAATAGACTCGGGCTGTAGAGCAGTGCTTGAGCTAAGTTCTCTAACCTCACTCAACTCTATCATGCTCCCATTATCTCTGCAAAGAATGTGTTCCTTCTCAAGAAATACTATTTTCTTAGCGACAAAGACCTTTTGGTCCTCAAAATGATATAAATAATACCCATAAGTTTCCATAGGGTATCCCACAAACTTGCACCGCTCCATCCTCGATTCAAACTTATTGGGGTTGTGTCTTTTAACGTGGGCAGGGTAGTCCCAAATCTTAACAACTTTAAGATCGGGCTTCTTCCCTTTCCATATCTCATATGGTGTAGACACTACCAACTTAGTTGAAAATCTATTCAGAAGGTAAGCTGCAGTCTCTAGGGCATATCTCTAGAATGAGATGGGTAGATCAACGAAACTCATTATGGACTATACTATGTTTAAAAACGTATGATTCCTTCTTTCAGATACTCCATTAAGCTGAGGTGTATAAGGAGGTGTCCATTGGGATAGAATCCTATGGTCCTTGAGGAATTGGGTAAACTCTGTACTTAAGTACTCATCTCCTCGATCTGATTAAAGAGTCTTGATACTCTTTCTAATATGGTTCTCCACTTCATTCTTATACTCTTTGAATTTCTCAAAGGCCTCACACTTATACTTCATTAAGTACACATGTCTATATATTAAGAAATCATCAGTAAAGGTAATGAAGTAGGATTAACCACAAATTGCATGAGTTGACATGGGTCCACATACATCACTATGTATGAGTTCTAGTAGCTCAGTCGCTCTTTCTCTGGTTCTACTAAATGGAGAGTTGGTCAGTTTTCCACGAAGGCAAGGCGCATTTGATTCATAATCGAATGTATCTAAATATTCATCATTTAGCAAATTTTGAATCCTTCCCTCATGGATATGACATAGCCTACAATGCCACAGATATGCATAGTTCACCTTATCTCATTTCCTCTTAGACACACTTACATTTATGATATATGGAGTAGTGTCTAGCATAAATAAACCATTATGCAATGTTCCTCTCGTGATGATCTCATCATTTAATAATATAGAACAACCATTGTTCTCAAAAACTAATTTATATCCACTAACTGTCAATCATGAAATGAAAATAATATTTTTGATAATAGAATGAATAAAATAACATGCATCCAATGCAATAATAACTCCACCAAGCAGATGTAGGGCAACCTCGCCAATAGCTACTACAGCAACTTTTGCTCCATTGCCCATCTTGAGGTCCGTCTCACTTCTCGCCAATCTCCTAGGCATTGTTAGAACCTGCAATGAATTACAAATATGATAAACACTACCGGTATCCAATACCTATGTATTATCATAAGAGTCTAACAAATAGAGACTGATCATGAATGTACCTGAAGCTTCTCCAAACTTCTGTTTCACCCTCTCTACAAGGTACTCTTTATACTTCCTCTTCCAGTGCCCATCTTTTCCGTAGCGGAAGCATTGGCCTTTATCCTTTGTCGGATCTTTCTTAGCAACATTTGCTTTACTTGGTTTGCCCTTGCCTTTGCCCTTCTTAAAGGACTTTTTTACTTTCCTTTTCTTTCTAGTCTCACTAGTGTAGAGAATTGGCTTCTTTTTCTTGATAGTGCTCTCTACCTCCCTCAACATATTGAGAAGCTCCGAGATTGTCACCTCAAGCTTGTTCATATTAAAATTTATTATGAACTGTGAAAAAGAATCTGGTAGGGACTGAAGCACAAGATCCACACACAGGTTATCCTCTAGGACCATTCCTAGACCTGTAAGTTTTTCTATCCACTCAATCGTCGTTAGGACATGGTTCTGAACCGGTGTCTCCTCAGTCATCCTAGCATAGAAGAGGCTCTTGGATATCTCATATCGTTGAGTCCTTCCCTATTCCTCAAACTATTTACGGACATGTAGGAGAATGGATCTAGCATCCATCTTTTCATGCTGTCTTTGTAACTCAGGAGTCATGGAGTCCAATATGTAACACTGAGCAAGAGTGGAGTCATCAATGTACTTCACATAGCGAGCGATCTCATCCTCGCTTGCCTCTTTCTCGGGCGTAGGCATCACTGTATCAAGGACATATACGATTTTCTCCGCCGTGAGAATAATTCTCAAGTTGTGGAGCCAATCCATATAATTTGGACCAGTGAAGTGGTTGACATCAAGTATATCATGTAAGGGATTTGAAAGTGACATTTTATGAAAACAAAGATGTAGCAGAAATAAATAACATACAGATTTTGTAGAAAATAAATAATCAAGATATAAACTTCTATCTTAATTTGCTCTCACTATTTTACTGGCGAGTCACGCGACACCCTTAGCACATGAAACAGAAGTCTTCGATAGACTTCTAGTGGGGATCAAGATCCAATCAGCATCTTAGTGTAACCTCGAGGGACTCGACCAATCACACTATGCCTAAAAGGTAGGCAACTCTTGTCGATCATAACTCCTTATGATTCCCATCGTGTTCGGCCTCCAAATCACCATGGTCTCGAGGGACTCGACCAACCATGATGTTCGGTTAAGTCAACGGTATCGTTACAAGATGAGTATGATTCGATGATATACCCTCGAGGGACTTGACCAAGCATACCAATCCCCAGGTCACCGGTGACATCTCTATATCATAGGCAAGATAGCGAATCGTGATATAGGTGAGCCTCGAGGGACTTGACCAACTCAACCCTACACCGAAAATCGATCCCTACCTATAATGATGGAAGGCCATGTAGGTCAATCTAATTGCCTCACGTTTACCGACTTAATATTATCGTGGATTTCTTTGATTTGGACTCCTAATATGACATGTCACACACATACATATTTAATATATATTTACATCACATGTATATATATATATATATATATATATATATATATATATATATATATAGATATATATATATATATATAGATATATATATATAGATATATATATATAGATATATATATATATTATATATATATATATAGATATATATATATAGATATATATATATATTATATATATATATAGATATATATATATAATATATATATATAGATATATATATATAGATATATATATATATAATATATATATATAATATATATATATAATATATATATATAGATATATATATATAATATATATATATAGATATATATATATAATATATATATATAATATATATATATAGATATATATATATAATATATATATATATATAATATATATATATATTATATATATATATTATATATATATATATAATATATATATATATAGATATATATATATATAGATATATATATATAGATATATATATATATAGATATATATATATAGATATATATATATATAGATATATATATATATAATATATATATATATAGATATATATATATAATCTATATACTGATATATATAATATACATATCTAGTATGTGTCTAAACAATCACATATCACATGAGCAATTACACCAGATGATCAGGACCACAACCTAATGTAATCAGGCCCGGCTAATGAGCCTAAGCACTCACATCAAGATCTATGTGTGTAGCGGTGCATCTCAATGCTATGTGATCGTCCATTCTCATCCTCGTTAGGTTCTGTCGGCATCTTGACCTCCAAGCATCGCGATCGTCCATCTCGTGGGTCTCGCTATTGCATCCACGCTCCTGCTGCACCTTCTCGTATAATTACAACTTAATTATAAGCACACAAGCCTAACAATAAATTAGAAATAAGATGGAGGCTCACAGACCCCAATAATAATAATCAAAAGTACACACATCACATGGTCTATGATCATCTGTCTACACATCATACATCACATGTGTAAATCATTATCATATAGGACTACTTGATAATAATAAAAATAATAATCAATTAAATCTTTTAATTAATTAATATTTTCTAAAATTAGGGACATGTAGGGAATTTTTTGATTTATGAGGGGTATTTTCATAATTTGGACAAAGGACAGAACTTGAAAAAAAATTTGAAATTTAGAGGGGCAAAATTATCTTTTGGCCAAAAACCCCAACCCCTCTCTTCTCCCTGCTTTCTGTGATCGCTGCCACCCTACAGGCGGTAGCTAGTGCGGTGGGGGTGGCGTGGGGGCACCGCCCCTACATGCGGGCGGCTCTCTCACGGGCGTTCTGCCTGCGGATGGCACCGCCCTTGCGGTCGGGCGACCCTACGGGCACTGCCACCCCCGCGAGTAGTTGTGCTCGTAGGCACAGCACCCACAAGCGTCGCTACCCAGTGGCGCCTCAACCCGCAGGCGTAGTGCCGCACCAACGAGCTAGCGCCGCCCGCTAGGGCTCACTACCACAGTTATCAGCGACTCGTGCACGGGCCCAACAACGACAGACACTGCCTATGCTCGCGCGCAGGTGGCCGTTGTGCTTGCGACCCTACTTGCAGGAGCCATTGCAAGTAGCCATGCTTGCAGGCGCTGTTACAAGCAGTCATGCCTACGTGCGCAGTGCCCGCGTGCAAGTTGTTGCCATTATAGTAGCCCGTTGGCTGCCAATCGAGAGCCTGCACATAGATGGCAACGCTGCCATCTGTGAAGGTAGCAGGGGCAGCAATAGTTGCTGGCCTTTCTCGCTTTTACGTCAACGATTTTGACGTTAAAAGCTTCTCCAAAACACACACGTAGTTCAAACCAATCTTTCACACGAACAACTTGGCTCGAAATAGAAAACCACATGTGAGATAGATTGTGTTACCTAGGGAGATCGTATATTCTTGAATCCCTATGAATCTCTAGGAGAGGGTGAAGAAGGTCAAGCACCCTCCTATCTAGCGGTGATCCACACAACAGGGCTGCGATGACGCTCCTCAAAACTCCAGGCCTGCTTTGAGGTGGAGAGGGAGAGCAGAATAGGAGAGGCAAGTAAAAGGCTCTAGCCTATGAACCACTGATTCCCTCCTATTTATAGAGGTCCCTTATCAACTTAACCCTAATGGATCCTTTCCTATTGGATATTGGATCTCCATCAAACTATCCAAGCCTCTTAGATTAGTGGATCTCTATCCAATAATCTTGCATGGACTCTTATTGGAACTCATTCATAAGATCTAATAATTCATGGAGCTTATTGAATATCCAATAAGATAGGGGCTCCGACGGATATCTCATATTCGAACCTCTACTCGTCATAATGCCTACCATATATGTGTGGTCCTCTAGGCCCAATATCGAGCTGGCCGTGAGTCATACATGTCAGAACTCCTTCTGGCTAAGTGAATTATTATCTCTATAATAATTCACTCGACTCATTAATTGCGGACGTACTAGGCCACTACACCTCATTCCCCAGACGAAATAGGGGAATCCAATCCATTGAACCTATCTATCCTCAGTTACCATGTACCTATAATCCCTCATCTATCTAATATCCCAGAGACCATATACCGGGCATGGTGCTGTCAAACCCATATGGTTTCTACTATAGTATCGCTCTAATCGGATTCTCTCAGAGAACTCTTTCTCTCTCAATCCGAATGACTCTAGCCAGGGATTTGTCTGAGCAAGAATATATGAGACATTCCTCTCATGAAACCGAGAGTGGATGATCCTTTATCGACACTCAATAGTTGTCGTATGTTGGCTACCACTCCCGATAACCGGTTGTGCTAGATCTGGGACATCCAAACCTATAAGTTTGGTATCAAAGAGTGGAGCACTTATATAGGACATCCTTTGTGTCTCAAGTCTAAGGACCAAATACACGACTGGGACTACATAAGGCATTATCAAGCATTCAACATTCCGTAAGCGGATCAATCAGTGAACTCATTCTCCAATGAGTACCTATACTATATCCTTAGTGTCCCTACACGAGCAACTATGAGAACAGTTGCATCTATCATATGGATGGGTATATAGCACACAAATATGTTCAGTTATCTCGATATCCCTCTAGAGTAACCGATGACCGAGATAATTAGGATCTGTGTTTAAAGGTGAATCGGTCTCATTATCGTGATCTCATCACGATCTGATTCCCATTACAAAGATCCAAGAATATATATATATATATATATATATATATATATATATATATATATATATATATATATATATATATATATATATATATATATATATATATATATATGCAACAAGCAATATAAAGTGATGAATGCTAAAATATAATAAGCAAAAAAGATTGCATGTCAAGTCACACGTGCCATCACTCACGTGATTGACTTACAAGACACATATGACTAGCAATCTCCCACTTGACCTAAAGCTAATCACCTATGTATTTGTCCCCATCAAACCCCTGTGACGCTTAAAGACAAATTGAGATAATGGCTTTGTTAGTGGATCTGCAATGTTATCTTCGGATGGAACTCTTTCCACTACTACATTTCCCTCGGGTCATGATCTCTCTGATCAGGAGGAACCTCCTCAAAATATTTGTGATGAGACCTAGGAAATGAGCAATCGCCCCATTTTTATCGCAATATAAGGAATCAGCTCCTCGTCGCTTGGCACGACCCCTAGATCTGTGATGAACTTCTTTATCCAATCTCTCTCTTTTGCTACCTCTGCTGTAGCAATGTACTCCGCCTCTATGATCAAGTCAACAGTAGTATCTTGCTTGGAACTCTTCCAGCATACTGCTCCTCCATTCAAGGTGTATACATACACCGAATTCAACTTGCTATCATCGACATCGAACTGAAAACTTGAGTCAATATAGCCTTCAACCCTAAGGCTACTACCTCCATATACTAGTAAAAGATCCTTAGTTCTTCTCAAGTATTTAAGGATACACTTTACTACTTTCCAGTGCTCCAAGCCTGGATCCGCTTGATACTTGCTCGTGACACTTAGAGCATGTGTTATATCAGGCCTGGTATATAGTATGACATACATGATAGACCCTATCACTGAGGCATAGGGTATCCTATTCATGTTCGCCCTTTCTTCAAGAGTCTTTAGGGACATACTCCTAAAAAGCGATATCCCATGTCTCATCGGTATAAGACATCTCTTAAAATTTTTCATGCCAAACCTTTTGACAATGGTGTCTATATACTTGGATTGGGACAAGCCAAGCATCATCTTGGATCTATCTTTATAGATTTGAATCAACAAGATACAGGATGCTTCTGTTAGGATCAGGGTTGACACTAAGAGAGGGGGGGGGGGGGGGGGGGGGTGGGGGGTGAATTAGTGCAGCGGATAAAATCATGTCATTTTTGGAAAAACCTTCATACGTTGAAAACCGATTCTGGAAATATGCTTAAATTGAAAGCGTATGAAAAAGTATTGAAGACAGTAAGCTATTGAAGGGGTTTGCAGTAAGGTAATAGCAATAAGTAAATGCAAACCAGAGTTTTAGAGTGGTTCGGTCAAACGTGACCTACATCCACTTTCGGCTTAAGAACTTTTGGCCTTTTACAACACTCTTAAGCTCTCAAAATCTCAAAATAAATGCTAAGTTTCAGTGCCCATTCATGCATGAATAGGTGAGGTTTATATAGGCCCCAAACTGGTTTGAATTTGGAGCTCAAAAGTGTCATTTCCTGGAATTCCGGGGTCCTGGCGGTACTACCGCCATAACTGGGCAGTACTACCGCCTGACAGAGCTCAGAGACCGAGCTCGGGTGGTACCACCGCCCAGCCTCACTTGAAGACCGAGCCCAGGCGGTACCACCACTTGACATGGGCAGTTCCACCGCCTAGCTTTCCTGGGAGACTCGGCTCCTGGGCGGTGCCACCGCCGGCCAAGAAATCTGGGTCCGAATGGGCTGATCCATTCGACCCCATTTGGGTCTGTCAAGGGCCCAATTGCCTCAAGATTAAGTTAATGGGATCACTTCTCATTTCTAACTTAATCATCATGCTAACTACGATATTTTCAAGACATTTACTGCAGCTTGCTCCGGTGTGTCAATCGCTTCTTCCAGCGAGCTTTCGGCGAACTTTCGATGAACATCCGATGAACCATCGATGATGCTCCGGCGGACTTCTGCCAAACTCCTGGACTTGCGACGATCCACTTGGCGATTTCTGATGAGCTTCTTTGGCAAGCTCCTGGACTTCTCGGATTTATTCTCGCAAAACCTCTGATGACCGTTCAGACTTCGGTCGAACTCTCGAACCCCCAACGTGATCATAGTCTTGACTCTGGCGCAACTCTTCCTTCATGTCTTACTTCCATCATAGTTAATCCTGCACACTTATTTCAACATATAGATTAGATAACAAATGAAAATTGACTTCATTATCAAAATCCGAGATTCAATAATCTCCCCTTTTTTGATGATGACAATCAATTGATAACGGAGTTAACCTTAACTCCCCCTATCTATATGCCATACTCGAGATAAGTCATTCTTGAATTTCAAAGCCTTTAAATTCAAGAGATATATTGATAAGTTAAGATCGTTTAACATTATCAATACTTCCATCATGATTCCTATCATGATATATCTCTCTGAAAATGATATTAAGGCTTGACATCCATTTTCAAGTCTTACATTTCAAGTGTGAATGATAGTAATGGTAGCACTTCATCATATGGTAAGATATCAAAATGTAAAATTGCGATGTATGCTTTTGATATCTCAACATAACGCAAGCATTTCAAGTGTTTAGCAATCATAGCATTTCATCACATAGCAAGATATCAACAAGTAAAATTTGCGATGCAAGTTCTTGATATCTTATCATGATGCAAATATTTCAAGTATTTAGCAATCATAGCATTTCATCACATGGCAAGATATCAACATGTAAAATTGCGATGCAAGTTCTTGATATCTTAACATAATGCATATATAGCGTAATGCAAATATGGCAATCATAGCATTTCTATCATCAATTTACCATATATTTCGATGCAAGCTTCTTTTGATATCTTAACATAATTCAAATTCAAATATGACACTCATAGCATCAATTCATATATTTCTCCCCCTTTGTCATCAACAAAAAGGAGAACGATATAAGCAAATTTTAAACATAAGTGCGGTAATGATTCATGCCATAATTAGGTTTATGTCATTTTGCAATAATGAGTGATAGGATACTAATTATACAAACATCTTCAAAGAAAACATGACATGGAGATTATTTTTCTTTTTATTTGGTATTATCTTTTTGCATGAAGGAGGAAAGCCATTAAGATTACTCGAGTGAAGTTAAAATTAATAAGAGATTTAAATCACGTTTCATTTTAACAAGGATCAAGATATGTATGTGAATCAAATCCATGCTAAAAAAAATCTTCCTTTTTCAAGAAAGAATTTATAAGAAAGAATCATTTCATTAAATCCATTTCTCAAAAAAAATATTTTTCACACAATAAGTCTATGAGAGATGCATTTGCTAATTGATTATATATGTCAAAAATTAATGATATGAATTAAACTCTATAAGACATGCTTATGAAAGCTACATTAAGTCCGGAAGAGAATAATGTATCGTTAGGATCAAGAAAATCTAAAAATAAAATTTAACACTTTCATGCATTCAGACAAGGTTTTGTTATAGATTTTCAAACACAATCATGAAGATAAAACATGTTTATTATTATGGAAATTTTGTATCCAAAACACATAATTTTCAACATGTTATTAAGGCCTTGAATCATGTAAAATCATCATAGCAATTAAGTGATTTGATCATTGAATCAAGAACATCCGAAAAATAATTTTAATAAGTTCATGCATTCGGACATATTAACATACCTAATTCTCTTCTAATGAAATCAAATTGTTCTTCACTTAAAAGCTTTGTAAAAATATCAGCTAGTTGATGTTTAGTATCAATGAACTCTATAACTACATCATGATTAGTGACATGATCTCGTATAAAGTGATGTCTAATATCAATATATTTTATTCTTGAGTGTTGAATGAGATTCTTTGTTAAACATATAGCACTTGTGTTATCACATTTAATGGGAATATTTTTAAGATGAACTTTATAATCTTCTAAGGTGTTTTTCATTCACACAACTTGTGTACAGCAAACACTAGCTGCAATATACTCAGCTTCGGTTGTTGATAGTGCAACCGAGTTTTGTTTCTTAGATGACCAGGAAACAAGAGCATGTCCCAAAAATTGACATGTTCCTGATGTGCTTTTTCTATCTAGTCTACACCCAGCAAAATTCACATCAGCATATGTAATTAACTCAAACTTCTCGATTTTTGGATACTATAATCCTAGATTTGTGGTACCTTTAGGATATCTAAGTATTCTTTTAATCGCTTTGAGATGAGATATCTTATGATTCGATTGAAACCTACAACAAAGTCCTACACTGAACATGATATCTGGTCTAGTTGTAGTGAGGTTAAGTAAACTTTCTATCATATCCCTATAAGTTTTTTGATTGAAGCTTTCTTCATTTTCATCAACTTCTAACTTAGTGGAGGTACTCATAGGAATGTTAATAACTTTTGAGCTTTCCATATTAAATCTTTTTAGCAAATCTAAAGCATATTTAGTTTTGTTGAATCTCGGATTTTGATGATGAATTCAATTGTCATGTTTTATCTAATCCATATGTTGAGATAAGTATGCAGGATTTACTACGACAGCTTGAAGACATAAAGCAAGTCTACCGGAGTCAAGTTCGATGGGTGTTCGAGAGTCCGTTGAGAGTCCGAAGATTCGTCGGAGATGCTGCCGGAACCAATCGAGAAGAAATCGGGGACTTATCAAAGTTTTCGGAAGTCCGCCGAATAAGATCATCGGAGGTTCGCAGAGATCACCGAGAAGGCTCGGCTACTCGTTGACTTCGCCACAAGATCGGGAGCCAGCTGGGAGTCCGTCGGAAGAAATCCAAGGGCGTATCGGAAGTCCGTTGGAAGATCGCCGGAAAGCTCGCCGGAACAAGACTTGAAGTTCGCCGGTTAAAAAACTTGCTTAGGAGTATCTCTTTAGTTACGTAGTTTGAATGTAATTAAGGTTAGGATTAAGATATAATCCTATATCTTGATTAGGGGCCAACTGGGCCCAAAATGAAACCTGGTTTGGGCCGGACTTAAAGCCCAATCAGTGACTAGCAAGGTCGGGCGGTGGCACCGCCCAGCACCCGAGAGCTAGGCGGTGGCACCGCCCAGCACCCGAGAGCCAAGCGGTGGCACCGCTAGACTGGGCGGTGGCACCGCCCAGTACACTGTCAGTGTCAAAACTGACAGGCGGTGGCACCGCCACTGACAGGCGGTGGCACCGCTAGCTTCGGGAACATAAGAGAATTCAAATTTTTAGAGCCCAAATTTGAATCCTCTTGAGGCCTATAAATACCCCTCAATTCTCAGCAGAGAGAACAACTTTTTGAGCAGCAAGTGATTGAGAGAAAGGTCTTAGAAAAGTCTTAGCAATCCTTGGTTTTCAATTTGCTAGTGTTCACCTCCTTCTTTCTTGAAAATCTGTAAGAGTGTGAACTGCTTGTAAAGAGTTGTAAGAGGGGTATTTACCCTTCCATTTCAAGAGATTTGCTAGTGGAAGATGGGAGCCTCGTCGAAGAGGGGCCTCGCAAGTGGATGTAGGTCATTTGACCGAACCACTTTAAAAACGGCGTAATCTCTGGTTTGCATTTCATTGTTGCTATTCACATTACTGCAAACTTTCTTACTTGCTTTATTTACTCATTACCTTAGCTGCTCTACTATACGAATACGCTTTCAAGTTCAATTTTTACCGTACGAAAGATTTATCAAAATCGACGTTTTAATCCGCTGCACTAATTCACCCCCCCCCTCTTAGTGCTCTTGATCCTAACAAGTTTGACTAATAAGATGCCATTTCTTAGTTGCTTAATTTGTAAGCCTAAGAAAAAGGTTAATTCTCCCATCAAACTCATTTCAAATTCAAGACTCATGGTTTTAGCAAAAGATTCACAAAGAGATTCGTTTGTAGAACTAAAAAAAATATCATCAACATAAATATGAACAATGAGAAAATTATTTTCAAAATTCTTGATAAACAATGTAGTATCAACCTTGCCTTTTGTGAAATTATTTTCAATAAGAAAAGAACTAAGTCTCTCATATCAAGCCCTTGGGGCTTGTTTTAGACCATAGAGAGCTTTAGTTAATTTAAACACATGATTAGGGAGGCTATTATTTTCAAATCCGGGAGGTTTATTCAATATAAACTTCTTCGAAAATAAAGCAATTAAGAAAAGCGCTTTTAACATCCATTTGAAATAACTTAAAATTATTATTATTAGTATAGGCAAGGTAGGCTTCTAATCTAGCCACACGAGCGAAGGTTTCTTCATAATCGATATCTTTTTCTTGGTTGAAACCATTGGCTACTAATCTAGCCTTGTTTCTAACCATGATACTATATTCATCTTGCTTGTTTCTAAAGACCCATTTAGTACCAATAACTAAATGGTCATTTGGCCTAAGAATAAGCTTCCACACCTCATTTCTCTCAAATTGATTTAACTCATAATGCATTGCGATAATCCATGAATCATCTTTCATGGCTTCGTCAATACATTTAGGTTCAATTTGGGACAGAAAAGCGACGTTGGCACAAACATTTTTAAGAGAAGAATGTGTTTGAACCCCCTTAGATGTGTCTCCTAGGATTAGCTCCTTAAGATGAGCATCCACATACTTCCAATCCTTAGGTAAGGATGTTTTGGAAGTGGATGCATTCAAGTTGCTAGTTGGAGAAGGGGTTTCATTTAAATTCAAAGAATCAAAATCAACATCATCATCAAAATCATTTTTCTTGATTTCGAAAATCTCATTGAAAACAACATGAATGGATTCTTATATAATTAAAGTTCTTTTATTGAAGATACAAAAAACTTTAGAAACCGAAGAATAACCAAGGAAAATTCCTTCATCGGATTTAGCGTCAAATTTTCCTAAGGCATCTTTTTCATTCAAGATAAAACACTTACACCCAAAAACTTTAAAATATGAAACATTAAGTTTTTTGTTGTTCCACAACTCATAGGGAGTTTAGGTGAGTAAGGGTCTTACTAGAACTCTATTCAAAATATAGCATGTAGTGTTTATGGCTTCGGCTCAAAATATTTGGGTAGGCTATGTTCATTCAATATAGTTCTCGCTATTTCTTGTAAATTTCTATTTTTTCTTTCTACTACTTCATTTTGTTGAGGATTTCTTAGAGTAGAGAAGTTGTGATTGTATCCATTAAATTCACAAAATTCTTGGAAATCAAGGTTTTGAAATTCACTACCATGATCACTTCTAATTGACGAAATCATAGAACCCTTTTCATTTTGGACAAGTTTGCAAAACTTGGTAAAATATCTAAAGCATTCATTTTTGTGTTTTAAAAAATATGTTTATGTGTATCTACTATAGTCATCTACAATGATGAAGGCGTATTTGCTACCTCCTAGGCTTGATGTAGAGATAGGTCCAAACAAGTCCATATGGATCAATTGTAAGGGCCTAGAGGTGCTTATTTGATTTTTAGATTTGAAACAACCCTTAATTAGTTTTCCTAATTGACAAGCATCACACACATTATCTTTGATGAACTTAATATGAGGAATTCCTCTTACAAGTTCTTTGGATGATATTTGAGTGATTAGTTTCATACTAGTATGACCTAATCTACTATGCCAAAGCCAAGCATCCTTATTCAAAATCGAGAAACACATTTCATTGCAAAGATCATTGATGTCAATATTGTATACGTTATTTTATTTTAATACAATCATAGATGTGTTTTTGTGTGATTTTTTAATGGTGTAAGCATTAAATTCGAATTTGACAATATATCATTTATCATATAATTAACTAATGCTCAAGAGGTTATGTTTTAAACCATCAACTAACAAAACATTTTTAATAAAGAAGTTGGATTTGTTACCTATGGTTCCTTTGCCAATGATTTTACCCTTGTTGTTATCTCCGAAGGTGACATAGCTTTCGTCTATGCTAGTGAGCTTAGAGAATTGAGATGGATCTCCAGTCATATGCCTTGAGCATCCACTATCAAGGTACCATCTCTTGCTCCTAGCTTGTGATGATATATGTTTCTACAAGAAAGGATGATTTTTAGGTACCCATTTAATTTTGGGTGCCTCAAACACTGATCTAAATTATTTATCATGTTGCATAGAATTTATCGTGGTTCCTTTAGAAACCTAAATCAGTTTGTTCGGACTAACTTTCTTGAATGGACAATGATAAGTTCTATGTCCATGTTTGCAATAAAAGTTGCATTTGCTTTGATGCCGAATATGTAAGATAGGGCCTTTAATGAAGGTGGTTGGATTTTGGTGAGGACTTCTCACAAATTCGATTCCACTTCTTTTTGGAACATGACCCTTATTTGTAAGGATCATATTCAAAGACTTGCTACCAACTTCGAATTTCTTCAAGGTGTCCTTAGGTAGCAAGTTCTCCTTTTGGAGAGTTTCTAGATCATGGCATTTTTTACATGGAGCTAAACTATCATGATATTCAATTTTTAATTTATGAAAATTACAAGTAAGACTATCATGCTCCTTTTTTAGTAATTTGTATTTTCTACTAATAGTTTTGCATTCATCAAATAAGTCATGGAAGACATTTAGTAATTTGTCAAATGATAAATCTATATCAATTAAATTCCTTATCTCATCTCCAATGGCCATTAGGGTGTAATGAGCAACTTGCTTGGTGCTGGACTTCTCTTCTTCGGACTCGCTTGAGTTATCCCACGTTGCTTTGAGTGCCTTCTTCTTTGGTGTTCTTTTCTTGGTTTGGTGACAATCACTTTTGTAGTGTCCCGACTACTTGCATTCGTAGCAAATAACTTGGTCCTTTTTGGGTTTAAATTTATTTTTTGTGTCATTTTAAAACTTGTTTCGTTTAATGAATTTTTTGAATTTCCTTGTTAGAAGTGCCAAGTCATCGTCACAGTCTTCATCACTTGAGTTTTCTCTCAAGTGGTCTTCGAAAGTTCTAAGTGTCATATCCTTCCTGTTCTTTGGAAGGATGTCTTTTTATTCTTCATGAGCTTTGTAAGTCATTTTGTAGGTCATTAATGACCCGATTAATTCTTTAAGAGGGAAGTTATTTAAATCTTTAGCCTCTTAAATAGTAGTGACTTTAGGGTCCTAACTCTTATGAAGGGATCTTAGAATCTTATTTATGAGCTCAAAATCCGAAAAACTTTTGCCGAGTCCTTTTAGACCATTGACGACATCCGTGAAACGGGTGTACATATTGGCGATATCAAAAGATTGTATCAAAAGATTGATTTTTGACTCTTTCACTCTACTTATGCCTTCGTGAGTCACTTCGAGTATATGCCAAATATCAAATACGGTTTCACAAACCGAAACACGATTGAACTCGTTTTTATTAAGCGCACAAAATAAGGCATTCATAGCCTATGCATTAAGAGCGAAAGTCTTCTTCTCCAATTCATTCCAATTGATCATTGGAAGAGAAGACTTCGAAAATCCATTTTCGACAAGATTCCAAAGTTCAAAATCCATTGAAATAAGGAAGATCCTCATTCGGGTCTTCCAATAGGTGTAGTCCATCCCATTGAACATGGGTGGACGTGTAATAGAGTGGCCCCCTTGATTTTCAGTGTATGCCATCTCTCTTGGGTTTTAATCCTATTGAGAGTTAGCCCCGCTCTGATACCAATTGTTAGGATTAGGGTCGGCACTAAGAGGGGGGGGGGTGTGTGTGAATTAGTGCAGTGGATAAAATCACGTTGTTTTCGGAAAAACTTTCGTATGTTGAAAACCGATTCTGGAAATATGCTTAGATTGAAAGCATATGGAAAAGTATTAAAGGCAGTAAGGTAATAGCAATAAGTAAATGCAAACTAGAGTTTTAGAGTGGTTCGGTCAAACGTGACCTATATCCACTTTCGACTTAAAAACTTTTGGCCTTTTACAACACTTTTAATCTCTCAAAATCTCAGAATAAATGCTAAGTTTCGGTGCCCTTTTATACATGAAAGGGTGGGGTTTATATAGGACCCAAACTAGTTTGAATTTGGAGCTCAAAAGTGTCATCTCCCGAAATTCTGGGGTCCTGGCGGTACCACCGTTAAAACTGGGCGGTATTATCGCCTGATAGAGCTCGGAGATAGAGCTCGGGCGGTACCACTGCCTGACAGGGGCGGTACCACCGCCCAGCCTCACTTGGAGACCGAGCCCAGGCGGTACCACCGCCTGACATGGGCGGGTCCACCGCCCAGCTTTCCTAGGAGATGGCTCCTAGGCGATGCCATCGCCGGCCAGGAAATTTGGGTCCGAATGGGCTGATCCATTCGGCCCAATTTGGGTTTGTCAAGGACCCAATTGCCTCAAGATTAATTTAATGGGATCACCTCCCATTTCTAACTTAATCATCATGTTAACTACGATATTTTCAAGACATTTACTGCATCTTGCTCCGGTGCGTCAATCGCTTCTTCCAGTGAGCTTTCGGCGAACTTCTGGCGAACATCTGATGAACCCTCGACGATGCTCTGGCAGACTTTCGACAAACTCCTGGACTTGCGATGATCCACTTGGCGAGTTCCGATGAGCTTCTTTGGCAAGCTCCTGGACTTCTTGGATTTGTTCTCGCAGAACCTCCGACGACCATCCGGACTTTCATCGAACTCTCGAACCCCTAACGTAATCATAGTCTTGACTCCGGCGCAACTCCTACTGCATGTCTTACTTCCATCGTAGTTAATCTTGCACACTTATCTCAACATATGGATTAGATAACAAATGACAATTGACTTCATTATCAAAATCCGAGATTCAACAGCTTCCCCTAAGTTCTTCATGGAGAAGTGTCTAGATAACCAAGCATTTACTGTGGATAGCATTCCTATATCATTCCCAATGATCAGGATGTTATTTACATATAATATCAAGAAGGTGATAGCACTCCCACTTACCTTCCTATATACAAGGCTCATCTTCATTCTTAACGAAGTCATAAGATCTGATTGCCTCATCGAATCTTATGTTCCAACTTCGGGAATCTTGCTTTAGTCCATAAATAGATCTAAGTAACCTGCACACCTTATCTAGGCAGTCTTTGGACACGAATCCCTCGGGTTGTATCATATACACCCCCTCCTCGAGGTTGCCATTGAGGAATGCAGTTTTCATGTCCATCTGCCAAATATCATAATTATAGTGTGCTACAATAGCCAATAAAATTCAGATGGATTTTAGCATGGCTACAGGTGAGAAGGTTTCGTCAGAGTCAACAGTTCCACCTAGAGTCTATCAGGACTTGGACTCTTAATAATAAATAAATATTAAATAAACCTCTATCCGACTCTAACTGAACTAAATAGACTCAATAAACATTATTCAAAAGCTTAGAAAAGAAAAAGGTTGCTAACAATTCCTCTCTCTTCAAATCAGCCTTGTCCTTAAGGCTGAGCAGCATCAAACTCGAAGAGTTTCTCTTTCAGCACTTTAGTCACAGGGTATCTATAGCACATCACAACTCGTTGATCGAGTAAGTACGATCTCTATTTCTTGATAGTATAAGCAATAGGTTGGCCTTTTGGTGTTGTAGTATTCTGAAAAACCCTCTCCATCCAATGGCTAGTGGCAGTTGTGACCTTACTTCCACGTCTTCTCTTTAGGATCACCTACTTTCCATTAATAAAAAACTTCTTGATTAGTTTAGAAAAGTTCCACGAAACATCACCCAAGGTTGATAGTAATTCAATTCCAAGTATCACTTCGAAGTCTTCCAAGGGTAGCAAAAAGAAGTCCAGAAGTAACTCTTGGCCCTACAAAGTTAGTTTAATCTTTGAGCACTTGATATCACAGGTTAAAATCCATCCATCGGTGACCTTTACTTCGAATTTGTTACGGTCTTCAATGTAGTATCAATCAAAACTGTAACATATTAGTGCCAATCATATTGAATCTCTAATTTTGATAATGAAACTAATTGATAGTGTTTATGATTTGACTTCATTTTAAGTGACGTAGGAAGCTTCGATCAAGGAGAGACAATTAAAGTGGGAAGAATCATGTTGGGCCGGAGAAAAATATGTCAGAAGATTGGACGTCGCACTGAAATATTGGTCGACATATTGATAGAAGGCTTCGAGTCATGGGTTCGGGCATTGGGCCAAGAAGAGCAGAAACTACGGTAAGGAAATTGGAGTTGCGGAGGTCAACTGGTCGATTGGGCAATAGGCTGCAAGAGAGGATGATGCGCCGAAGAATTGGATGAAGCATCGGTGAACCAATGACATGCCAGACAATATTTGATTCAAGCTTTGTAATAATTAACTATGATAGCAAGGAATAAAGCAAAATGAAGTCCCGGAGTCAAGAACGAGATTTTGTTGGGAGTTTGAGAGTTCATCGAAAGTCCAGACGTTCATCGAAAGTTATGTCGGAATTGATCGAAAAGTCTAGGAGCTTGCCAAAAAAACTCGTCGGAACTCACCAAGAAGATCGTTGTGAAGTCTCGGAGCTTGTTGGGAGTCTGCTAGAACATTACCGAGAGATCGTTGAAAGTTCGTCGAAAGATCGCTGGAGGCTCACCGGAAGAAACCTAGACTTACGGACTTATTTAGCTTAGTTAATGTCTTAAAATTTATAGTTAGCACATAATTGAGTTGGAATTTGGCCAACTCAATTAGAGGCCAGTTGGGTCTAAATTGGGAGTGATTTGGGCTTATTGGGAGGCCCATTCAATGACCCAAATGTTAGGCCAAGCGGTGGCATTGCCAGAATAGGCGGTAGAACCGCCTGTGAGTTGGAAAACTCAAAAAACTTGGTCTCCAAGGATGTCAGGTGGTGGTACCGCCCAGTGATAATGTGTCATGTGGTAGTACCGCTAGACTGGGTGGTAGTACCACCTAGTGTAGGCGGTGGTACCGCCCGTACCCCGAAATATCAGGGATTTAAATTTTAGCTCCAAGTTTTGAAGCCATTTGGGGTCTATAAGTTCCCCAGCTATTCCTGCATGGAGTAGTAAGAAAGGTGATAAAAAACTCTATGTTTCTAAAGTTGAAAACTCTTGCAAAGTGTGTTAGGATCAAGAGCACTAAGAGGGGGGGTGAATTATTGTAGTAGAAAACTTTCGATGATTTAAAACAACGTTCGTATAATAATGAGAACGATTTCGGTATGAAAGTCGATTCGGAAATTGCTTTAACTTAAGATCAAGTAAAGTGCAGTTAAAGTAAAGCTATGGAAGTAGTTGCAGTTAAGATAGAGAACAAAATGTAAATGCAAACCGAGATTTAGAGTGGTTCGGTCAATCTTGACCCACATCCACTTTTGGCTTCCTCCTCCGATGAGGTCACCGATGTCCACTAGAGGCCTTCCTTCAATAGGCGAAGGCCAACTACCCTTTTATAGTTTCACTCCTTTTGACGAGCTTAGGAGACAACCCTTACAGATTTTTCACTCCTCTCTTGAATGATCAAAACTTCTAAGAAAAGAGGGAGAAGAACTTCTAGCCTTTTACAACACTGTTAAGCTCTCAAAATCTCAGAATAAATGCTAAGTTTCGGTGCCCTTTCATGCATGAAAGGGTAGGGTTTATATAGGCCCAAAACTGATTTGAATTTGGAGCTCAAAAATGTCATTTCCCATGTTTTCGGGGTCTTGGCGGTACTACCGCCATAAATGGGTGGTACTACCGCCTGACAGAGCTCGAAGACCGAGCTCGGGCGGTACCACCGCCTGACAGGGGCGGTGCTACCGCCCAGTCTCACTCGGAGATTGAGCCCAGGCGGTGCCACCGCCCAGTCTCACTCGGAGACTGATCCCAGGCGGTGCCACCGCCTGACAGGGGCGGTGCTACCGCCCAGCCTTACTCCGAGACTCGGCTGCTGGGTGGTGCCACCGCCGACCCAAGCGGTGCCACCGCCGGCCAGGGAATCTGGGTCCGAATGGGCTGATCCATTCGGCCCAATTTGGGTCTGTCAAGGGCCCAACTGCCCCAAGATTAAGTTAATGGGATCACCTCCCATTTCTAACTTAATCATTATGCTAACTACGATAATTTTCAAGACATTTATTGCAACTTGCTCCGGTGCGTCAATCGCTTCTTCTGTCGAGCTTCCGGGGAACTTCCGACGATCATCCGACGAACCCTCGGCGATGCTCCGGCGGACTTCCGGCAAACTCCTGGACTTGCGACGATCCACTTGGCGAGTTCCGATGAGCTTCTTTGGCAAGCTCCTGGACTTCTTAGATTTGTTTCCGCAGAACATCCGATGACCGTCCGGACTTTCGTCGAACTCTTGAACCCCCAACGTGATCATAGTCTTGACTTCGGCGCAACTCCTGCTGCATGTCTTACTTTCATCATAGTTAATCCTGCACACTTATCTCAACATATGGATTAGATAACAAATAACAATTGACTTCATCATCAAAATCCGAGATTCAACAATCTCTCCCTTTTTGATGATGAGAATCAATTGATAACGGAGTTAACTTTAACTCCCCCTATCTATATGCCATACTCAAGATAAGTCATTCTTGAATTCAAAGCCTTTGAATTCAAGAGACCTATTGATAAGTTAAGATTGTTTAACCTTATCAATACTTCCATCATGATTCCTATCATGATGTATCTCTCTGAAAATGATGTCAAGGCTTGACATCCATTTTCAAGTTTTAAATTTCAAATGTAAATGATAGTAATGGTAGCAATTCATCATATGGTAAGATATCAACATGTAAAATTACGATGTAAGTTCTTGATATCTTAACATAATGCAAATATTTCAAAGTGTTTAGCAATCATAGCATTTCTATCATCAATTTAACATAATTCAAATTCAAATATGGCACTCATAGCATCAATTCATATATTTCTCCCCCTTTGTCATCAACAAAAAGGAGAACGATATAAGCAAATTTTAAATACAAGTGAGTGATTGGTAATTTTTCAACAATGATCGATAGGATACCAATTATACAAACATCTCAAGAAAAGATTAAATCACGCTTTATTTTCACAAGGATCAAGATATGTATGTGAATCAATATCCTTGCAAGTAAAAAATCTTCCTTTTTCAAAAAGGAAATTATAAGAAGGAATCATTTTATCAAATCCATTTCTCGAAAATATTTTTCACATTATAAGCCTATGAAGGATGCATTTGTTAATTGATTCCATATGTCAAATATTAATGATATGAATCAAACTCGATATGACATATGCTTATGAGAGCTACATTAAGTCCGGAAGAGAATAAGGTATCAAGAAAATCCAAAAATAAAATTGAACACTTTCATGCATTCAGACAAGGTTTTGCTATAGATTTCCAATACAATCATGAAGATAAAACATGCTCATTATCATGAAAATTTTTATATCCAAAACACATAATTTCCAACATATTATTAAGGCATGTAATCAGGTAAAATCATTATAGCAATTGAGTGATTTGATTATTGAATCAAGAAAGTCCGAAAAATAAATTTAATGAGTTCAAGCATTCGGACACATTAACATTCCTAATTCTCTTCTAATGAAATTAAATTGTTCTTCACTCAAAGGCTTTGTAAAAATATCAACTAGTTGATGTTTAGTATCAATGAACTCTATAACTATATCATGATTAGTGACATGATCTCGTATAAAGTGATATCTAATATCAATATGTTTTGTTCTTGAGTGTTGAATGGGATTCTTTGTTAAACATATAGCACTTGTGTTATCACATTTATTGGGAATATTTTTAAGATGAACTTTATAATCTTCTAAGGTGTTTTTCATCCACACAACTTGTGCACAGCATGCACTAGCTGTAATATACTCGGCTTCGGTTGTTGATAGTGCAACCGAGTTTTGTTTCTTAGATGACTAGGAAACAAGAGCATGTCCCAAAAATTGACATGTTCCTTATGTGCTTTTTCTATCTAATCTACATCTAGCAAAATCTGCATCAGCATAAGCAATTAACTCAAACTTATCGGTTTTCGGATACCATAATCCTAGATTTGTGGTACCTTTAAGATATCTAAGTATTCTTTTAACTGCTTTGAGATGAGATATCTTAGGGTTCGATTGAAACCTAGCACAAAGTCCTACACTGAACATGATATCTGGTCTAGTTGCAGTGAGGTAAAGTAAACTTCCTATCATACCCCTATAAGTTTTTTGATCGAAGCTTTCTCCACTTTCATCAACTTCTAACTTAGTGGATGTGCTCATAGGAGTGTTAATAGCTTTTGAGCTTTCCATATTAAATCTCTTTAGCAAATCTAAAGCATATTTAGTTTGACTAATAAAGATGTCATTTCTTAGTTGCTTAATTTGTAAGCCTAAGAAAAAGGTTAATTCTCCCATCAAACTCATTTCAAATTCTAGACTCATGGTTTTAGCAAAGGATTCACAAAGAGATTCATTTGTAGAACCAAAGATAATATCATCAACATAAATCTGAACAATAAGAAAATTATTTTCAAATTCTTGATAACCAAGCATTTACTGTGGATAGCATTCCTATATCATTCCCAATGATCAGGATGTTATTTAATATAATATCAAGAAGGTGATAGCACTCCCACTTACCTTCCTATATATACAAGGCTCATCTTCATTCTTAACGAAGTCATAAGATCTGATTGCCTCATCGAATCTTATGTTCCAACTTCGGGAATCTTGCTTTAGTCCATAAATAGATCTAAGTAACCTGCACACCTTATCTAGGCAGTCTTTGGACACGAATCCCTCGGGTTGTATCATATACACCCCCTCCTCGAGGTTGCCATTGAGGAATGCAGTTTTCATGTCCATCTGCCAAATATCATAATTATAGTGTGCTACAATAGCCAATAAATTCAGATGGATTTTAGCATGGCTACAGGTGAGAAGGTTTCGTCAGAGTCAACAGTTCCACCTAGAGTCTATCAGGACTTGGACTCTTAATAATAAATAAATATTAAATAAACCTCTATCCGACTCTAACTGAACTAAATAGACTCAATAAACATTATTCAAAAGCTTAGAAAAGAAAAAGGTTGCTAACAATTCCTCTCTCTTCAAATCAGCCTTGTCCTTAAGGCTGAGCAGCATCAAACTCGAAGAGTTTCTCTTTCAGCACTTTAGTCACAGGGTATCTATAGCACATCACAACTCGTTGATCGAGTAAGTACGATCTCTATTTCTTGATAGTATAAGCAATAGGTTGGCCTTTTGGTGTTGTAGTATTCTGAAAAACCCTCTCCATCCAATGGCTAGTGGCAGTTGTGACCTTACTTCCACGTCTTCTCTTTAGGATCACCTACTTTCCATTAATAAAAACTTCTTGATTAGTTTAGAAAAGTTCCACGAAACATCACCCAAGGTTGATAGTAATTCAATTCCAAGTATCACTTCGAAGTCTTCCAAGGGTAGCAAAAAGAAGTCCAGAAGTAACTCTTGGCCCTACAAAGTTAGTTTAATCTTTGAGCACTTGATATCACAGGTTAAAATCCATCCATCGGTGACCTTTACTTCGAATTTGTTACGGTCTTCAATGTAGTATCAATCAAAACTGTAACATATTAGTGCCAATCATATTGAATCTCTAATTTTGATAATGAAACTAATTGATAGTGTTTATGATTTGACTTCATTTTAAGTGACGTAGGAAGCTTCGATCAAGGAGAGACAATTAAAGTGGGAAGAATCATGTTGGGCCGGAGAAAATATGTCAGAAGATTGGACGTCGCACTGAAATATTGGTCGACATATTGATAGAAGGCTTCGAGTCATGGGTTCGGGCATTGGGCCAAGAAGAGCAGAAACTACGGTAAGGAAATTGGAGTTGCGGAGGTCAACTGGTCGATTGGGCAATAGGCTGCAAGAGAGGATGATGCGCCGAAGAATTGGATGAAGCATCGGTGAACCAATGACATGCCAGACAATATTTGATTCAAGCTTTGTAATAATTAACTATGATAGCAAGGAATAAAGCAAAATGAAGTCCCGGAGTCAAGAACGAGATTTTGTTGGGAGTTTGAGAGTTCATCGAAAGTCCAGACGTTCATCGAAAGTTATGTCGGAATTGATCGAAAAGTCTAGGAGCTTGCCAAAAAAACTCGTCGGAACTCACCAAGAAGATCGTTGTGAAGTCTCGGAGCTTGTTGGGAGTCTGCTAGAACATTACCGAGAGATCGTTGAAAGTTCGTCGAAAGATCGCTGGAGGCTCACCGGAAGAAACCTAGACTTACGGACTTATTTAGCTTAGTTAATGTCTTAAAATTTATAGTTAGCACATAATTGAGTTGGAATTTGGCCAACTCAATTAGAGGCCAGTTGGGTCTAAATTGGGAGTGATTTGGGCTTATTGGGAGGCCCATTCAATGACCCAAATGTTAGGCCAAGCGGTGGCATTGCCAGAATAGGCGGTAGAACCGCCTGTGAGTTGGAAAACTCAAAAAACTTGGTCTCCAAGGATGTCAGGTGGTGGTACCGCCCAGTGATAATGTGTCATGTGGTAGTACCGCTAGACTGGGTGGTAGTACCACCTAGTGTAGGCGGTGGTACCGCCCGTACCCCGAAATATCAGGGATTTAAATTTTAGCTCCAAGTTTTGAAGCCATTTGGGGTCTATAAGTTCCCCAGCTATTCCTGCATGGAGTAGTAAGAAAGGTGATAAAAAACTCTATGTTTCTAAAGTTGAAAACTCTTGCAAAGTGTGTTAGGATCAAGAGCACTAAGAGGGGGGGTGAATTATTGTAGTAGAAAACTTTCGATGATTTAAAACAACGTTCGTATAATAATGAGAACGATTTCGGTATGAAAGTCGATTCGGAAATTGCTTTAACTTAAGATCAAGTAAAGTGCAGTTAAAGTAAAGCTATGGAAGTAGTTGCAGTTAAGATAGAGAACAAAATGTAAATGCAAACCGAGATTTAGAGTGGTTCGGTCAATCTTGACCCACATCCACTTTTGGCTTCCTCCTCCGATGAGGTCACCGATGTCCACTAGAGGCCTTCCTTCAATAGGCGAAGGCCAACTACCCTTTTATAGTTTCACTCCTTTTGACGAGCTTAGGAGACAACCCTTACAGATTTTTCACTCCTCTCTTGAATGATCAAAACTTCTAAGAAAAGAGGGAGAAGAACTTCTAGCCTTTTACAACACTGTTAAGCTCTCAAAATCTCAGAATAAATGCTAAGTTTCGGTGCCCTTTCATGCATGAAAGGGTAGGGTTTATATAGGCCCAAAACTGATTTGAATTTGGAGCTCAAAAATGTCATTTCCCATGTTTTCGGGTCTTGGCGGTACTACCGCCATAAATGGGTGGTACTACCGCCTGACAGAGCTCGAAGACCGAGCTCGGGCGGTACCACCGCCTGACAGGGGCGGTGCTACCGCCCAGTCTCACTCGGAGATTGAGCCCAGGCGGTGCCACCGCCCAGTCTCACTCGGAGACTGATCCCAGGCGGTGCCACCGCCTGACAGGGGCGGTGCTACCGCCCAGCCTTACTCCGAGACTCGGCTGCTGGGTGGTGCCACCGCCGACCCCAAGCGGTGCCACCGCCGGCCAGGGAATCTGGGTCCGAATGGGCTGATCCATTCGGCCCAATTTGGGTCTGTCAAGGGCCCAACTGCCCCAAGATTAAGTTAATGGGATCACCTCCCATTTCTAACTTAATCATTATGCTAACTACGATAATTTTCAAGACATTTATTGCAACTTGCTCCGGTGCGTCAATCGCTTCTTCTGTCGAGCTTCCGGGGAACTTCCGACGATCATCCGACGAACCCTCGGCGATGCTCCGGCGGACTTCCGGCAAACTCCTGGACTTGCGACGATCCACTTGGCGAGTTCCGATGAGCTTCTTTGGCAAGCTCCTGGACTTCTTAGATTTGTTTCCGCAGAACATCCGATGACCGTCCGGACTTTCGTCGAACTCTTGAACCCCCAACGTGATCATAGTCTTGACTTCGGCGCAACTCCTGCTGCATGTCTTACTTTCATCATAGTTAATCCTGCACACTTATCTCAACATATGGATTAGATAACAAATAACAATTGACTTCATCATCAAAATCCGAGATTCAACAATCTCTCCCTTTTTGATGATGAGAATCAATTGATAACGGAGTTAACTTTAACTCCCCCTATCTATATGCCATACTCAAGATAAGTCATTCTTGAATTCAAAGCCTTTGAATTCAAGAGACCTATTGATAAGTTAAGATTGTTTAACCTTATCAATACTTCCATCATGATTCCTATCATGATGTATCTCTCTGAAAATGATGTCAAGGCTTGACATCCATTTTCAAGTTTTAAATTTCAAATGTAAATGATAGTAATGGTAGCAATTCATCATATGGTAAGATATCAACATGTAAAATTACGATGTAAGTTCTTGATATCTTAACATAATGCAAATATTTCAAAGTGTTTAGCAATCATAGCATTTCTATCATCAATTTAACATAATTCAAATTCAAATATGGCACTCATAGCATCAATTCATATATTTCTCCCCCTTTGTCATCAACAAAAAGGAGAACGATATAAGCAAATTTTAAATACAAGTGAGTGATTGGTAATTTTTCAACAATGATCGATAGGATACCAATTATACAAACATCTCAAGAAAAGATTAAATCACGCTTTATTTTCACAAGGATCAAGATATGTATGTGAATCAATATCCTTGCAAGTAAAAAATCTTCCTTTTTCAAAAAGGAAATTATAAGAAGGAATCATTTTATCAAATCCATTTCTCGAAAATATTTTTCACATTATAAGCCTATGAAGGATGCATTTGTTAATTGATTCCATATGTCAAATATTAATGATATGAATCAAACTCGATATGACATATGCTTATGAGAGCTACATTAAGTCCGGAAGAGAATAAGGTATCAAGAAAATCCAAAAATAAAATTGAACACTTTCATGCATTCAGACAAGGTTTTGCTATAGATTTTCCAATACAATCATGAAGATAAAACATGCTCATTATCATGAAAATTTTTATATCCAAAACACATAATTTCCAACATATTATTAAGGCATGTAATCAGGTAAAATCATTATAGCAATTGAGTGATTTGATTATTGAATCAAGAAAGTCCGAAAAATAAATTTAATGAGTTCAAGCATTCGGACACATTAACATTCCTAATTCTCTTCTAATGAAATTAAATTGTTCTTCACTCAAAGGCTTTGTAAAAATATCAACTAGTTGATGTTTAGTATCAATGAACTCTATAACTATATCATGATTAGTGACATGATCTCGTATAAAGTGATATCTAATATCAATATGTTTTGTTCTTGAGTGTTGAATGGGATTCTTTGTTAAACATATAGCACTTGTGTTATCACATTTATTGGGAATATTTTTAAGATGAACTTTATAATCTTCTAAGGTGTTTTTCATCCACACAACTTGTGCACAGCATGCACTAGCTGTAATATACTCGGCTTCGGTTGTTGATAGTGCAACCGAGTTTTGTTTCTTAGATGACTAGGAAACAAGAGCATGTCCCAAAAATTGACATGTTCCTTATGTGCTTTTTCTATCTAATCTACATCTAGCAAAATCTGCATCAGCATAAGCAATTAACTCAAACTTATCGGTTTTCGGATACCATAATCCTAGATTTGTGGTACCTTTAAGATATCTAAGTATTCTTTTAACTGCTTTGAGATGAGATATCTTAGGGTTCGATTGAAACCTAGCACAAAGTCCTACACTGAACATGATATCTGGTCTAGTTGCAGTGAGGTAAAGTAAACTTCCTATCATACCCCTATAAGTTTTTTGATCGAAGCTTTCTCCACTTTCATCAACTTCTAACTTAGTGGATGTGCTCATAGGAGTGTTAATAGCTTTTGAGCTTTCCATATTAAATCTCTTTAGCAAATCTAAAGCATATTTAGTTTGACTAATAAAGATGTCATTTCTTAGTTGCTTAATTTGTAAGCCTAAGAAAAAGGTTAATTCTCCCATCAAACTCATTTCAAATTCTAGACTCATGGTTTTAGCAAAGGATTCACAAAGAGATTCATTTGTAGAACCAAAGATAATATCATCAACATAAATCTGAACAATAAGAAATTATTTTCAAAATTCTTGATAAACAATGTAGTATCAACCTTGCCTTTTGTAAAATTATTTTTAATAAGAAAAGAACTAAGTCTCTCATACCAAGCCCTTGGGGCTTGTTTTAAACCATAGAGAGCTTTAGTTAATTTAAACACATGATTAGTGAGGCTTTTATTTTCAAATTTGGGAGGTTGTTCAACATAAACTTCTTCGGAAATAAAGCCATTAAGAAAAGCGCTTTTAACATCCATTTGAAATAACTTAAAATTATTATTACTAGCATAGGCAAGGAGCATCCTTATGACTTCTAATCTAGCCACAAGAGCGAAGGTTTCTTCGTAATCGATACCTTCTTCTTGGTTGAAACCTTTGGCTACTAATCTAGCCTTGTTTCTAACCACGATACCATATTCATTTTGCTTGTTTCTAAAGACCCATTTAGTACCAATAACTAAATGGTCATTTGGCCTAGGAACAAGCTTCCACACCTCATTTCTCTCAAATTGATTTAACTCATCTTGCATTGCAATAATCCATGTGTTAAGATCAGAGCGGCATTAAGAGGGGGGGGGTGAATTAGTGCAGCGGATTAAAACGTCGATTTTGGAAACTTTTTCGTATGATAAAAACCGAACTCGGAAGTGCTTAACTTGAAAGCGTGTTCATAAAGGTGTGCAGCAAAAGTAATAAGGAAGTAAAGCACGTATGAAGGTTTGCAGTAAGGTAAATAGCAATAAGTAAATGCAAACCAGAGAACACGCCAATTTTAAAGTGGTTCGGTCAAAATGACCTACATCCACTTGCGAAGCCTTCTTCGATGAGGCTCCCAACTTCCAATAGCAAATCACTTTGAAGGGGAAGGATAAATACCCCTCTTACAACCTTTACAAGTGGTTCACACTCTTACAAAATTTCAGCAAGAAAGAAAGGGAGGTGAACACTCAAGCAATTTGAAAGTAAGACTTGCTAAGGCTTTGCTAAGACTTTTTTTTCACTCTATTGCTTCTCAAAAGTTATAATCTCAGCTGAGAATTGAGGGGTATTTATAGGCCTCAAGAGGATTCAAATTTGGGCTCCAAAATTTGAATTCTCTTCGGTTCCCGAAGCTAGCGGTGCCACCGCTTGTCAGTGGCGGTGCCACCGCCTGTTAGTTTTGACACTGATAGTGTACTGGGCAGTGCCACCGCCCAGTCTAGCGGTGCCACCGCCAAGCTCTTTGGGTGCTGGGCGATGCCACCGCCTGGCTCTGGCGGTGCCACCGCCTATACTATTTCAGCTCACTAGTTGGGCACCAAACTTGGCCCAAACCAGTCCGAACTTGGGCCCAATTGGCCCCTACTTGGGTTATAAGATTAACACCTAATCCTAACCCTAATTAACATACTAACTATGAATTTAAAGACATTTCCTAAGCTATTACAAAGTCCGCAAGTCAAGACTTCTTCCGGCGAACTTCCGGCGGTCTTCCGATAAACTCTCAGAAACCATTCTGCGAACTCCCGGCAAGCTCCTAGACTTCACGATTTGATCTTGGCGAGTTCCGACGAGCTTCTTCGGCAAGCTATGATCTTTCTCGGTGAGCTCCGTGAACTTCCGACAAACCTTCCGGTGAGCTTCCGAAAACCCATCGACAAGCTTCCTACTCATTCTCGGCTAGTTCCGACAGCATTCTCGACGAACCTTCGGACTTCCGTCGAACTCTCGAACTCCCAACAAATCCTTCGCGCTTGACTCCGGCATTTTGTTTCGCTTTATGTCTTCATCATTATCGTAGTTAATCCTGCACACACAAGCCAAAACTCTACTCCGATCTAGACAATTTTTACAACATGAATTGACATTCTGTTGCCCGACACGTCATTGATTGGTGCTTCGTCCGATTCATCAGCGCATCGTTCTCTCTTGTGGCTTGTTGCCCAATCGGTGGTTGACCTCCGCAACCCCGATATCCTTGGTGCAATTCCGCTCTCCTTGGCCCGATGCCCAACGTCCGAAGCATTCTACCGTCCAATATCCTGACGTGATCTCCTCCGGCGCAACGTCAATTCCTCCTGCGTCAACTGTCTAATCCTGATCGCGTAGACCTGCATCACTCAAAATGCAGTTAAACATCTAAACACAATCAATTAGTTTCATCATCAAAATCCGAGATTCAACAATCTCCCTCTTTTTGATGATGACAACTAATTGTTGACTACCAGAGTTAACCTTAACTCCCCGGAATTTAACCAAACTCCTCCTATCAATATGCCATTGATAGAACACTTGGATTATCCCAAATCCAAGCAACATTCATCACATGTTATGAAAAACATTTAAACCATCATGCAAATATATAAAATATTCAATTCAATGCATGAAGTCATCAATATACTTCTCCCCCTATGTCATCAACAAAAAGGAGAAGTAGCTCTAGCTATTTTAAAAGATATTCAAGTTTTTATAACGTGAAGCTAGATTTTCATCACAACATATAAGCACAAAAGCATAGTAAAATTCTTAAGTTCAATCATGGCAATTCAACACTTGCTTCTTGTGCAAGATTGCACTTTGCTTTTCTTTGCATGTTCTAACTAGCTAAAGCTTTCTCTCTTTTGTTTTTGTCGAAAAGTAGGGAAGAGTACAAGCTAGCCAGCATTTGCCTTGAGCTAGTAATCTTTCTCCCCCTATGTCATTGCCGAAAAGAAGGAGAGGAACCAATAATTTAGACTTTTACATAAATTATGAATTTGCATCAATCAATATTTCAATCATCACATGATACATACAAAACAAAAATGCAAAGAAATCATGTCATGAAAGACATCAATTGTTAAACATGATATGATATAGTCTCAAAATTTTCAATTTGCAATACATGTGATACATTGCGATACTAAAAAATTTAATGCGATGCTTTTAAGGATATCAACCTATTTTTTTATACAAAGCATGGCAAGAGCAATTATATTGCAAGTTTTCTAAGTTTTACAATTTTTGCTTCTTTTGAGATAGCAATTCTTTGCTTCTCTACAAGCTAGCAACTTTTACGATATGTAAGTTTTACTACATACAAGCTAGCAAATTTTATAATATTTTTAGAACATGCAAGCTAGCAGTTTTGAGATGTTCAAGAAAGCAACCCTTGCTTCTTAAAATATACAAGTTTGCTAGATGTGCACATTAGCATGTTTTGCTTATTGAGATAGGCAAGATAGTGATATTCAAGAAGACAAATTTTGCTTCTTAAAATAAGCAAGTTAGCAATCTTTGCTACTTAAGATAGGCAAGCTAGCAATCAAGTTTTTGCATCTTCTTGACTTGTGCAAATTAGCTATCTCCCCCTTTGTCATTGTCAAAAAGAAGGGAAGACCCTTTATATCAATTATGACAAAGGTAAGTATCAATCTTATTTGTGCATCATTATATTTTCAAATTAGAATATGCATATTTTCAAAAACCTTATATTTCATTCATGCACGATATTGAATAAATCGATCAACATTATGAGGATATCATACATGATACTAAAATTTTTAACTATTTATAAACATTTTGATCATGATACCAAACATTCATCATTTAGAGCATTCATGACACAAAACATTAAATCAACATTTATAATACATCATTTTAGCAACAATTCATAGTATTTTAAATCATGATTTACATCATATGCAATACATCACATCATAATTAGAAAGCACAAGTATTGCATGGATCATTGTAAATCATAAATGTTTCATATCATGATGGTATCAACTTGTCAAATTATATCATACCATGCATGATGAAAACTTTTCATTTGTTTGCATCAAAATAATATCAAGAGTATTTCATGCATATTATCAAATCATCATTTATAATTACATCAATATTCCAATCATTATTTCAGTCTACACATCATGAGATCAATAAGATAGAGAAAAATATTTTTAAGAATTTTTTTTCTCCTCTTTTTAGTTGTTTCAATTCATATGATTTTATTTCATTTATTCCAAATAAAAAACATGTATCATATTTAAAACCGAAAGTGTAAGATTTATTACAATATAGATCAATAAGGCACTTTCATTTTGATGAAAATCAATAATACGTAAATCACAAGATTCATCATCATATTTTCAAATTGCAGAATTTCAAAACTATACCTTTCATTTTTCATGCATGATACAAATAAATCAATCATCATTTATAATTACATCAATATTCCAATCATTATTTCAGTCTACACATCATGAGATCAATAAGATAGAGAAAAATATTTTTAAGAATTTTTTTTCTCCTCTTTTTAGTTGTTTCAATTCATATGATTTTATTTCATTTATTCCAAATAAAAAACATGTATCATATTTAAAACCGAAAGTGTAAGATTTATTACAATATAGATCAATAAGGCACTTTCATTTTGATGAAAATCAATAATACGTAAATCACAAGATTCATCATCATATTTTCAAATTGCAGAATTTCAAAACTATACCTTTCATTTTTCATGCATGATACAAATAAATCAATCATCATTTATAATTACATCAATATTCCAATCATTATTTCAGTCTACACATCATGAGATCAATAAGATAGAGAAAAATATTTTTAAGAATTTTTTTTCTCCTCTTTTTAGTTGTTTCAATTCATATGATTTTATTTCATTTATTCCAAATAAAAAACATGTATCATATTTAAAACCGAAAGTGTAAGATTTATTACAATATAGATCAATAAGGCACTTTCATTTTGATGAAAATCAATAATACGTAAATCACAAGATTCATCATCATATTTTCAAATTGCAGAATTTCAAAACTATACCTTTCATTTTTCATGCATGATACAAATAAATCAATCATCATTTATAATTACATCAATATTCCAATCATTATTTCAGTCTACACATCATGAGATCAATAAGATAGAGAAAAATATTTTTAACATTATTTTGGTAACATGATCATAGCTTTTCAAATGATGGTATCTAAATGTCAAAGTTCATTACATCCTATCATGCATGATAATTAACTTCTCATTTGTATTTCATGCATAATTTCATTTCATCATATTAGGAATATCAAGAAGAATTAATTGGGTGATGAGATGAATATTTTTATGAACACAAGAAATTGCATAAAAATCATATCATGAAGGATTAGAATATGTGTATACCAAAAGGCATGATTTCTTTTTGAAGAACCTCCTCATAAATAATCAAAAGAAAATCTTAGGAGATTGATTAAAGAAAAATCTTGATTCATTATAAAATTTCATATATCAAATATCGAGAAATCAAGATAATGATTCATAAAAAATATCACAAGTAATATTCAAGAGAAAATTCATAATTCATTTTCAATTCATTTAATTTATCAAATCAACATTTCTTGGGTATGCATGATATCAAAACATGGTTTCAAATTTTTAACATATAACATGTATAAATTTAAAAATCAAAGGGAGAAGGGAAAGAATTCAAAGGTACAAAGATTTCAACCATCTCATAAACAAATGAAGGATTAATTCATGAATCCAAAATTCCATGAATCATTTCGACAAATCTCCTTTTAAATAATCAAAATGATCGTCAAAGGAAATCTCATGTTATTCCAAGAAATCAAGATCATGATTTTGATAAAACTCATTTCAAATTTAAATCATCAAAATCATTTTTAAGGTTCACAAAATTCATAACATAAATAAATTCATGATTTCATTGATAATATATTTTCCCCCTTTTTTAAGTGTTTCATTTTAAGTGATTAATTTCATGTTAGCATGTTTTTTCATTTATGTCAAATAAAAACATGCATCAACGTTTAGGATCGAAAAATGAATTTCGTTATAAAACCATCAAGACCAATAAATCACAAAAATCATCATGTATAACTTTAAAATTTTATGCATAAAATCGTTATATCATGGTATCAAAACTTTAATATTTTTATTATAACATTAAGCAAGGTTTCATTGAACATAATTTTGAATGATTCTTATAGATACCTAAAACTTCTTTAGTTTTAATTTATATGATTGATTTTATAATAGCATGCTCAAATTTTTGTTCTTATGTCAAAACCATACATCATGTTTGAAAAACAAAGATAATATACATAAAAAATATCAAGCCTTTCATACAAAAGCCATGCATCTTCATTGAAAAGCAATATGAAAATCATCAAAATACACATTCTTGCTTCTCAAGCACATACATAAGATTAATCTCACTAGGTTTACAATCATTAGATTTATATCTAACTTTTTATTCCATTAACATAAAACATGTAATTTTCATGAAAAATAATTATTCAAAAAAAAAGAAAACGCATCATGGAAAACATCAAGTAATTTCAAAATAAATTAAGGGAGTTAAGTTACTTACCTTGTAGTCGAAGCCCGTCAAAGCCCAATTCGCCATTTCACCTTTGGAAGTTCTTGATTTATCCTTGGTTGCCTTCCTCTTCTTTGGCCTCTTCCTCCGTTCAAGTTCATTGTTTATTTTAGATTTTTGTTTAATGAACTTATTAAGATTTAGTGTTCGAAGTTCAAGTTCATCATTGTCCTCATCACTTGAGTCATCGCTCAAGTGGTATTCATTTGTCCAGAGTTCCAAATCCTTTCTATTCTTTGGAAGGTGATTCAAGTGCTCATTGGGTTCAAAATGTTCCAAAAGTGTCATTTCATAGGTCATTAATGACCCGATTAATTCTTCTAATGGAAAATCATTTAAATTTTTTGTCTCTTGTATTGCGGTTATTTTAGGATCCCACCTTTTTGGAAGGGATCTTAAGATCTTACTTACGAGATCAAAATTCGAAAAAGATTTACCAAGAACTCTTAGATTATTGACGACATCCGTGAAACGGGTGTACATGTCGCCTATAGTCTCGCTTGGTTATATTCGAAAAAGCTCAACATCATGCAATAAAATGTTAACTTTCGAGTCTTTGACTCTACTAGTTCCCTCGTGCGTGATTTCAAGTGTTTGCCAAATATCAAAAGCCGTTTCGCACATAGAAATCCGATTAAACTCATTTTTGTCCAAAGCGCAAAATACTTCTTCTCCAAAACCGACCATTCGTTCATCGGTTTAGAGGGAAGTTAAAAACCATTTTCAATAATATTCCATAAATCCAAATTCATAGAAATCAAGAAAACTCTCATTTGAGTTTTCCAATAAGTGTAGTCCAATCCGTTAAACAACGGTGGACGAAAAACCGAAAAGCCCTCTTGAAAGCCATGAAGAGCCATTTCTCTCGGGTGTAAATCCGAAATGAGAAATACCAGGCTCTGATACCAATTGTTAGGATCGGAGCGGCACTAAGAGGGGGGGGTGAATTAGTGCAGCGGATTAAAACGTCGGTTTTGGAAACTTTTTCGTACGATAAAAACCGAACTCGGAAGTGCTTAACTTGAAAGCGTGTTCGTAAAGGTGTGCAGCAAAAGTAATAAGGAAGTAAAGCACGTATGAAGGTTTGCAGTAAGGTAAATAGCAATAAGTAAATGCAAACCAGAGAACACGCCAATTTTAAAGTGGTTCGGTCAAAATGACCTACATCCACTTGCGAAGCCTTCTTCGATGAGGCTCTCAACTTCTACTAGCAAATCACTTTGAAGGGGAAGGATAAATACCCCTCTTACAACCTTTACAAGTGGTTCACACTCTTACAAAATTTCAGCAAGAAAGAAAGGGAGGTGAACACTCAAGCAATTTGAAAGTAAGACTTGCTAAAGCTTTGCTAAGACTTTTTTTTCACTCTATTGCTTCTCAAAAGTTGTAATCTCAGCTGAGAATTGAGGGGTATTTATAGGCCTCAAGAGGATTCAAATTTGGGCTCCAAAATTTGAATTTTCTTCGGTTCCTGAAGCTAGCGGTGCCACCGCCTGTCAATGGCGGTGCCACCGCCTGTTAGTTTTGACACTGACAGTGTACTGGGCAGTGCCACCGCCCAGTCCAGCAGTGCCACCGCCTAGCTCTTCGGGTGCTGGGCGGGGCCACCGCCTGGCTCTGGCGGTGCCACCGCCTACACTATTTCAGCTCACTAGTTGGGCACCAAACTTGGCCCAAACCAGTCCGAACTTGGGCCCAATTGGCCCCTACTTGGGTTATAAGATTAACACCTAATCCTAACCCTAATTAACATACTAACTATGAATTTAAAGACATTTCCTAAGCTATTACAAAGTCCGCAAGTCAAGACTTCTTCCGGCGAACTTCCGGCGGTCTTCCGATAAACTCTTGGAAACCATTCTGCGGACTCCTGGCAAGCTCCTAGACTTCACGATTTGATCTTGGCGAGTTCCGACGAGCTTCTTCGGCAAGCTACGATATTTCTCAGTGAGCTCCGTGAACTTCCGACGAACCTTCCGGTGAGCTTCCGAAAACCCATCGGCAAGCTCCCTACTCATTCTCGGCTAGTTCCGACAGCATTCTCGACGAACCTTCGGACTTCCGTCGAACTCTCGAACTCCCAACGAATCCTTCGCGCTTGACTCCGGCACTTTGTTTTGCTTTATGTCTTCATCGTTATCATAGTTAATCCTGCACACACAAGCCAAAACTCTACTCCGATCTAGACAATTTTTACAACATGAATTGACATTCTGTTGCCCGGCACGTCATTGGTTGGTGCTTCGTCCGATTCATCAGCGCATCGTTCTCTCTTGCGGCTTGTTGCCCAATCGGCGGTTGACCTCCGCAACCCCGATATCCTTGGTGCAATTCCGCTCTCCTTGGCCTGATGCCCAATGTCCGAAGCATTCTACCGTCCAATATCCTGACGTGATCTCCTCCGGCGCAACGTCAATTCCTCCCGCGTCAACTGTCTAATCCTGATCGAGTAGACCTGCATCACTCAAAATGCAGTTAAACATCTAAACACAATTAATTAGTTTCATCATCAAAATCCGAGATTCAACACCATGAATCATCTTTCATGGCTTCGTCAATACATTTAGGTTCAATTTGGGAGAGAAAAGCGGCGTTGGCACAAAATTCTTTAAGAGAAGAACGTGTTTGAACCCCCTTAGATGTGTCTCCTAGAATTAGCTCCTTAGGATGAGCATCTACATATTTCCAATCCTTGGGTAAGGATGTTTTGGAAGTGGATGCATCCAAGTTGCTAGTTGGAGAAGGGGTTTCATTTAAATTCAAAGAATCAAAATTAACATCATCATCAAAATCATTTTTCTTGATTTCGGAAATCTCATTGAAGACAACATGAATGGATTCTTCTATAATTAAAGTTATTTTATTGAAGATACGAAAAGCTTTAGAAACGAAGAATAACCAAGGAAAATTCCTTCATCGGATTTAGCATCAAATTTTCCTAAGGCATCTTTTTCATTCAAGATAAAACACTTACACCCAAAAACTTTAAAATATGAAACATTGGGTTTTTTGTTGTTCCACAACTCATAGGGAGTTTTGGTGAGTAAGGGTCTTACTAGAACTCTATTCAAAATATAGCATGCAGTGTTTATGGCTTCGACCCAAAAATATTTGGGTAGACTATGTTCATTCAACATGGTTCTTGTCATTTCTTGTAAATTTCTATTTTTTCTTTCTACTACTCTATTTTGTTGAGGATTTCTTGGAGTAGAGAAGTTATGATTGTATCCATTAAATTCACAAAATTCTTGAAAATCACAGTTTTGAAATTCACCACCATGATCACTTCTAATTGACGAAATCATAGAACCCTTTTCATTTTGGACAAGTTTGCAAGACTTGGTAAAATATCTAAAGCATTCATTTTTGTGTTTTAAGAAAAAAGTCCATGTGTATCTACTATAGTCATCTACAATGACGAAAGCGTATTTGCTACCTCCTAGACTTGATGTAGAGATAGGTCCAAACAAGTCCATATGGATCAATTGTAAAGGCCTAGAGGTGCTTATTTGATTCTTAGATTTAAAACGACCCTTAATTTGTTTTCCTAATTGACAAGCATCACACACATTATCTTTGATGAACTTGATATGAGGAATTCCTCTTACAAGTTCTTTGGATGATATTTGAGTGATTAGTTTCATGCTAGCATGACCTAATCTCCTATGCCAAAGCCAAGCATCCTCATTCAAAACCGAGAAACACATTTCATTACAAAGATCATTGATGTCAATATTGTATACTTTATTTTGTTTTAATGCAATCATAGATGTGTTTTTGTGTGATTTTTCAATGATGCAAGCATTAGATTCGAATTTGACAACATATCCTTTATCACACAATTGACTAATGCTCAAGAGGTTATGTTTTAAACCATCAACTAACAAAACATCTTCAATAAAGAAGTTGGATTTGTTACCTATGGTTCCTTTGCCAATGATTTTACCCTTGTTGTTGTCTCCGAAGGTGACATAGCCTTCGTCTATGCTAGTGAGTTTAGAGAATTGAGATGGATCTCCGGTCATATGCCTTGAGCATCCACTATCAAGGTACCATCTCTTGCTCCTAACTTGTGATGATGTATGTTTCTACAAGAAAGGATGATTTTTAGGTACCCATTTACTTTTGGGTGCCTAAAACACTTATCTAAATTGTTTATCATATTGCATAGAATTTATCGTGGTTCCTTTAGGAACCCAAATCAATTTGTTTGGACTAACTTTCTTGAGTGGACAATGATAAGTTCTATATCTATGTTTGCAACAAAAGTTGCATTTGCTTTGGTGCCGAACATATAAGATAGGGCCTTTAATGAAGGTGGTTGGATTTTGGTGAGGACTTCTCACAAATCTGATTCCACTTCTTTTAGGAACATGACCCTTATTTATAAGGATCATATTCAAAGACTTGCTACCAACCTCGAATTTCTTCAAGGTGTCCTTAAGTAGCAAGTTCTCCTTTTGGAGAGTTTCTAGATCATGACATTTTTTACATGGAGCTAAACTATCATGATATTGAATTTCTAATTTATCGAAATTACAAGTAAGACTATCATGCTCCTTTTTTAGCAATTTGTATTTTCTACTAATAGTTTTGCATTCATCAAATAAGTCGTGGAAGGCATTTAGTAATTCATCAAATGATAAATCTGCATCAATTAAATTTGTTACCTCATCTCCGATGGCCATTAGGGCGTAATGAGCAACTTGCTCGGTGTTGGACTCCTCTTCTTCGGACGCGCTTGAGTCATCCCACGTTGCTTAGAGCGCCTTCTTCTTTGGTGTTCTCTTCTTGGCTTGGGGACAATCACTTTTGTAGTGTCCCGGCTTCTTGCATTCGTAGCAAATAACTTGGTCCTTTTTGGGTTCAAATTTATTTTTTGAGTCATTTTTAAACTTGTTTCTTTTAATGAATTTTTTGAATTTCCTTGTTAGAAGTGCTAAGTCATCGTCATAGTCTTCATCACTTGAGTTTTCTCTCAAGTGGTCTTCGAAAGTTCTAAGTGTCATATCCTTCCTGTTCTTTGGAAGGATGTCTTCTTGCTCTTCATGAGCTTTGCAAGTCATTTCGTAGGTCATTAATGACCCGATTAATTCTTCAAGAGAGAAATTGTTTAGATCTTTAGCCTTTTGAATAGCAGTGACTTTAGAGTCCCAACTCTTAGGAAGGGATCTTAGAATCTTATTTACGAGCTCAAAATCCGAAAAACTTTTGCCGAGTCGTTTTAGACCATTGACGACATCCGTGAAACGGGTGTACATATCGCCAATAGTCTCGCTCGGTTTCATTCAGAAAAGTTTAAAAGAATGTATGAAAAGATTGATTTTTGACTCTTTCACTCTACTTGTGCCTTCGTGAGTCACTTCGAGTGTATGCCAAATATCAAATGCGGTTTCACAAACCGAAACACAATTGAACTCATTTTTATCAAGCGCACAAAATAAGGCATTCATAGCCTTTGCATTAAGAGCGAAAGTCTTCTTCTCCAATTCATTCCAATCAATCATTGGAAGAGAAGACTTCGAAAATCCATTTTCGACAAGATTCCAAAGTTCAAAATCCATTGAAATAAGGAAGATCCTCATTCAGGTCTTCCAATAGGTGTAGTCTGTCCCATTGAACATGGGTGGACGTGTAATAGAGTGGCCCTCTTGATTTCCGATGTATGCCATCTCTCTTGGGTTTTAATCCGATTGAGAGTTAACCCTGCTCTGATACCAATTGTTAGGATTAAGAGCACTAAGAGGGGGGGGTGAATTAGTGCAGCGAAAAACTTTCGACGATTTAAAACGACGTTCGTATAATAATGAGAACGATTTCGATATGAAAGTCGATTCGAAAATTGCTTTAACTTAAGATCAAGTAAAGTGCAGTTAAAGTAAAGCTATGGAAGTAGTTGCAGTTAAGATAGAGAACAAAATGTAAATGCAAACCGAGATTTAGAGTGGTTCGGTCAATCTTGACCGACATCCACTTTTGGCTTCCTCCTCCGATGAGGTCACCGACGTCCACTAGAGGCCTTCCTTCAATAGGTGAAGGCCAACCACCCTTTTACAGTTTCACTCCTTTTGACGGGCTTAGGAGACAACCTTTACAGATTTTTCACTCCTCTCTTGAATGATCAAAACTTCTAAGAAAAGAGGGAGAAGAACTTCTAGCCTTTTACAACACTATTAAGCTCTCAAAATCTCAGAATAAATGCTAAGTTTTGGTGCCCTTTCATGCATGAAAGGGTGGGGTTTATATAAGCCCCAAACTAATTTGAATTTGGAGCTCAAAAATGTCATTTCCCATGTTTTCGGGGTCCTGGCGGTACTACCGCCATAATGGGGTGGCGGTACTACCGCCATAAATGGGCGGTACTACCGCCATAAATGGGCGGTACTACCGCCATAAATGGGCGGTACTACCGCCATAAATGGGCGGTACTACCGCCATAAATGGGCGGTACTACCGCCATAAATGGGCGGTACTACCGCCATAAATGGGCGGTACTACCGCCATAAATGGGCGGTACTACCGCCATAAATGGGCGGTACTACCGCCATAAATGGGCGGTACTACCGCCATAAATGGGCGGTACTACCGCCATAAATGGGCGGTACTACCGCCATAAATGGGCGGTACTACCGCCATAAATGGGCGGTACTACCGCCATAAATGGGCGGTACTACCGCCATAAATGGGCGGTACTACCGCCATAAATGGGCGGTACTACCGCCATAAATGGGCGGTACTACCGCCATAAATGGGCGGTACTACCGCCATAAATGGGCGGTACTACCGCCATAAATGGGCGGTACTACCGCCATAAATGGGCGGTACTACCGCCATAAATGGGCGGTACTACCGCCATAAATGGGCGGTACTACCGCCATAAATGGGCGGTACTACCGCCATAAATGGGCGGTACTACCGCCATAAATGGGCGGTACTACCGCCATAAATGGGCGGTACTACCGCCATAAATGGGCGGTACTACCGCCATAAATGGGCGGTACTACCGCCATAAATGGGCGGTACTACCGCCATAAATGGGCGGTACTACCGCCATAAATGGGCGGTACTACCGCCATAAATGGGCGGTACTACCGCCATAAATGGGCGGTACTACCGCCATAAATGGGCGGTACTACCGCCATAAATGGGCGGTACTACCGCCATAAATGGGCGGTACTACCGCCATAAATGGGCGGTACTACCGCCATAAATGGGCGGTACTACCGCCATAAATGGGCGGTACTACCGCCATAAATGGGCGGTACTACCGCCATAAATGGGCGGTACTACCGCCATAAATGGGCGGTACTACCGCCATAAATGGGCGGTACTACCGCCATAAATGGGCGGTACTACCGCCATAAATGGGCGGTACTACCGCCATAAATGGGCGGTACTACCGCCATAAATGGGCGGTACTACCGCCATAAATGGGCGGTACTACCGCCATAAATGGGCGGTACTACCGCCATAAATGGGCGGTACTACCGCCATAAATGGGCGGTACTACCGCCATAAATGGGCGGTACTACCGCCATAAATGGGCGGTACTACCGCCATAAATGGGCGGTACTACCGCCATAAATGGGCGGTACTACCGCCATAAATGGGCGGTACTACCGCCATAAATGGGCGGTACTACCGCCATAAATGGGCGGTACTACCGCCATAAATGGGCGGTACTACCGCCATAAATGGGCGGTACTACCGCCATAAATGGGCGGTACTACCGCCATAAATGGGCGGTACTACCGCCATAAATGGGCGGTACTACCGCCATAAATGGGCGGTACTACCGCCATAAATGGGCGGTACTACCGCCATAAATGGGCGATCACCTCCCATTTCTAACTTATCATTATGCTAACTACGATAATTTTCAAGACATTTACTGCAACTTGCTCCGGTGCGTCAATCGCTTCTTCCGTCGAGCTTCCGGCGAGCTTCCGGCGATCATCCGACAAACCCTCGGCGATGCTCCGGCGGACTTCCGGCAAACTCCTGGACTTGCGATGATTCACTTGGCGAGTTCCGATGAGCGTCTTTGGCAAGCTCCTGGACATCTCGGATTTGTTCCCGCAGAACCTTCGATGACCGTCCGGACTTCCGTCGAACTCTCGAACCCCCAACGTGATCATAGTCTTGACTTCGGCGTAACTCCTGCTGCATGTCTTACTTTCATCGTAGTTAATCTTGCACACTTATCTCAACATATAGATTAGATAACAAATGACAATTGACTTCATCATCAAAATCCGAGATTCAACAAAGTGTAGAGTCTCTCTTCCTAAAGTTTAAAGACCATTGTAAGGGAGAGTGTAAGGGAAGCTTTATAAAAATGGGTTGTAAAGGTTCTCTCCCGAACCTGTCAAAAGGAAAATTGAGTTTTAAGGATAGTTGATCTTCACCCATTGAAGGAAGATCATTATTGGATGCTAGTAGCCTTGACGGAAGAGGAATCGGTGGAGTGGATGTAGGTCACAATGACCGAACCACTATAAAATAGTACATTTTTATTTTGTTGTTTATCTTTATTGCAAACCGCTTTACTTCCTCATTACTTTTGCTATACACCTTTCCAAATATATTTCAAGTTAACATCTTTTCGAAATCAGTTTTAATCAAATGTATGAATTTTCGAACCGACGTAATTTTATCCATTGCACTAATTCACTCCCTATTTAAGCTCATTCCTAATATTTGGTATCAGAGCCTCATTATTTCTCATTTGGTTTACTAACTAAGAGAATTAGCTCTTTTCCGGATTTCAAGAGGTTTTTCTATCGTTCATCCTCCTATTGTTCAATGGGACGACTAGAGTTATTGGAAAACTCGAATGATAGTTTTCTTGCTTTCTATGGATTTAAACTTATGGAATAGCATTGACAACAGATTTCAAAAGTCTTCTACTCCAATGATGAATGGAAATGATTTGGAGAAGAAAACTGTTTCTTGAAATGCCTCTTAGTGTTAACTCATTCCTAATAATTGGTATCAGAGCCTCATTATTTCTCATTGGTTTACTAACTAAGAGAATTAGCTCTTTTCGGATTTCAAGAGGGTTTTTCTATCGTTCATCTCCTCTGTTCAATGGGACGGACTATAGTTATGGAAAACTCGAATGAGAGGTTTTCTTGCTTTCTATGGATTTTAAACTATGGAATATCATTGAAAACAGATTTCAAAAGTCTTCTACTCCAAGAATGATGGAATGATTTGGAGAAGAAAACTTTTTCTTTGAATGCTCCTAAAGCTATGAACGCTCTATTTTGTGCTTTGAGCAAAATGAGTTTAATCATGTTTCTATTTGTGAAATGACTTTCGATATTTGGCATACACTTGAAATCACACACGAAGGCACTAGTAAAGTAAAGATTCGAAAATTAAACTTTTGATGCATGATTTCGAGTTGTTTCGAATGAAGCCAAGAGAAACTATTGTTGACATGTACACCCGCTTTACAGATGTCGTCAATAGTTTAAAAGCTCTTGGCAAATATTTTTTAAAATTTGAACTTGTTAACAAGATATTAAGATCTGTGCCAAAGAGTTGAGATCTAAAAGTAACTGCAATACAAGAGGCAAAAGATCTCAATAATTTTCACTTGAAGAACTTTTTGGTTCATTGATGACATATAAAATGACGTATAATGCACATGATGAATAAAACGAACATGAGAACAACCTTCCAAAGAATATGAATGATTTGACACTTAGAACAAATGAAGATCACTCGAGCGAAAGCTCAAGTGATGATGAACTTGAACTTCTCATTGTAAAATTTAAACGGTTCATTAAATAAGAATTAAAGAATAAAAATGAACTTGAAAAGAAGTTGCTAAAGAAGAAGAGAGCACTGAAGGTGGCTTGTATCAATTTGAGTCCATCCGAGATGAAGAACAAACCAACAAAGGGAGGTGACAAACTACGCCTTAACGACTTTCGACGACGAGGTAACCAAAACCCCTTTGCCTTATTTCAAAATTACTTGATGTTTTTCATGCATTATTTTTAATTTAGTTTAAAAAATTATATACTTTTTTAAAAAAAATTATATTTTAATAATGTAATGAAAATGTTCAAAGTTTTAGGATCATGCTTATCTTTCTAGTAATTTTGACAAAGATCATGACAATTGCATATTTTATGATAATGCAATAAAATGTTAGATATAAATTTAATGCTTATATACCTAAAGGATTAATTCTATGTATGTTTTAAAGAAGTAATAATGAGTTTCTTGATGATTTCCATATTGATTTTCAATGACGATGTATGGCTTTTGTATGGCTTGATGATTTTTGTGATGAATCTTGTCTTTGGTTTTGATTTTAAACATGATGCATGGTTTTGACACAAGAACAAAAATTTGGGCATGCTAATATAAAATCAATTATCAAAATTGAAACTAAAGAAGTTTAGATATCTTTAAGAATCATTCAACATTATGTTCTATGAAACCATGCTTGATGTTTTAATGAAAATGTTAAGAGGCTTGATATCATGCTTAATGAGTTTATAGTTTAAAATTGTTTATGTTATACCTTGAAAACTTGAAACCATGTTTTGGTATCATGCCCAAAGTAATGATGCATAATAATCATGCTTAACGAGTTTTATTTCGAAATTATACATGATGATTCTTGTGATTTATGGATTATCGATCTTTGCCGTAATGAAAGTTCTTTTTCATTTTAAACATTGATACTTGTTTTTATTTGGCATAAAAATTTGGGGCATGCTTATATAAAATCAATCATATAAATTGAAACAACTAAAAAGAGGAAAGCATTTTTCTTGAAATTTTTTTCTTTATCTTATCGATTTTTCACTAAGAGATTGATAAAGTCATTTATGCCATTTTGAATCTCTTGAAAGTAATTTTGATGATTTCATGTTTTGAAATTGAATGAATTTTGTCTATATGATTATCTTGATTTTTTGAAATTATAATTTAGAATTTTCTCTTATGTGAATCAAGATCTCTCATTTGATCTCTTATGTCTCTTTTTGTTATTCACTAAAGAGAATATCTCTTTTGGAATTCATAACTTGAAATTTCTTTTGAAGATCTTTTACTATTTGATCTTGATTTTTCTTGATATATATTAAAAAGAAGCATTATTGAAGTCATGATTTTGAATTCTTGGAATCAAAACTTGACATTTTTTTTCCTATGTGAATCAAGATCTCTCACTTTTTCTTCTTGAATGATTTCTTGTATTTTATTGATGAGAACATTTGTCCAAATGAATCATAATGTTTCCTTGATTATTATTTTTATATACTCACAACTTGAGATGATGTGCTTTAATGTTTGGAACATTGTATACACAAATTATTTTTTCTTTTATATTTCGATACTCCCTTGTTTTCATGAAGTATAATTCATCACCAAATTAATTTTTCTTGTTATTCTTTATGTGATGATTTGAAAATTAATGAAAAAGAAAATAAATTATACTATTATATTATTATTCCCCTCCTTTTACCTATTACAAAAGGGGAGAAAATAAATGATGAATGTTTGGTACCAATAATCATGAAGTGATAAATGCTTAAAATGTTGATTTAATGTTTGGTATCATGAATGCTTGAGTATCATGTATGATATACCCATAGTGATGATTGATTTATTTTTAGTATCATGAATGAAGTAAGGATGAAATATAAGGTTTTGAAATTGTGCATATTTTAATTTGAAACTATAATTATGCACAAACATAATGAAAAAAAAAATTGATACTTTACCTTTGTCATGATTTGAAAATTGATGTAAAGGGAAAAGAATTACAACATTGTATTCTTCCCTTCTTTTTGATAATGACAAAGGGGGAGAAAAGTTGCTAGTTTTCGCGTCATAAAGAGAAGCAAAAAGCTTGCTCATCTCAAAAGATGCAAAAGTTTTACCTACTTTCATATGTGAAAAATTTGCTAGTTTGCATGTTCTAATATGATGTAATACTTGTTAAATTTACTAGCTTACAAATTACAAGAAGAAGAACTTACTATCTTGAACATTACCACAAATTTGCTACCTTGCATGATGTAAAATTTGCTAGAATTACTAGCTTGTAGTCTAAAGAGAAGCAAAGAGTTGCTATCTCAAAAGAAGCAAAAGTACAATCTTACCTATCTCAAGAAGCAAAAATATGTTAACTTGCACATCTAGCAAAATTTACAAACTTGCAAAACTCAAAATTATTGCTAGCTTGCATGTAAAATGATGTAAAATTTTGCTAGCTTGCGTTTTGCCAAGGAAGCAAAAATTGCACTTCTCCAAAGAGAAGAAAGAAAATTACTAGCTTGCATGATGATAAAACATGAGACTATGTTTATTATGCAATGATTTGAAATTATGTTTAAACACTTGCTAGTTGCACTTCTCCTTTTTGTTGATGACAAAGGGGGAGAAGTTATGATGACAATTATGCATTGAATGATATATTAAAATTTTGATTATGCATGATTTTATGATGACATGTTACAAATATTCATGATGAAATATTGCTTTGACTTGAATTCAAGAGTTCTATCAATATGATATATTGATAGGGGGAGTTAAGGTTAACTTCATCATCAATTGGTTGTTATCATAAAAAAGGGGGAGATTGTTGAATCTCATATTTTGATAATGAAACCAATTGATAGTGTTTATGATTTGACTTATGTTTTAAGTGACGCAGGAAGCTTCGATCAAGGATAGAAAATTAAAGCAGGAAGAATCATGTTGGGTCGGAGAAAAATATGTCAGAAGATTGGACGTCGCACCGAAGGATCGGTCGACATATCAACAGAAGGCTTCAGGCCATGGGTTCGGGCATCAGCCCAAGAAGAGCAAAAATTGCACCAAGAAAATCGGAGTTACGGAGGTCAATTGGCTGATTGAGCAATAGGCTACAAGAGAGGACGATGCATCGAAGAATCAGATGAAGCGTCGATGAACCAATGATATGCCAAACAACATTTGATTCAAGCTTTGTAATAATTGTCTAGATCGAAGTAGGTTTTAAGTGTACAGGATTAACTATGATAGCAAGGCATAAAGCAAAATGAAGTCCTGGAGTTAAGAACGAGATTTCGTTGGGAGTTCGAGAGTTCGTTGGAAGTCCGGACGTTCATCAGAAGTTCTATCAGAATTGATCGAGAAGTCCAGGAGCTTGCCAAAGAAGCTCATCAGAACTCACCAAGATGATCGTCATGAAGTCTAGGAGCTTGTCGAGAGTCCATTGGAACATTGCCGAGAGATCATCGAAAGTTCGTCGGAAGATCGCCGGAAGCTCACCGGAAGAAACATAGACTTACAGACTTATTTAACTTAGTGAATGTCTTAAAATTTGTAGTCAGTACATAATTGAGTTAGAATTAGACAAACTCAATTAGAAGCCAATTGGGCCTAAATTGGGAGTGATTTGGGCTCATTGGGAGGCCCATTCAATGACCCAAATGTTGGGCCAAGCGGTGGCACTGCTAGAACAGGCGGTAGAACCGCCTATGTATTGGAAAACTCAAAAAACTCAATCTCCAAGATTGTCAGGTGGTAGTATCACCAGACTAAGCGGTGGTACCACCTAGTGATAGTTTATCAGGCAATAGTATCGCTAGACTAGGCGGTGGTACTGCTCGTACCCCAAAATCTCGGGGATTTAAATTTTGGCTCCATATTTTGAAGTCATTTGGGATCTATAAATATTCTAGCTATTCCTACATGGAGTAGTAAGAAAGGTGATAAAAAACTCTATGTTTCTAAAGTTGAAAACCGTTGTAAAGTGTAGAGTCCCTCCTCCTAAAGTTTAGATACCATTCTTAGGGAGAGTGTGAGGGAAGCTTTGTAAAAAGGGGTTGTAAAGGTTCTCTCCTGAACCTGTTAAAAGGAGATCTGAGTTGTAAGGGTAGTTAATCTTCGCCCATTGAAGGAAGATCATTAGTGAATGCCGGTGGCCTCGATAGAAGAGGAATCGGTGGAGTGGATGTAGGTCACGATGACCGAACCATTATAAAATAGTTTGTATTTTTGGTTTGCTATTTATCTTTATTGTAAACTACTTTACTTCCTCATTACTTTTGTTGCACACCCTTCCGAATATATTTCAAGTTAACATCTCTTTGAAATTGGTTTTAATCAAACATATGAATTTTTCGAACCGACGTGATTTTATCTGTTGCACTAATTCACCCCTCCCATCTTAGTGCTGACTCGTTCCTAACAAATTGGTCGGCAACCTTACTATCCATAAAATTATTAATGCTACTAGTATCAATCAAAATTGTAACATGTTAATGTTCCAAAGTCCCTCCAACTTTCATAGTTTGCAAGTTATAGTAACCGGCTAATGCATGCACTGTATGTATAATAGGTCCAACATTATCATCAAAATCCATACCTTCATGATCGGAGTCTACATTGTTAGCTTTCGGTTCCATCTTAGTTGGTTCAATCATAAAAAGTTGCCCTTGTTTACATCGGTGCTCCCTACTCTACTTTTCATCATAGTGCCAGCATAAACCTTTCGCTGATCTTTCCTTGAGTTCTTCTCAGGTTAGTCTTCGAGTGTTAGGGTTCTGGCTGGGAATAGATGGGGTAGGTGGCTTATTAATTATCTATTTGTGGTCACTTTTATTCCAATAATTTTCTCTACTAATTTTTTCCTCATGTAAATGCGCAAATGATATTGTAGTGATCATAGTGCTGGATTGACGAGCTTTAACTTCACACCGAATATCTGGATTAAGTCCTTTGATAAATGTGCCTACTAGTTATCGTTTAGACCAATCTTTAGCTTGATTTGATAATATTTTAAACCTGCTCTGATATTCCAACACTGTAGAAGTCTGACGAATTTTGACGAGCTATCCATCAACATTCTCGTATTTAGCCCTCTCTTGAACTACTCCCATGAGGGGACTCCATGGCAAGTTTCGTACCAATCATATCATTGGATTGCATCTCCATCTAGCTGGATTAAGGCTATTTCCACCTTAGATTCTTCTAGGGTTCTATGAAAACGAAAAAAAATTTCTATCCTAGAGATCCAACTGGTTGGATCTCCATCTTCCCATCTTGGAATTTCATCTTCATATGTGGGTAGCTTGTGTCCTCTTCTTGGTTTTTTCTTATGTCTCTGGATCGGTTCAATGTAAGATTTGGACTTTCATTTTGTTAAAGTTTCCTAAAGCTCTCTAGTAGGCTCTTTTTGAAACTATTAAGTGTTTCTTACAACCAGTTCTCAATTCTGATTTCCAATACTTCAATTTGGGCTTTTACTAAGTTGTTAGTAGTTATTGCATAAGACTACAAATCTAAAATCTCAACTCCAATTTCTAGTATCGGGACTAGGGCATCAATTACTGCCCTATTCGGTGCTGCTATGGTAACGTAGTCGGTGGCAGCACTGTGGGAATGAAGGGTTGTTGCGAGGATGTGGGATGTAACTACGATCACTACGTGGGAGATAGCGATGCTTGCTGCGGTCACTACGTGGAGGGATCACTGTTGCTGAGGGCTAGGAGGCAGCAATAGTGGTGCGGCTGGGGGCAACGCCGCCAAGGGCTAGTCGTTGCGGTGGTTGAGGACAAGGCTCCTAAACTAATGGAAGATAGCGTAGCCCTATCTCTATTGCACTATGAAAGGAGGCATTGGCGACACTAAGGGATTACGAGCTGTTGAGGAAACAGCAGAGGCTACAGTGGTCACTATCTATGCCGGCAATGAAGAGGGAGGAAAAATGGCAATCATAGTTGCCCTATTTCAATCACCGCGAGGAGGGAGGGTCACACAGCTATAGATGCAACCCAAGGGGAGGCAGGCAGTGATCATCACTGGCCAGGAAGATACGGTGGCGGTGGTGGCAACCGACGCCTGCGGTACTAGAGGGACCGGTAGCTGCAGCAGCAGAGGGTGATATATTTCTATCACAGCACAGAAGGAGCCACTAGCGATGCCGAAGGATCGTGAGCGGTTGAGGAGAAGGCTGGTAGTGGTGGTGGCTCGGGTGGGAAGCGATGATGCTGTGAATGCTGGTAGAGAAGAGAATTGGTGGTGGCGCGGCTAGGAATAAGGGCAATCAGTGAGTTGCCCTGTTTCGGTCACTGTGAGGAGGGAGGGTCGAGCAGCTGCAGCTACAACCCAAGGAGAGCAGCGATGGTGGTGCGACTAGGGGCAGCATCACCGACGGTAGAAGCGACGATGGGGTGGTCCGCTGGCTGGGAAATAGCAGTCGTGGCCCTTCTTGCTTGAGCGAGATGGGGTAGCAAGGAGGGAAGGTCGCTAGCTAGTGAGCAACGATGCTGGTGGTCGAGCGGCCAGGAAGCAACGACAGTAGTGGAGGAGGTAGCGAGGGTTGCGGCTAGGATGTGGGTGGCAGTCATTACTAGCCGGGAAGTTGTGGTGGTGGAGAGGGGAAACAAGGATGCATGGCTGTCGACCTTTTCTTTCTTTCTCCTTTTTTTTTTTTGAGATGATGATAATTATAGTGAGGACACTGAGGATTGTGTTAGAACCCTTGCAGATTCTAAGCTTGGGGTTGATCTCTTAAGGGGATCGACCTCCTGGAACTCTATAGGGGTTCCTTCCTCCAAGTTGCTGCTCAAAGGCTGCAGAAATGATTCATCTATTACTTCATGAAAGAGGATGAATACATGATTATTTGTAGGGTTTCTAAACCCTAATTCCTAATAGGACTCATACTCAAGACTCCTACTCAAGTAAGACTTCTAATCAAGACTCCTAATAGGACTCCTACTCAAGTAAGACTTCTAATCAAGACTCCTAATAGGACTCCTACTCAAGACTCCTATTCCTTTACAACTCCTAATTCTTTTTTAAGAAATAACCTCCAAACCCTAGCCAGCCTCTTCACCTCCTTAATAAGGGTCAGCTTAGGTAGATTTTACATGAATGCCCCTATCAATTAGGACTCTCCTAGCTGGAGTCCTAACAAACCCGCCCTCTTCAAATCAGCCTTGTCCTCGAGGCTGACAATCCATGAATTTTGGGAATTTGATCTTCAAGTCGTCATAGTTCTCTCAAGTGACACCTTCTACTGGTAAGTTCACTCATTGTATTAGAACTTCAGTAATGGGTCGTCGTCATCAAGTCACAATCTGTCGATCAGTAATAGCACTCGATTGGGTCTAGAGTTCTCCTTGGGTAGTCATATTTGGTGGGTGGCTTTGGGCTATCTCCAAGCACCTATCTACCACTTTCGTTTGGCCGTCGGTTTGTGGGTGATATGCTGTACTCCTTTTCAATTTAGTGCCCTGCATATGGAATAACTCTGTCCAAAATCTGCTCATGAAGATGCAAGTAGAATTTGGCGCAAGCACAATGCGTCCCTTATAGCATAATACTTTTGAGTCCCAATTGTAATGAGCCACGGAGTTTGGTACTTCCTCCAATTTTTCTTTTATAATCTTACTGGTTTTCGGATCTTCCTGTCATTCCATCTTAATATCCTCAAGGAAGTTGCTAGTTGGAAGTGAAACGGTCGAAAATTCAGCTTGCTCGGGTAGTTGTGAAAGCGCATCTGCAATATCATTCTCTTTCCCCTTTTTGTAAGTTATTTCATAATCAAATCTAAGAAGTTTTGTTATCTATTTTTGCTGCTCAGGGGATGATATCTTTTGCCCTAAAAAGTACTTGAGGCTTTTATAGTTAGTTTTAATTTAAAATCGTCGACCGATCAAGTAGGGTCTCCACCTCGTTGTTGCGCGCACAATGGCGAGCATCTCCTTATCATATGTTGATATATTTTGATGGGAGGGAGATAATGCCTTGCTAGTGTATGCGAGTGGTCAACCATCTTGCATGAGAATGGCTCCAATTCCGACTCTAGATGCATTGATCTCAATAATGAAGGGTCGACTGAAATTTCATAGTGCTAGCACCAGCGTCGTCGTTATGGCTGCCTTAAGTTTGTCGAAGGCAGCGGAGGCTTTGTCTGACCATTGGAAGATATCTTTTTTTAGTAAGAGAATAAGTGGTGCATTGATATTTTCATAGTTTTTCATGAACTTGTGATTGTAGCCTATTAAACCGAGAAAGCCACGTAGCAATTTTATGTTCCTCGAGGTTAGCCGGTTTTGCATTGCTCTAATTTTGGAGGGGTCCACTGTCACACCTTCCTTTGATATGATATGCCCTAGATATTTCACCTTCTGGTGAAGAAAGCAAAAATTCATAGTGGCCGTTGTGTGTTCAAAAGGTAGTTTTCGGTATGTCTTCTTTGTACCCTCATATTTAATGATACTCGGATCGAAGGTCCAGCTTTGTGAAGATTTATGCTCAATTTCATCTATCAATTTATCTGCTATTGTAATAGGGTATTTGTCCTTGATAGTTATGCCATTGAGGGTTCGGTAATCAATGCACATTCGCCATGTTCCGTCCTTTCGTACGAAGAGCACCGGTGAAGAGTAGGGGCTGCAACTTGGTCGAATAACTCCTGTTTTAAGCATCTCTTTTATAATCCTTTTTATTTCATCCTTTTACAGATATGAATGTTGATATAGCTAAGTATTTGCAGGAGGTTTGCTCAGAAAAATCGGTATACAATGATCATGCCGACGGGCAAGAAGTTGGTTGCACAGTTTGTCAAATATATCTAAAAATTTAGCAAGCAAAGGAAGTAGGTTTGGAACTTCAAATTCTATTAGCTCTCCCTAAGTTTGCTGCTCAAGTTATACTAAAAAGTAGCTGCATGCTTTATACAAAACCTTCTCCATTTGTTGTGTGTAAATCGTCATTACGTCGCCCCCATGTTTCCCGTGTAGAATCACCTGTTTCCCTTTATTGTAAAATCTCAAAATTAGTTTCATAAAATTCTAGGAAACATCATCTAATGTCATCAACTATTCAATTCTGAGCATGGCCTCATGATCATCAAGAGGGAGGAGGAAGAAATATGCAATTATCTCTTGTTCCTATAGTAATATTTTCTCCCGCGGGCGCCTACGATCACACTTCAAAATCCGTCCGTCGGTGAAATTGATGTCAAATCTACTGTAATATATCGATAGGTAAGGCCATCTGAATAGCAACCTTACTGTCTAGGAAGTTATTAGTACTGCCCATGTCAATGAGAACAGTGATCGATTGTTGTTTGAAAAGGCATTCAACTTTCATCATTTGCGAGTTGGAGTAGCCGGCTAGTACATGTACCGTAACGTCGGTTGGTTGTGACTCTTCTTTCACATCTTCTTCTTCATGTTCAAGGCTCTCTTTTGGATATTCAATGACCTCTTCTTCTACTGGTTCAATCACAAGAAGTCTCCCTTTTCTACAGCGATGCTCGTGGCTCCACGGCTCGTCGCGGTGCCAACATAACTCCTTCGTAGATCGCTCCTAAAGCTCTTCTCTTGTCATCATTTTTGGTGCAGGGACTCGGTTGATAGTAGGGGGGGCTGAGGGCTTCTGCATTGTAGGTCGAGAAGCGATCCTAGTCCTCCGGGCTTCATGGTTCAATCGCTCCTCTTGATGTTGTGCGAAAGAGATGGCAGCCATAAGCGTGTATGGTTGTCGTGCTTTAACTTCTCCCCGGATCTTTGACTTCAAGCCCTCAATAAAGGTCCCCAATAGCTGTTTTTGGGACCAATCACGAGTTTAATTAGATAACATTTCAAACTTAGTTTGGTACTCTTGAATGGTAGAGGTTTGTCGGATCTTTGCTAGTTGTTCGTCAATGCTCTCGTAATCGGTTGGTCCGAAGCGGATCAATATTCCTTCTTTGAATTATCGCCATGAGAGGACTCCATGAGTATATTTAAACCAATCAAACTACTATATGGCATCCCCTTCAAGATGTATAGCTATAATTTCCACCATAGATGTATCCGCAGTTTTGTGGTACTGAAAATATCGCTCCACGCGTGAGATCCAACCAATCAGGTCTCCTTCTTCCCATCTAGGGAAGTCCACCCTCATGCATGGATAGTTGGGGTCGGTCATAAAGCCTCCCCTCTCTTGGAAGTCATCTCTTCAGGCTTAGTGCAATTGGTTAGAGCTCTCTCCTTGATATGATTTCTTTATGCTTGGTGTTCAGCCCAAACTGAGTTTGGTAAAGAGAGTCTGAATCTTATCCTCCAAGGCTTCGAATTTAGCATTGATTACCTCCTTAGATGCTATAGTATATGCCTCTAAATCTGTAATGTTAAGATCTCTCTTTTGTTGTTGGGTCAAATGCAAGTATAAGTTGAGAGAAGTGATGGTCGAAAGGGTTGGTGGATTGGTGGATGTAGGCTGCGGTTTAGGCTTGTTTTGCAGCTGTTTTGAGTGAAGTTTGAGGGTGTGGTTTAGTGGAGTTTTAGGGTGTGTTTAGTGGAGTTTTAGGGCTATGGATGAATGTTTTAGATCTGTGGTAGATGGTAGCAAAGGTTTGATAGAAACCAGAGGAAGTTTGCTGCAAAATTGTGTTGTATTGTAAAAGTAGAATTGTCGTCGAAGAAACAATGGTTTCTCAATGAAATTTCCACCAAAAACTTAAGAGATTTGAGGAGGGAATTAAAAGCAAAATCTTAGTTTATATGACAGTAAGTATGTCTAATTTAATCAAGAAAATTTTGAAAGTATAATAGCAAACAAATTGGTGCAAGTTGTGATAGCAAAATTCTCGTCGAAAAATTTCAGCGGCTTGCAACGAAAATTTGCAACAACACAAAATCATTTTTTGAGATGAATTCTTCAATAGATCAATCTTAGATGGAAGACAAGATGATCTATGATGTGTATAAGAAATTTTGTTCATAAAAATTGCAAATAGATCGGTTAAGGCAATAATATGCGGCTGAAATTTTCTGTAGCATAGATTTTCAATTGTAGCAGATTGGATGTAAAAGATTAGTGGTTTATATTGAGAATTTTTTTACAAAACAAAAAGAAAATCTACTGTTAGGAAGTGTCAAAGCTATCATAAAAATTTCGTAGAGATTTGGATAGAAAAAACATAGTAGCAAGATCAAACAAACTGTGCTATGCGGCTGGAATTTTATAGTATAGATTTTCAAGTATAGTAGATTATATGTAAAAGATCAATGGTTTATATTGAGAATTTTTTGACAAATCTAAAGTGAAATCTACTGTTAGGAAGTTTCAAAGTTGTCATAAAAATTTTGTAGAGATTTGAATAAAAAAAATATAGTACCAAGATCAAATAGATTGTGCTATGCGGTTGGAATTCTGCAATGTATCTTTCGTCATAGAGATGAAAACTTTGCAATGAAAAGTTTATGCAGCAATATAGGAACAATTTTTTTTTTTAGATTTTCGAATAAGGTTAACTAAATTGCAACAGCAGTAAGGTATGAAACCAGAACCTGTTACAATTAACGGGGAGATCAAAGAATGATCTGCGGTGGTGGAGATGACGACGGAATTTGGCGATGATCTTTTAAGCAATTGTGGGAATTGCTTTGGGCGGCTGTGGAGAGATGATGGATGGCTATGGAAGGGCAGCGAGATGCCAAGAACGCTGCTCTGATACCAAGTGTTAGAACCCTTGTAGATTCTAAGCTTTGGGTTGATTTCTGGAACTCTATAGGAGTTCCTTCCTCCAAGTTGCTGCTCAAAGGCTGCAGAAAAGATTCATCTATTACTTAATAAAAGAGGATGAATACATGACTATTTGTAGGGTTTCTAAACCCTAACTCCTAATAGGACTCCTACTCAAGACTCCTACTCAAGTGAGACTTCTACTCAAGACTCCTAATAGGACTCCTACTTAAGACTCCTATTCCTTTACAACTCCTAATTCTTCTTTAAGAAATTATCTCCAAACCCTAGCTGGCCTCTTCACCTCTTTAATAAGGGTCGGCTTAGGTAGGTTTTACGTGAATGCCCCTATCAATTAGGACTCTCATAGCTGGAGTCCTAACAGATTGCTGCTTTGATACTAAATGATAAGACCCTAGGGTTGTATCATAGAAGAAAGAGGGAAAATTGGATGATCAATTCGAGGGGATCAGCCTCCTTGATCACTTTGAGGGGATCGGCCTCTTGGGGTTAGTCAAAAGATTGAATAATATTTCATTGTCTACCGAAAAGAAATGGTTGCATAACTATTTATAGAGTTCCACCTAGAGTCCATCAAGACTTGGACTCTTAATAATAAATAAATATTAAATAAATCTCTATTTGACTCTAACTGAACTAAATAGACTCAATAAACATTATTCAAAAGCTCAGAAAATAAAAAAGATCCTAACATTCCGATCTCCTTGGCGGAATATTTGATCTTCTTAGCCCGATGCTTGAACTCATGGCAAGAAGCCTTCTACCGATACGTTGACCGATCCTCTAGCTCGATGTCCAATCTTCTGACATGTTTTACTTTGGCCTAATATTGATTCTTCCTGCTTTAATTATCTTTTCATGTTTGAAGCTAATCCTGCATCACTTAAACACACATTAGATCAAAAACTCTATCAATTGGTTTCATCATCAAAATCTGAAATTCAACATTTTTTGCTATGCATATGATGCTCTCCTATGTTTTCCAATAGTGGTATCAAAGCCAGGTTATTTGTGCGATGATTGGTTATAAATTGCATATGTTGTTGCATATTGTGTTGAATCGATGTTTCATAAACACGTTGTGCTTTTGCTGATTTGAGATTGGAACAATGTAATCTTTGGTGTACAAACTATTCTGTCGCCTAAGAACCTCTAGATATCTGATATTCCAAGGCAGAAGGGTAGCAAAAGTTGTTGCCCTACAGATTTTGCCTAGGGTTGCTTACATGAGAGCAGCATTGGTTGCTCTCGGCCTGGCCAAAGCTGCCATGGCCAAGGATTGCCAGGCTAGAGGCAACCATGGCGGCTAGGACTCCTAGCCACATGGGGAACCCTAGTGGCTATGGTTTCCTAGCCACTTATGGTATCCCTATGGTTAGGGATTCCTAGCTATAGGGGCAACTAGGCGGCCAGGTTTTCCTTACCACCCAAGGCAGCCCGATTAGAGAGTCCTAGCTGCAAGGGAAACCTTGGTGGCTAGGCCTTCCTAGTTGCCCAAGGCAGCCTTGTGTCCAAGCACTCCTGGCTGCAGGGGTAACCCTAGTGGCTAGGGTTTTCCTAGCTGCAAGGGCTATCTTGCCATGATGATATGGTAGGGGTCCCAACTAGGTTTAAAAGTTAAACCATAATTTAATTATTTAATTAAATTAAATAATTTAATTAATTATATCTAGTAGTCCTACATATGTGTGTACATGTGATGTATGATGTGGACAGATAATCATGGGCCATGTGATGTGATGATGTGTGCATGTGATTATTATTATTGGGGCTTGCGAGTCTCCCTGTCTCTCACATTATATCCGGTATGTAATTCTCTCCCTTAGTGTTGTACTTCCCATTGATGTGATCATGGCTTCTTATATGTGATATGTACATTTGTGGGCCTGTGCGCCCACAATTAAGTTGTAATTGTACAAGGAGGGACGACAGAAGCATGGAAATGCTAACGAAACCTAGGAGGATGAGGCAAATGATCGTTGGGTATAGAGATGCACCAAGGTGTTGGTAGGACCGATGAGAACGAGACAGATAATCATTAGGCGCAAAGATGTGATGAGACACACTTAAATCTTTTTGTTCATGATCAAGCCTTTGGCTTGGGCTTGATCACTTTAGGCTCTGGTTCATGATCATCTGGTGTGGATGTGTGTGCATATATGTGATATATATTTCTACACCTATTAGGTATATATATTTATATGCAATGTAAATATATGCTAGATATATATGTGTAACACATCATATTTAACCATGAGACCAAATCAAATTCGAAAAACTCCTCTAAAATAATATTAAGTTGATAAACGTGAGGCAATAAGATTGGCCCATGTGGCCTTCCACCATTATATGCGAAAATCATTTTTCGACATAAGTTGAGTTGGTCGAGTCCCTCGAGGCTCAAATATATTAGGATTTGAGATCTTGCCTCCGATATAGAGATGTCACCGGTGATCTAAGGACATGGTATGCTTGGTCGAGTCCTTCAATGATATATCATCGGATCAGACTCATCTTGTAATAATGGTGTTGACTTAATCAAACACCATGATTAGTCGAGTCCCTCGAGGCCATGATGGTTCGGAGGCCGAATAGGATAAGAATCACAAAGAGTTGTGATTGGCAAGAGTTGCCTATTATTTGGGCTTAGTGTGATTAGTCGAGTATCCTGAGATCATACTAAGACGCCAATGCTGATTGAATCCCGATCCCCACTAGAAATTTGCTGAAGATTTTCGATTCACATAATGGAGGGAGTTGTGTGTTTCATAAGAAAATAGTGGAAGTAGATTAAGATAAAAGTGTTAGGACCATATCAGCACTAAGAGAGGAGGGGGGTGTGAATCAGTACTTTCGTAAAAATTATGATGATTCAAAAACTTTGTTCAATAAAGCCCATATAGGAAAGATGTTTAACTTAAAAACATTTGTAAGTGTAATGAGTAAGTAAATTAGTTTGTAATGAAATGAAAAGTAGAATAGAAATGCAAACCGATTTATAGTGGTTTGGTCGTCCGACTCATGTTCACTCCCGATTCCTCTTCACTCAAGGCCATCGGCTTTTACTATCAATCTTCTTTCAACGGGCAAAAATCAACTATTCTCTTATAACTCTTTCTCCTTTTTATAAGCTCAGGAGAGAACCTTTACACTTCTCTTTTACACTAGACCTCACTCCTCCGTTAGAAAGACCTCTAACTCTAGGTGGAAGAGACTCTAAACTTTAAAAGAGATTACAATACTTTTTCACTCAAGTATTCTTTCTCCTTTCTACTCAATTTCTTACTACCCCGAACAAAGTGGGATATTTATAGACCCAAAATGGCTTAAAAAATGGAGTAAAAAAAAGTCTCATCCCATGTTTCCAAGGTCTGGGCGGTACTACCGCTTAACACTAGTAGTACCACCGCCTAGATTTCCCGGAATTGTACATAATCTCATAGGCAGTTCCACCACCTGGGCCAACGTTAGAACATTGAATTGGGCTTTCAATAGGCCCAATTCAATCCTGATTTAGGCCCAATTGACCCCTAATTAAGTTGTCATGGTTATTATTGGAAAATCTTTGGCGGCGACATTACATACGCAGCGGAAGAATATAAAACAAAATCTCTAATTTCCTAAAGATGTGTTCATTGTTGTGCGAAGATTGGTGTACAAAAATTATGAAACTTAAAACTACATATATGAAACATTATGTTACCTAGAGAGATCGTATGTCCCTGAATCTCTGCAGATCTCTAGGAGAGGGTGAAGGAGGTCAAGCGTCCTCCTCTCTAGTGGTGATCCACATAACAGGGTTACGACGATGCTCCTTAAAACTCCAAGCTTACTATCTAAGGAGGAGAAAGGGAGGCGAATAGGAGAGGTAACCCAAAAAAGGCTTTGGCCTATGAACCATTAGTTTCCTCTTATTTATAGAGGTCTCCGATCAATCTAACCCTAATGGATCCTACCCTATTGAGTATTGAATCTCCATCCAACTACCCAAGCCTCTTTGATTAGTGGATCTCTATCTAATAATCTCTCATTGGCTCTTATTGGATCTCATTCATAGGATCTAATAATTCAAGGGCTTATTGGATATCCAATAAGATAGGGGCTCCGGTGGATATCTCATATCCAAACCTCTACTCATCGCAATCCCTACCATATGTGTGTGACCCTCTAAGCCCAATATCGAGCTGGTCATGAGTCATACTTATCAGAACTCCTTCTGACTCAATGAATTATTATCTCCATAATAATTCACTCGACTCATCGACTGCGGACATACTAGGCCACTATCCCACAGTCCCTAGATGATACAAGGGAATCCAATCCATTGGACCTATCTATGTTAGGAAAAGAGTTGGCACTAAGAGGGGGGGTGAATTAGTACAGCGGTAAAAATTATATTGGTTCAAAACTTCATTACGATTAAATCTGTTTCTGATGAAAAATCGTTTTGTAAATGTATTAACTTTGAAAACATACAGAAGAGTGTAGTAGATGTAAAGCAAGTAAAGTGGTTTGCAATAAAGTAAATTGCACAAGAGAAATGCAAACCAGATTTTTATAGTGGTTCGGTCGTTGTGACCTACATCCACTTCGCTGATTCCTCTTCCGTCGAGGCCACCGGCATCCACTATTGGTCTTCTTTCAATGGGTGAAGACTAACTACCCTTTTACACCTCTCTTCTCCTTTTCATAGGTTTTGGAGATAACATTTTATAACCCTCTTTTACAAGGTATCACTCTGATACTTCCCTTAGAACTCTCTCTAAGTTTTGAAAGGAGGGAACTCAACTTTCTAAAGTTTGCAACTTTAGAATCACAGAGTTTTGCTCAATATTTCTTACTTATCCATGCAAGAATAGTTAGGGTATTTATAGGCTCTAAATATATTCAAATTTGGAGCCCAAAATTCAAACTCCAAAAATTTCGGGGTACGAGCAGTACCACCGCCTGCAGTCTGACACTGGGCGGTACCACCACCTAGAAGACTTTTCTGGGTGGTACCACTACCTGATATAGTCTCTGAGATTGTACCACGACGGTTTTACTTGTTTGGTTATTGTTTGGGCCTTTCTCTTGACCCAACCAGCCCAAACTTGGGCCCAACTATCCCCTAATTAGGTTGGCCCAATTCTAATCCTAATTATATTTTAACTATGAATTTTAAGATATTTACTAAGCTAAATAAAGTCCATAAGTCAAGTTTTCTTCCGGTGAGCTTCCGACGATCTTTCGGTAAACTTCCGACGATCTCTCGGTAATGTTCCAACGGACTCCTGACAAAATCTTGGACTTCACGACAATCTTCTTAGTGAGTTCTAATGAGCTTCTTTAGCAAGCTTCAGGACTTCTCGGTTGGTTCCGACGAAACTTCTAACGAACATTTGGACTTCCGATGAACTCTCGAATTCCCAATGAAATCGCATTCTTGACTCTAGGACTTCATTTTGCTTTATGTCTTGCTATTGTAGCTAATCCTACACATATAAAAACATACTTCGATCTAGACAATTAATACTAATCATGAATCATGTTGTCCGGTATGTCATTGGTCCATCGACACTTCATTCTTCGGCGCATCATCCTCTCTTACAGTCTATTGCCCAATCGGCCAGTTAACTCCGTAACTCCGATATTCTTAGCGCAATATCTACTCTTCTTGGCTCGATGCCCGAATCTATGGCCCGAAGCCTTCTGTCGATACGTTGACCGATCCTCCGGCTCGGCGTCTAATCTTCTGACATGTTTTCCTCTAGTATAACATGATTTTTCCTGCTTTAATTGTCTCATCTTGATCGAAGCATCCTACGTCACTCAAAACACGGATTAAAATATAAACACTTATCAATTAGTTTTATCATCAAAATACGAGATTCAACTATCTCCCCCTTTTTTATGATGACAACCAATTGATGACGGAGTTAAAACAAACTCCCAGAGTTTAAATAAACTCCCCCTATCAATATGCCATATTGATAGAACCTTGAATTCAAGCTGAATTCAAGTCATTGCAAATTTTATTATGAATATTTGTAATACGTCATCATGCATAACATGATCATACTTGTCCCCCTTTGTCATCAACAAAAAGTAGAAGTCCAATTCTCATATGTTTAGAAGTACAAGTTTAAATCATTGCATATTAAACATAATTTCCAATTTGATCATTATGCAAGATAGCAATAATTAAATATGTGCAAGTTTAGCATTTTTGCTTCTTGAGATAGGTAAGATAACACTTCTTTGTAATGTTTAAGATAGCAAGTTCTACATCATGCAAGCTAGCAAATTAGAGATATTCAAGAAAGCAACTCTTGCTTCTTGAAATATGCAAGTTGCAAGCTAGCAAATTTTTGCTTCCTTTGCAATGTTTGAGCTAGCAATTTTGCTTCTGTTGCAAAGTGCAAAATAGCAAAATTTTACATTATTTTATAACATACAAGCTAGCAATTTGACAAGTGTTACTTCTCTTTGAAGTATGAAGGCTAGCAAGTTTTTGAAAAATAATGCAAGATAACAAGCTAGCAAGATACAATGTTTTACATGAAGTACGATTGCATCTTCTCTTTAGATGTGCTAGCAAGTAAGCAAATTTTTTCCTTATAATTTGTGAGCTAGTAAATTTTACACATATGAAAGTTGGTAAGATTTGTGCATCTTTTTGACTTGTAGAAGCTAGCTATCTCCCCCTTTGTCATTGTAAAAAAGAAGGAAAGAATATAATTTTGTATCTCTTTTTTTCTTTACAATAATTTTCAAATCATGACAAAGGATAAATAACAAAGATGAAAAAAATCAAGTTATGAATGTCAAAATAATTTTTCATTATGAATATTTCATCATTGCATGCATCATTATCATAAGTTGAAGTATAGCATGCATAATACCAAATCATCATGTATATTTTCAAAATATAAAATGCATGATTCCAAATCATCATTCATAATTACATCAATATTCTAATCATTATTTCAATCATAAAAAATGAAAGATCAAGTCTAAAATTCAAGTGATCAAGATCATAATCGAAAAATGTATAAGAAGAATTTATGCATTTGGAAGATCTAACATGTCTATGTTTCTCATTTAAGCTAACAATTTTCTTTCTCCCCTTTTGTCATTATAAACAAGAAGAAGAAGGGAAGAACATAATGGTATAGAATATTTCAATCATTTCAAGGTATACAAGCCATAAATACAAAGAAATTATGTCATGAAAGATAAGACCACTTGAATACCAAAAGACATGATTCATATAGTAAATCTCTTCTTTAAATAAATAACGAAAAGAATTCTTATAAGATCATGATATAGATAAAATTCATTCAATCTTGTAGGAGAAAAAGATATTAATTCATGTATATAAAATCTCTCAATTCATTATGAATCATAAAAATTGTAATTCCAAAAAATCATGATTCATTTAGAAAATCTCCTCTTAAGAAAATACTAAGTAGAATTATAGGAGAACGATTAATGAAAAATCTTGATTCATAATAAATCTTAATTTATAAATATCAAGGAACCAAGATCATGATTTGGATAAAAATTTATTCAAATTTAAATCATCAAAATCTCAACATTTCTTTCAAGAGATTCAAAATGACATAAACAACTTTATCAATCTCTTAGTGAAAAATTGATAAGATAGAGAAAAAGAAATTTTCAAGAAAAATATTTTTCTCTTTTTATTTGTTTCAATTAATATGATTTTATTCATTTATGCCAAATAAAAACTTGTATTATGTTTAAAACCGAAAGTGCAAGATTTATTACGACAAAGATCAATAAGGCATAAATCACAAATATTATCATGCATCATTTTTAAATCTCATGCATACTATAAAATCACCAAGCATGGTACCAAAAATTTTAATATTTTCATTACAACATCAAGCATGGTTTCATTGAACATAATTTTGAATGATTCTTATAGATATCTAATACTTCTTTAGTTTTAATTTATATGATTGACTTTATATTAGCATGTCCAAATTTTTGTTCTTATGTCAAAATCATACATTATAGTTTAAAATCGAAAGAGCAAATATCATCATGGAAATCATCAAGATCAATAAACCATGAATTACCCAAAAATTATTATTACTTCAAATCATCATGCATAATTTAAATATAAAATCATCAAGGATGATACTTGCATTATTTAATATAAGCATGCTTTTTTTGTTTATGCCGAATCAAAACATGCATCAGTTTCAAAACCAAAAAAGCCACTTTCATTACCATAAAAATTGATAATACATAAATCGTAAGAATCATCATGCATAATTTCAAAAAATAAATTTATTAGACATGATATCATCAAATATAATTTTATAAGGTATTTTTAATCAAAATCATTTTGTTTATCATAAACATATAATTTTCATGATTATTTTCAAAATTACTAGAATGATAAGCATGATCCTAATTTTTTTTTTACATTTTCATTAAACATTATTAAACATGTAATTTTCTAAAAAAAATTATATATAATTTTCTAAACAAAAAAATGCATCATGAAAAGCATCATGTAATTTTGAAATAAATAAAGGGGATTTTGATTACCTCGTCATCGAAAGATATTAAGGAGTAGTTTGTCACCTCACCTTTGTTTATTTTCTCCTCATCTTCAGAGGAGCTTGATTCGTCCAAGATTGCTTCCTTCTTCTTGCATTAAAAGCAAGTAGTTCCATTCTTTTTGTTCTTTAATTTTTGTTTCATAAACTTTTTAAATTTCATGAGTAGTTCAAGTTCACCATCACTTGAGCTTATGCTCGAGTGATCTTCGATTGTTCCTAGTCCGAAATCCTTCTTGCTCTTTGGAAGGTGGTTCTTAAGTTCTTTACGTACATTGCACGTCATTTCATAGGTCATTAGAGACTCGATAAGTTCTTCGATCAAAAAAGTATTCAAATTTTTTTATTCTTGTATAGCTATTATTTTTGAATCTCAAGTTTTAGAAAGTGAGCGTAAAACTTTACTAATAAGTTCAAAATTCAAAAAAGTTTTACCAAGAGCTTTTAAACCATTGACAATATCCATAAAACGCGTGTACATGTCAACAACGATTTCACTTGGTTTCATTCGAAAATGTTCAAAATTATGCATTAAAAAGTTAATTTTTGAATCTTTAACTTTGCTAGTCCCTTCATGTGTAATTTCAAGAGTGCGCCAAATATTAAAAGCCATTTCATAAGTAGAAACCCGATTAAACTCAGTTTTATCTAAGGCACAAAATAGAGCATTCATAGCTCTAGCATTTAAAGAAAATATCTTCTTCTCCAAATCATTCCAATGATTCATTGGAAGAGAAGATATTTGAAAATCAAATTCGACTATATGCCATAAATCGAGATTCAACAAAAACAAGAAAATTCTCATTCGAGTTTTCCAATAAGTGTAGTCCGTCCCATTGAAAAAAGGAGGACGAATGAGAGAGTGACCATCTTGAAAGCCGAAAAGAGCCATTTCTCATTGAGTGTTAAACCAAATGAGAAAATGAGGCTCTGATACCAATTGTTAGGAAAAGAGTTGGCACTAAGAGTGGGGGTGAATTACTGTAGCGGTAAAAATTACGTCGGTTCAAAACTTCGTTGTGATTAAATCTGTTTCCGACGAAAAATTGTTTCGTAAAGGTATTAACTTTAAAAGTTTATGGAAGAGTGTAGCAGATGTAAAGCAAGTAAAGTGGTTTATAGTAAAGTAAATTACACAAGAGAAACACAAACCAGATTTTTATAGTGGTTCGATCGTCGTGACCTACATCCATTTCGCCGATTCCTCTTCCGTCAAGGCCACCGGCATCCACTATCATCTTCTTTCAATGGGTAAAGACCAACTACCCTTTTACACCCCTCTTCTCCTTTTCACAAGTTTAGGAGACAACCTTTTACAACCATTTTTTACAAGGTATCCCTCTCACAATTCCCTTAAAACTCTCTCTAAGCTTTGGGAGGAGGAAACTCAACTTTCTAAGGTTTACAACTTTAGAATCATAGGATTTTGTTCAATATTTCTTAATTATCCATGCAGGAATAGCTAGGGTATTTATAGGCTCCAAATAGATTTAAATTTGGAGCCCAAAATTCAAACCCCTAAAATTTTAGGGTATCGCCCGTAATCTAACACTGGGCGATGCCACTACCTAGAAGACTATTCTGTGTGGTACCACTGCCCAGACTAGTGGTACCATCGCCTGACACTGTCTCAGAGACTGTGCCACGGCGGTATCACATGTTTGGTCACTGCTTGGGCCTTTCTCTTGACCCAACCAACCCAAACTTGGGCTCAATTGTCCCCTAATTGGGTTGACCCAATTCTAATCCTAATTATGTGCTAACTATAAATTTTAAAACATTTACTAAGCTAAAAAAAGTCCGTAAGTTAAGTTTCCTAAAGGCGAGCTTTCGACGATCTTTTAGTGAACTTCCGACGATCTCTCGGCAATATTCTAACGGAGTCCCGGCAAGCTCCTAGACTTCATGATGATCTTCTTGGTGAGTTTTGATAAGCTTCTTTGGCATGCTCTAGGACTTCTCGGTTGTTTCCTGCAAAACTTTCGACGAATATCCGGACTTCCGACGAACTCTCGAACTCCCAACGAAATCACGTTCTTGACTCTGGGACTTTATTTTGCTTTATGCCTTGCTATCATAGCTAATCCTGCACATATAAAAACATACTTTGATCTAGAAAATTAATACTAAGTATGAATCATGTTGTCTGGCATGTCATTGGTCCATCGATACTTCGTCCAATTCTTCTGTGATCGTCCTCTCTTACGGCCTATTGCCCAATCGACCAGTTGACTCCACAACTTTGATATCCTTAGCACAATATCCGCTCTTCTTAGCCTGATGCCCAAATCCATGGCCCGATGCCTTCTGTTGATACATCGATCGATCCTCCGGCTCGACGTCTAATCTTCTAACATGTTTTCCTCTGACACAACATGATTTTTTCTGCTTTAATTGTCTCATCCTGATCGAAGCATCCTGCGTCACTCAAAACGTAAATTAAAACATGTTTTGGTTTCATCATCAAAATATAAGATTCAACAATTTGTCCTTAGTTACAATGTACCTATAGTCCCTTATCTATCTAATATCTCAAAGACTATACACCGAGCATGGTGTTGTCAGACCCATACGATTTCTACTCGAGTCTCGCTCTAATCGGATTCTCTCAGAGAACACATGGGACATTCCTCTCATGACATTGAGAGTGGATGATCCTCTATCAATACTCAATAGTCCTCTCAATCTGAATGACCTTAGCCAGAGATTTGTCTAAGCAAGAATACACGTAACATTCCTCTCATGACATTGAGAGTGGATAATCCTCTATCGACACTCAATAGTCCTCTTAAGGTTGGCTACCACTCCCGATGATCAGTTGTTCTAGATTTGGAACCTCCAGACCTAATTGAGAGTGGATAATCCTCTATCGACCTCAATAGTCCTCTTAAGGTTGGCTACCACTCCCGATGATCAGTTGTTCTAGATTTGGAACCTCCAGACCTATAAGTCTGGTATCAAGAATGGAGTACTCATACAAGACATCCTTAGTGTCTCAAGTCTAAGGACCAATACACCACTAGAACTATGGAATCATTGTCTGATAATAAGGCATCATCAACCATCCAGCATTCCATAAGCAGATCAATTAGTGAACTCATTCTTCAATCAGCACGTGTATTATATCCCTAGTGTCCCCACACGAGTAGCTACTAGACCAGTTGCATCCATCATATGGGATGGGTATATAGCATACCAATTTATCTAGTTATCTCAATATCCCTCTCGAGTAATATATAACCGGGATAATTTAGGATTTATGTTTAAAGGCAAATCAATCTCATTATCATGATCTCATCACGATCCGATTCTTATTGCGTAGATCCATGGACATCATAATATATTCAAGTAATAGACAATATAAAATAATAAAATATTAAATAATAATAAGTAAAATAGACTATGTGTCAAGTCACACGTGTCATCACTCAAGTGATTGGCTTACAAGGCACTTATGACTAGCAGTTACACCCAAAACCAACTCAATTACGACATAGCCTACTTCGATCTAGACACATATGATAATATTATGTTGTCTTACGTGTAATTGGTTCATTTGGCACTTCATTCGATTCTTCGACGCATCATCCTCTGTTTCGGCATATATATTGACCTTCCGTAATATCCGATCTCCTTGACGTAATGTTCGATCCTTCAGCCCGATACCTGAACTTATGGCACGAAATCCTTCTGACACCTCTACTAGTCCTTCGGACCAATGTCCAAACTTCTGACATGATCCACTCCGGCCTAAAGTTTGATTCTTTCTACTTCAATCAATTTATCTTTCCATGATCGAAGTTAGTCTTTTGTCACTCAAATGTTAGTTAAATCATAACTTCATCGATTGATTTCATCATCAAAATCTGAGATTCAACAAAAAGACCATATCTTAATTATTTTATAAAAATCTAAAATCTATATGTTATTTACTTTTCTATCGTATCTTTATTTTTTAGAAAATGTCACTTTCAAATCCCTTATGTGGCATACTTGATGTTAACCGCTTTATTGGTCCAAACTAAATGGATTGGCTTTGCAACTTGAGAATTGTTCTCATGGCAGAGAAAATTGTGTATATCCTTGACACAATGATACCCATGCCCAAGGAAGGGGCAAGTGAAGATGAGATTACTCGCTATATAAATTACATAGATGACTTTACTTTTGCTTAGTATTACATGTTGGGCTCCATGACTCCTAAGTTATAGAGATAGCATGAAAAGATGGACTCCAGATCCGTTCTCTTGCATCTTCATAAATTGTTTGAGGAATAAGAAAGGACTCGGTGATATAAGATATCCAAGAATCTCTTTTACGCTAGGATGACTTAGAGGACATCGGTTCATAATTATATGCTTAAGATGATTGAGTGGATAGAAAGGTTCACAGGTCTAGGAATGGTTCTAGAGAATAACCTATGTGCGAATCTTGTACTTCAATCCCTCCCAGATTCCTTTTTGTAGTTCATTATAAATTTCAATATGAATAAGCTTGAGGTGACTCTCCTTGAGCTCCTCAATATGTTGATGGAGGCTTAGAGCACCATCAAGAAAGAGAAGCCAGTTCTCTATGTTGGTGAGACAAAAAAGAAAAGGAAGGTAGGGAAGTCCCTTAAGAAGGGCAAGGGCAAGGGGAAACTTAGCAAAGCAAAGGTTCCTAAGGACTCGACAAAGGACAAAAGCTAATGCTTCCACTGTGTCAAAGATAGGCACTGGAAAAAGAATTGCAAAGAGTATCTTGAAAAGAAAGTAAAATAGAAACTTGGAGAAGCTTTAGGTATATTCATTATTGATCTCCGTTTGTCAAAAAATTATGATATTGCATGGGTATTAGATACTAATAGTGCATCTTATATCTGTAATTCATTGCAGGTTCTAGTAAAGCCTAAGAGATTAATGAGAGACAAGACGAACCTCAGAATAGGGAATGACAGAAAGGTTGTCGCTATTGTCATTGAGGAGGTCACCCTACAGTTGCTTTGTGGAGCTCTTTTAGCATTAGATGCTTGCTATTTTGTGCTTTCATTGACAAATAATGGATATAGATTAGTTTTTAAGAACAATGGTTGTTCATTGATCCTAGATTATGAGATCATCAGTAGAAGAACATTAAATAATAACTTATTCATATTAGATTATGCTCCATATGTCATGAATGTAAGTGTGTCTAAGAGGAAGTGAGATAAGATGAACAATGCATACCTATGGCATTATGGGCTAGGTCATATCTATAAAGAAAGAATTCAGATGTTGCTAAAGGATGGATACCTAGATCCATTTGATTATAAATCATATGCAACCTGCAAGTCTTGTCTTTATGGAAAATTGACCAATTTTCTATTTAGTGAAACTAGAGAGAGTCATTGAGTTGTTGTAACTCATACATAGTGATGTATGTGGTCCTATGTCAACTCAGGTCATAGGCGGTTATTCTTATATCATTAAATTCATTGATGACTTCTCTATGTATGGACATGTGTACTTGATAAAGTACAAGTCTAAGGCCTTTGAGAAATTTAGGAAATATAAAAATTAGATAGAAAACCATATTGAAAAGAGTATCAAGACCCTTCGATCAGATTAAAGATGTGAGTACTTGAGTATAGAGTTCACATATTCCTCAAAAACCATGAGATCTTATCACAATGGACCCCTCCTTATACACCTCAGCTTAATGGTGTCTTGGAAAGAAGGAATCGCATGCTATTAGATATGGTGTGGTCCATGATGAGTTTTGCCAACCTACCCGTCTCATTCTAGGGATACGCTATAGAGTTTGCAGCTTACCTTTTGAATAGAGTTCTAACTATTAAATCATGGATTTTGATGATGAAATCAATTAATAAGTTTATAATCTAATCAGTATTTGAGAAAAGTGATGTAGGACTAACTTCGATCATAAAAAGGCAAATCAATTGAAGTAGGAGAATTAGACGTTGGGTAAGAGTCAATGATCGGGCATCGAGCCAGAGTTAGAGATCATGAATCGGGTTAGAAGAATCGAGCATTGCACTAAGATTGAATGTTATGGGAGTCAACATATCGATGGATCGGGCAATACGCCGAAGGTTCGAACAATATGTCGGAAGTTTGGATGAAGTGCCAGATGAACCAATGACATGCCGACAATTAAGAGGGTCACTCTATCACTTGTCCTCCTATGTTCAATGGGACGGACTACACGTATTGGAAAATATAAATAAGGATTTTTTTAATTTTTAAGGACTTTGATTTATAGAATATTATCAAATGTGATTTTCAAAAATCCTTTAGACCAATGAATGAATAAAATGATCTAGAGAAAAAAATTTATTTTCTATAAATGTTAAATCAATGAATGCTTTATTTTATTCTTTAGACAAAAATGAGTTTAATTGTATTTCTATATGTGAAATTGCATATGATATTTGGTACACACTCGAAGTTACATATAAAAGCACAAGTAGAGTTAAAGAATCTAAAATTAATTTCTTGGTGCATAGCTATGAATTTTTTTAGAATGAAGTCAAGCGAAACCATTAGTGATATGTATACCCATTTTATGGATATTGTCAATGGTTTGAAAGTCTTGGTAAAAGTTATACTAATCTTGAATTTGTTAATAAAATTTTACAATCTCTTCTAAAAATTTGGGATCCAAAGGTAACTACGATTCAAAAAGTATAGGACTTGAACTATTTTCCACTTGAAGAACTCTTAAGATCATTAATGACTTATGAAATGACTTGCAAGGCATATGATGAACATGAGAACAACCTTTAAAAGAATATGAAAGATATGACACTTAGAACCAAAGAAGATCACTCGAGCGAAAGCTTAAGTGATGATGATAACTTGGCACACATCATAAGAAAATTTAAAAAAATTATAAAAAGGAACAAAACAAATCTTGTAAAATAAGACACTAAGAATAAAAATGAACTAAAAAAAGATATAATCATCTGCTATGAATGCAAGAAACTATGGCACTTCAAAAGTGAGTGTCCATAACTGAAGAAAAATATGCTAACACAAAAGAAGAAGAAAGCACTCAAGGCGACTTAGGATGAATCAAGTACATCAAAAGATGAAGAGCAAACAAAAAAAAATGAGATGATGAACTACATTTTAATGGCTCTCGATGATGATGTATATGACTTAACTGAAACCCCTTTGTCTTATGATGAATTACTTAATGATTTTCACAATTTATATAATGAATTTAAATTAGTTAGTAAGAAATATAAACTACTAAAAAAGGATCATGCATGTTAACCTCTTATACTAAGTGTGAAAATTTAGACTTAGTCAAAAATAAAAATGTGGTATTACAACAAACATTAGAAAATTTTAAAATTGGAAACAAATCATTAAACATGATACTTGCTAATAAAGGTCATATGCATAGAAAAGAAGGAATCAACTTTATGAGTAGTAACACTTAATAAAAACTAATTATATTTGTTAAAGGACCAAATTGTATGTTTCCCCTAAAATTAAATGTAATTTTTGTGCTAGATGTGGTTATTATGCCTATAAATATTTATTTAAAAAATATAGCTCACATAAATTAGTTTGGGTTCCTAAATGAACTATAAATAACTTAATGTTAATAGTCAAGATAGGTAGATCTATTCATGAGGGATCCAAAGTTAAATATGTACCTAAAGCAAACCCTCCTTTCTTGTAAATATGTCTACAATCAAAAGTTAAGAGCAAGAGATGGTATCTTGATAATAAATACTCAAAGCATATGACCAGAGATCAAATACATTTCTCTAAGCTCACTAGCCAAGATAAAGGATATGTCACATTCGGAGATAACAACAAAGAAAAAAATTATGGGCAAAGAAAATATAATAAACAAATCAAACCTCTTAATTGAAGATATTTTATTAGTAGATAGTTTAAAACACGACTTACTAATCATTACTCAATTGTGTGATAAGGGATATAACATTAAATTTGAATCTAATGCTTGTATTATAGAAATATCACACAAAAATAGATTTATGATTGCCTTAAGGACTAATAATATGTATACTATTGATCTTGATGATTTTTGTGATGAAACTTGCTTTTCGATTTTAAACGATGATGCATGGCTTTGTTATAGGAGATTAGGTCATGCAAGTATGAAATTAATTTTATAAATTATATCTAAAGAACTTGTAAGAGGTATGCCTAGAATTAAATTTGTCAAAGATAAAATTTGTGATGCATGCCAACTAGATAAACAAATAAAGAGTAGCTTTAAATCTAAAAATCAAGTAATTACCTCTAGACCACTACAATTAATTCATATGGATTAATTTGGACCAATTGATATCACAAGTCTAAGAGGTAGTAAATATGCTTTTGTGATTATTGATGATTATAGTAGATATACTTGGACATACTTCTTAGCACATAAAAGTGATTGCTTTAAGTATTTTTTAAAGTTTTACAAATAAGTTCAAACTAAAAAGGGTTTTATGATTTTCTTTATTCATAGTGATCATAATGGTGAATTTAAAAATCATGATTTTCAAGATTTTTGTGATTCAAATAGGTATGGCCATAATTTTTCTACTCCAAGAAATCCATAACAAAATGGAGTTGTTGAGAGAAAAAAAAAAGAGTTTATAAGAGATGGTAAGAACCATGCTTAATGAATATAGCCTACCCAAATATTTTTGGACTGAAGCAGTTAACACGGCATGCTATGTCATAAACAAGGTTCTCATAAGACTACTACTATCTAAAACTTCTTATGAATTGTGGAACATAAAAAATCTAACATTTCATATTTTAAAGTTTTTGGTTGTAAATATTTTATTTTAAATAAAAAGATGCCTTAGAAAATTTTGATACAAAATCTAATAAAAGCATTTTTTTTATATTCCTCTATTTCTAATGCTTAACTAGTTTTTAATAAAAGAACATTGGTTATTGAGGAATCTATCCATATTATTTTTAATGAGTTTTTTGAATTTAAGAAAAATAATTTTGATGATGATTTTGATTTTGATACTTTGAATTTGAATGAGAATTATCCTCTCCAAAGCAACTTGGATGCATCTATTTCCAAAGAATCTTTACCCAAGGAATGGAAGTATGTAGATGCTCATCCTATGGAGCTAATAATTGAAGATACATCAAAAGGTGTTCAAACTCATTCTTCATTTAAAAATTTTTATGCTAATATTGCCTTTTTGTCTCGAACCTAAATGCATTGACAATACTCTATAAGATGACTCATGAGTTTTTGTAATGCATGAAGAGTTAAATCAATTTTAGAGAAATTATGTATTGAAGCTTGTTTCTAGACCTAGTGATCATATTGTAATTAGCACTAAATAGATTTTTAGGAATAAACAAGATGAACTTGGTATCGTAGTTCGAAACAAGGCTACATCAATGGCCAAAGGTTTCAACTAAGAAGAAGGTATCGACTATAAAGAATCATTCATTCCTATGACAAGACTTGAAGCTATAAGGATACTCCTTGCCTATGCATATTGTAATAATTTTAAGTTATTTTAAAAGAATATTAAAAATATTTTTATTAATGGCTTTATTTCCGAAGAAGTTTATATTGAGCAACCACCCAAATTTGATAAAGTTCTTTTTCTGAACCTTATTTTAAGTTATCTAAGGCTCTTTATGGATTGAAGCAAGCCCAAGAGCTTAGTATGAGAGACTTAGCGCATTTATTATTAAAAATAATTTTTTGAAAGATAAGGTAAATACCATATTATTTATTAAATATTTTAAAAATAATTTTTTTTATTATTTAAATTTATGTTAATGATATTATTTTTTGTTGTACAAATGAATCTTTGTATGAATATTTTGCCAAGAGCCAAGAATTCGAAATGAGTTTAATGAGTGAATTGATATTTTTCTTATGATTGCAAATTAAGCAAAAACTTTTGTTAGTCAAACTAAGTATGCTTTGATCTATTAAAATGATTATATATAGATAGTGCTAAAGCCATTAACACACCAATGAGTACTTTTACAAAATTAGATATGGACAATGAAAGAGAATGTTTTGATCAAAAGACTTATAAAAGTATGATAGGTAATTTACTATACCTCACAGCAACTAGACATGATATTATGTTTAGTGTTAGACTTTGTGCAAGATTTCAATCCAATCCTAAATAATTTCATTATAAAGCAGTTAAAAGGATTTTTCGATAGTTAAAATAAACTCCTAATCTAGGATTATAGTATCCAAAATCTAAAATTTTAAATTGATTACTTATGCTAATGCTGACTTTACTAGATATAGAATAGATAGAAAAAACACATTTGTAACATGTCAACTCCTAGGTCATGCACTTATTTCTTGATCTTCCAAGAAATAAAATTCAATTGCATTATCCACAGTCGAGGCTAAATATGTAGCAATGTGTACATATTATGTACAAGTTATTTAGATGAAAAACACTTTAGAAGACTTGAACATTACTTAAAAAATATCCCTATAAAATGCAATAATACTAGTGCTATTTGTTTAATAAAGAATCTCATCAATTCTCTAAAACTAAACATATTGACATTAGATATCATTTTATTAGGGATCATGTTAATAATCATGATATATCTTTAGATTTTATTGATATAAAACATCAATTACTAGATATTTTTACTAAACCATTAAATAAGGAACAATTCGATTTTATTAGAAGAGAATTAGGCATATTAAATCTTCCAAATGTATAAATTCTTCTCATATATTTTTTGTGGATCTTTATCTTGATTTCTCGGTTTTCATAACTTGAATTTTCTTTTGAATTAAGATCATTCACTATGATTCTTTCTTTTCGCTATTTATTAAAATGAATTATGATTTTTTGATATTCACGACTTGATCTTTCATGATTTGAACTTATCTTTGATATCCTTCATGTTAAAATTGGAACATTGATTTTCCATCATTGTATAATTTCCTTCTTTTTTTTTGATAATGATAAAGGGGAGAAAGAAAAGTGCTATCTTGCACATCTCAATAGAAGCAAAAAGTGCTAGCTTGCTCATATCAAGAGAAGCAAAAATTGTTAGCTTGGACATCTCAAGAGAAGCAAAAGCCTTTATACTTCAAAGGAAAGTAAAACTTGCTAACTTACTAGGTTACATATTTTAAAAACTTGTTAGTTACACTTTTCTCCTTTTTGTTGATGACAAAGGGGGAGAAGTAATGATGATTTAAAATTTTAATATTTTGGAATCATGCATAGTGATTTGAAGTTATGCCCAAAGTGATGATGATTTGAAATTTTATGTTTTGAAATTATGCTTGTAATAATGTACCTTGATGATTTGAAATTATGCATGCAATACTCATGATTTTATAATGATGATGTATGCAATGATATGCATCTAAAGTAAGTAATGATTACTTTGATATGATGTGTTACATATGATCACTATGATTCATGATTAAAATTGTTTCGATTTCAATTCAAATATATTATGATTAGAAGTTATCATTTTCTGAATTCAAGTTTATTTTGATATGACATATAGATAGGAGTTTACATAAAACTCTGTCATCAATTAGTTGTCATCATCAAAAGGGGGAGATTGTTGAATCCTGGATTTTGATGATGAAATCAATTGATGAGTTTATGATTTAATCAACGTTTGAGAAAAGTGATGCAAGACTAACTTCGATCATGAAATGAAAAATCAATTGAAGCAGGAGAATCAGACGTTGGGCCGGAGTTAAAGATCTAGCATTGGGCCGGAAGAATCAGGCATTGCGCCAAGATCGGATGTTGCAAGAGTCAATATATCGATGGATCGGGTAATACGTCGAAGGTTCAAACGACATGCCGAAAGTTTGGACAAAGTTCCAAATGAACCAATGACATGCCAGACAACATAGGATTCATAATTGTAGTCGATTGTGTCTCGATCGAAATAGTTTAGGTCTTAATTGAGTTGGTTTTGGGTGTAAACATTCCAACTGAATTAAGGGCCCCTTAGGCCTAAATCAGGGCTAATTTAGGCCTATTAGAAGGCCCATTTAGTGACCTACAATTGGGTTAGGTAGTGACACTACTAGACCAGGTGGTGGAACCACTTATAAGTTGGAACATATGAAGTGTACATTTTCCGGAAGACCCGATGGTGGTACCGTTAGTGTCAGGTGGTGGTACTGCCCAATCTAATGGTGGTACCACCCAAACTAGCAAAAGTACCACCAATACATGACCTTCTAGGCTGTTAGGTGGTAGTACCGCCCAAACTGGGTGATGGCATCGCTAGTGCTCAGTGTTTCAGGCGATGGTATCACCCAGCACTAGCGGTAGTATCGCCAGTACACCAAAAACCCAAGAATGAAACTTGTTGGCTTTATTTTTTAAATCATTTGAGGCCTATAAATACTCTACTCATTCTTTCTTGAGATAGCAAGGAAAAAACTCAAAAAACTTGTGATTCTAAGTGTGCAATCTCTATTGAAAGTGTTGAGTCCTTCCTCCTCGATCTTCTAAGTCAATCTAAGGGAGTTGTGAGAACTACCTATAAAAAAGAGTTGTAGGAGAAAAGAGTTGTAACAATGGTGGTTGATCTTCGCCATTTAAAAGAAGATTGTTAGTGAAAGCTGATGGCCTCTACGGAAGAGGAATCGGGAGTGGACATAGGTCACGATGACCGAACCACTATAAATTCAGTGTGCATTTTCTTTTATGCTCTTCATTGCTATTGCTTTCTGATTTAATTACTTATTACACTTACGCATATTCTAAGTCAAGCACATTTTCAATATCAATTTCATCAAACAAATTTTTAAATCATAATTTCTCTATTAGTGCTTTTACGGTCCTAATACAAACTAAATCGGTAGTATCTACATATGAGATATGGAAAGGAAAGAAGTTTGATCTTAAAGTTATTAAGATTTAGGGCTGCCCTACCTATATTGGGAGACACAATCTCAATAAGTTATAACCAAGGATGGAATGGTGCAAGTTCGTGGGATATTCCAAGGGAATTGTGGATATTATTTCTATCACCCCGAGGACTAAAAAGTATTTATTACCAAGAGGACAGTGTTCCTTGAGAATGAGCATATTCTTGGTGGAAATAGTGAGAGCGTGATAGAGTTGAGCGAGGTTAGAGAACTTAGCTTAAGCACCATTTCGCAAGCTAAGTTTGTTTAGGTATATAGCACACAAGTTTCAACTTTACATAGGTTTGGTAGAGTGCCCCACTCTCCTGAGAGATATATGGGGCATATTAGAAGAGATGAAATTGAGGATGTTAATCCTTAGACGTACAAGAAGGTTATTACGAGTATAGACTCCGAGGAGTAACAAGAAGCTATAAGTTCCGAGATGGATTCAATGTACTCCAATAAGGTTTGGAACCTAGTTGATGTACCTGAGGGTATCATACCCATTAGTTGCAAGTGAATCTTCAAGAAGAAAATTAGAGTAGATAGAAAGGTGGAAGCCTCTAAGGCAAGGCTAATGGCTAAGGGGTATTGTCAAAGGTAAGGTGTTGACTATGACGAAACCTTCTCACTCGTAGCCATGCTGAAATCTATCCGAATTCTATTGCCTATTACAACACACTATGATTATGAGATATAGCAAATGGACGTGAAAATCGTGTTCCTTAATGACAACCTCGAAAAGGATGTGTATATGATATAGTCTGAGAGATTCGTGTCCAAAAAGAGTCTAGATAAAGTGTGCAGATTGTTTAGATCTATATATAGACTAAACAAGCTTCCCGAAGTTGGAACATAATATTTGATGAGGCGATCAGATCTTATAACTTCGTTAAAAATGAAGATGAGCCATGTGTGCATAGGAAGGTAAGTAGGAGCGCTATCACCTTCTTAGTGCTATATGTGGATAACATCTTAATTATTAGAAATGATATAGGAATGCTTTCTACTGTAAAGGCTTGGCCATCTAGATACTTCTCCATAAAGGACTTAGGAGAAACATTCTACATTTTGGGGATTTGGATCTATAGAGATAGATCCAAAAGGATGCTTGACTTATTCCAATCCAAGTACATAGACACCACATCCTCCTCGATATTGCCATTGAGGAACGTGATTTTCACGTCCATTTTTTATTTTAAAAAATAATTAACAAAAGTTAAGCATGAGTCACTACTAATAAAAAGTTATAAAAGTATTATAAGTCTCCTTGTTCAACACATAAGTTAGGTATAAATTACTACTTCTCCTACTTTGTCATCAACAAAAAATGAGTTACATTTTCTTTTTTACCATCAACAAAATAGAGTATAGAAGTCATAAATATAAAAGAGTTATACAAAATAAATCTGAATATCAAAATATTATGATTCATTTAAATAAATCTCCTTTTTAGTCCTTAGCAAAAAAAAAGAATCATAGGAGAACAAATAATAAAAGGTCTTGATTCATACAAAATAAATCTTAAGTCATGAACACTAAGAAGTCAAGTGAAAGTTCATGATTCATTTGGATAAATATCCTCTTTAGTCAATAGCAAAAATAAAGAATTATAGGAAAATAAATAGTAAAAGGTCTTGATTCATATAAAAAAAATATCAAGTTATGAACACTGAGAAGTCAAATGAAAGATTATGATCTGTTTGGATAAATCTCCTTCTTAGTTATTACCAAAAGAAAAGAATCATAGGAGAATAAATAGTAAAAGGTGTTGATTCATATAAAATAAATCTTAAGTTATAAACATTGAGAAGTCAAGTGAAAGATCATAATTTATTTGGATAAATCTCCTCTTTAGTCAATAGCAAAAATAAATAATCATTGGAAAATAAATAGTAAAAGGTCTTGATTCATATAAAAGAAATATCAAGTCGTGAACACTAAGAAGTTAAGTGAAAATTTATAATTTGTTTGAATAAATCTCCTTCTTAGTCATTTACAAAAAGAAAGGATTATACAAGAACAAATAGCAAAGGGTCACTAATCATGTATTGTGAAGACCCATGAGTCATCTTTAAGACTATTATTAATACATTTAGGTATAATTTGAGATAAAAAGTAACATTTGCATAAATATTTTTTAACGAAGAATGAGTTTGAATACCTTTTGATATATTTCTAATAATTAGCTCTTTAAGATCTGCATCTATATATTTTCATTCCTTGGGTAAGGTTTCTTTGGAAGTAAATGTACCCAAGTTGCTTTGGGGAGAAGAATTCTCATTCAAATTCAGTTTATCAAATTTAAAATTATTATCAAAATCATTTTTCTTAGTTGCGAGAGATTCATAAAAAATAACATGAATAGATTCTTCAATAACTAAGGATCTTTTATTGAAAACTCGATAAGCCTTAGAGATAAACGAATATCCAAGAAAAATATCTTTATTGGATTTTGCATTAAAATTTTTTAAGGCATCATTGTCATTTAAAATAAAACTTTTACAACAAAAAAACTTTGAAATATGAGATGTTAGGTTTTTTTATTATTTCACAATTCATAGGGAGTTTTAGATAGATTAGGTCTTATAAGAACCCTATTCATGATATAGCATGTCGTGTTAATAACTTAAACTTAAAAGTATTTGGGTAGACTATATTTATTAAGTATAGTCCTTGTCATCTCTTGTAAGGTCCTATTCTTTCTCTCAATAACTCAATTTTATTATGAATTTCTTAGAGTGGAGAAATTATAGTCATACCTATTTAAATCATAAAATTCTTAAAAATCATGATTTTTAAATTCACCATCATGATCACTACGAATAGAAGAAATCATAAAACCTTTTTTTTATTTTGAACTAGTTTACAAAATTAATAAAATATTTAAAATAATCATTTTTATATGCCAAGAAATATATCCAAGTGTATCTACTATAATCATCAATAATCACAAAAACATATTTGCCACCTCCTAGACTTATGATATCAATAGGTCTAAATAGATCCATGTGAATTAGTTATAATGGTCTAGAAGTACTTATTTAAATTTTGGATTTAAACCTACTGCTCATTTTTTTTCTATTTGGAACACATCACAAATTTTATCTTTAATAAATTTAATTTTAGGCATTCCTCTTACAAGTTGTTTAGTTCTAATTTATAAATTTAATTTCATATTAGCATGTCCTAGTCTCCTATGTCAAAGTCATGCATTATCAATGAAAATAAAAATATCAAGATTAATAGTGTAAAATTATCATTTCTCAAAGCTATCATAGATTTATTCTTATTTAGTATTTCTACTATACAAGCATGAGATTTAAATTTAGTATTATATCCCTTATTGTAAAGTTGGTTGATACTTATTAAGTTTTATTTCAAACCATCTACCAAAAGCACATCTTCAATCAAAAGATTCGATTTGTTACCAATATTTCAAATGTTAATAATTCTTTTATTATTATTTTCAAAGGTAACAGATCATCCATCTTGGCTAGTAAGCCTTAAAAAATTTGTACAATCTCCAGTTATATGCTTTGAGTATTTACTATAAAGATATTATCTTTTGCTTCTAGATTTTGTTTGGAGATATACCTACAAGAAAGAGAAGTTTGTTTTAGGTACCCATTTAACTTTGGGTCGGTTAGATTTACCTTTCTTACCTTTTGGCTTTAAATCATTTATGGTTCATTTAGTAACTCAAACTAATTTATGATAACTATATTTTTTAAGAGAGCATATGTATGCAAAGTGATAAAACTTTTCACAAAAGTTGCATTTAAGTACGGGTCCTTTTACATATTTAATTAGCTTTTGATGTGTGTTATTACATATGAAACCAATACCTTCCTTTCTAAATCGATAACCTTGTTTAGTAAGAATTATATTAAGTGATTTGTTTCTAACTTTAAATTTCTCTAATGATTGTCGTAGAAACATATTATCATTTTTAAGTGATTCTATTACATCATTACTATCAATAGACTCCTTTAAGTAATATTCTAGTTTTTCATTCATGGCAAGTAAGTCATTCTTTGTATTTTTCAAGATATGCAATTTTAGTGATTTTTGAACTAACTCATTTTTAAGTTCAAGGCTAGATGATTCTAAATTTTTACATTTAGTGCAAGAAGTAGAAGATATTGATGTTGGGAAACCTGGTAGAGCATCATATGTGGAGCGAAAAAAATAAAATAGAAATTGATATCTCAAAGATATTTATATCAAATCGCGTGCGACAATTGGGAGCAAAAACTCGTCAAATCAAAAATTGCATAAGATGTGAGACAATCTCACCTAAGTGTCACGGACTTAAACTGGTTTTGCCTAAGTCGTGCGACACCCTTGCGTGTCCGTCCGCAAAGGTCAGCCTCCCTGAAACCTCCCATGGTCCCTTAGGACCTACAAAAGATAAAACGGGTTAAAGAAAACGCCTCACTTGGGATCCACAAGCAATCATCTTCGGAAACATTTCTTAGCCAATGCAAATTACAAACAAACTTTACAAGCTCTGAACAGTTGCACAACAAAGGGGTAAAATGGTCTACTACAGACCGAAACTAAAATGGGACTATTAAGCCTTCGGTCGTCCCTCTACATGCTGTTCAAAGCATGAACATACCAAAAGACACGGACATACATAAGCATTATATTAAACATCCTATTTTGAAGTTTGTCCGTGACATTCTCCCCCACTTATTCCTTCGACGTCCTCGTCGAAGCCTTTATCGATACTGCAACTCTTCGCCTTTGCTGAGTCTTCAATCTTCTACGCTAGCTGCAATGCGCCTCTTGGCTCCTAGCTGCTCTCTACTGCTGTTTTTGAGTAGTTGAACCTTTGATCCGCCATACTACTTCAACTCGCCAATGACTCTGACTTTAGTGTGGGGTTGGCTGAGTTGTGTTAATCCCTGTTGGTTCCTACGGATCCTCCAGATGAAGGAAAAGACCATCCTTACTATGCACCAGTCTCTCAAATGCCTCATGATGCTTGAACTGGGTGGATGCTTGTTGGAGCTTTAACGAGCATCGCCTCGCAAACTTCTGAAGTTTTGGGTCCTTCCTCTACAAAATTTGTTCATCGACTCTTCTTTCACTTAGTTGTCATTTCCAAATAAATTCGCATCACTTCCGCTTTCGATTGGCATTCTGTTGGGAAATGAAGCGGATAATCTACTCTCAGTAGCACTGATCACCATTGGTGAGGATTTGACAACTATTGTCTTCTAATATCTTCGAAGGGCCTTTGAACCTGTGTAGAGCTCCTCTACTGGATAGATAAGAGAATTGGGGTACTCGGTTTCGCCCATTCTCTTAAGAGTTGAGAAGGCAATGGTTACTTGACTTCGCCCACCTCCTCAAGGGTTGTACTCCATGCATTGAGCTGGTTACTTGCCTTCGCCTACTCTTTGCTCACACTTCTGAAGCACTCGAAGTGTTTGCACTCCTTGCATTGAGTTAGCTACTATGATTTACCTTCTCAATACCATCGAACTTCTGGAATGCAGGAAGTTTTCACCCCAACTTGGAGTAAGTCTCTAATAGTTTTGGTCACATCTGGGATTGTACCGTCTTCTCCATCAACCCTACCGCCTACTCCACTGAGTAGCAAAGGTATAGTACCACGTACTGCCTGCTTCGTTCCTTGGTCATGCACTTTTGCATGACCCGAAGTCCTTCACTTTCGGCTATCTTGATGAGAAGCTCGTTGACACCGGTCTTATGAAGTTCCTTGGCCTCTGCCCTTCAGCCTTGTCTTGGTACTTAGAGTTTGCCTCCACATTCTCCACCTTCTCGGCCCCATTCATGACCAAGTGCTCTCCCTTCATGAGAGCAAGGGATCGATGACTCCACGGAAGTCCCACCTCTGTGGTACCATGGCGTTGCCATGCCCATGGCTCTACTATCCGTCGCCTCACATCTGTATTCCTTTCTTCACGATCGGTAAATATGCCTCTGTGACACTCCTCTGAGTCCACCTCCATTCTAACTGATGCTTGATTTTGGGTAGCTAAGTCCCTCTGGACTCATCGTCGCTTCCTCGCCCCTTTCGACCCCCCCCTGCTTCAACACCTTTGTGTTCTCCAAGCTGATTCTTTGGTCGATGGAAAGACAGACTGCAACTCCCATGCATGGCCTCTGCCATCACGTTATAGGATTTGTACCGATTCTGTTCTCCTTAGCTTCCTTGGTAGCAACGTTCGCTTACTCGACCTTGTCCTCTGACTTGTCGGGCTCCCTTAAGCGAATATGGGCTCTGGAGTAGTCTAACTCTCCAGCTTGTTTCGATCATACCTCTACATGATCAAGTCCCTCTCATGGGACTCACTGGCACTTGCATTCGAACTTTTTCCTTGGTGGAACACAGCCCCCATATGCTGATGGCCAAGGCTTCTATCCGATGCAAGATTCGATGCACGCACAGAAGACCCACCTCTGCGGTACCATGGCCTTCACTCCTTGAATCCATAGCCCTTCTTGTCGTCGTGTTGTTCACCGAAGTAGAGCTGCCAGTAGCTCCTGATCATACCTCCGTATGATAAAATCCCTCACGGGACTTTACCCATGTGTATCGCATTGCCACGAACTGTTCCACCACGATCCGCTGCACCCTGTCGCCTCCTGGTGACATCTCCAATGCCTTCTGATCCTTGTGGAATGCACTCGAATTGTGGTCCCTCCATTTGTGGTCTCTGCCACCACATTGCAAGTCCTCTTCCAACTTCGATTTTGTTCGCTCCTTTGGCAATCAACCTTCGTCCACCCGCTCTCGGGTCACACCTAGACGAAGTATCGCTCTAGGACAATCCATCGCCTAGTAGTTCCCGAAGTCCACCAACTTCACTGGAATTGGTACACTATTGTCTGGATCCTGGGTCTCTGCCCCTACAAGTACAATCTCCGCTGCGCACTGCTCCCTTCATGGCAACTTGAATGGCAAAACTATGGCATATTCTTCAAGAGTACCCGCCTCTACGTCCTCTTGCCCCATGCTAAGGCTTTCTGAACCCAACTTCGCCTTTGCAAGCTGAGTCACCTCAGTTCCTCCATCAATGCTTCTTCGAGATAAAGTGTATGTGCCCCGAAGCTCCCTTCGTCTTTGGCACCATACAATACGAGTCCGCTCCATCAGCATGAAAGACCCATGGAACGACATAATCCTTCTCTTGCCTCTACAAGAGTTCATATCCTTGACCTCTGTCCAAGGAAAGCTCTGCGCCTCTGCTCCATGTTCCATCTTCTATGTCAGCTCACTTCATGCGGCTTGGGTACTTTGCCAAGTTACACCCAAGTTGCTCCGTTCCTCGTTTTTGCATTGAGTTGATGGTGGCCCTTGCGCCCACCATTCCACGGGTCAGCCCTCCCTTGAGTCTGATCTCTATATCAACTCCAAGTGTGCCTTCATTTGTGTTGCCTTGGGTCGCTCCACCACTTGATCCCGCAATGCATCCACCAATGCATTCTCTCAAGCGAGATCATGCGACGACCTCCTCGTCGCTCGCTCGATCCATTGAGCTTCGTGGAGTTGTTGTTTTTGAGGTACTACTCCTCAACATGTGCAGTCTATTGCACGTGATTCTCCCTCTGGAGAGTCGGGACTTATCCCTCCTGGATATCCGTTCCGTTGGAGCAACACCTCTCTTCGTTTCAGAGACCACCATCCCCTTGGACTACTCTGATTTGCTGAACAAACTACGCATTGTTCTGCCTCCTGCAAACGCACTTGCTAGATTGCGACTCCACGTCAATACAGCCCCCACTGCACCACTCAAGGCCTAGCAACATGTTGAACTCGCTGCACACTTCAGCCTCCTACGGACATATCCTTCACATGCCGAAGAGAAAGTTTCAATGCTCCATGATGCCCAGTTTCGTCGCCTTGGGATGGTCACGAACATTCCATCGTCCGCATACAAGCCCTTGCATGAGTACCGAATTCTTTGAGTTAGCAATTCCCCTCACCTCTATGAGCTTTGCACAACTCTTTCGGTCGCTGAGCAACTCATTCCACCTTGCGTGGCCTCATCCTTTACCTAGCGCCTCGCTTGCCTTGAGCACCATCAAGTATAGTTGCCAACGTTGAGCCATAGCTCAAACTCAACCATCCCAACCTTTGTGCGCTTCACATTCTTCCCATCTTGCTCGTCCTCGTGGTGCCTCTCACGCGAATGGCTGGTCATTCCTCTGAATGTCAATCTCAGATGCTCGCTCCTCTGAGCGACTCTATTTCCCCCCTACATCGCGCCTGCCCGTTTCCTCAAAACGGTCGCATGTGTTGGTTGCCCTCAATGCAGCCCCACTAGGTCCCCCACATTTGTATGCCAAGTGTTTCTATGAGTGCTTGTCCGGCTCTGATACCATCTGTCATGGACTTAAACTGGTTTTGCCTAAGTCATGCGGCACCCTTGCGTGTCCGTCCGCAAAGGTCAGCCTCCCCGAAACCTCCCATGGTCCCTTAGGACCTACAAAAGATAAAACGGGTTAGAGAAAACGCCTCACTCAGGATCCATAAGCAATCATCTTCGGAAACATTTCTTAGCCAATGCAAATTACAAACAAACTTTACAAGCTCTGAACAATTGCACAACAAAGGGGTAAAATAGTCCACTACAAACCGAAACTAAAATGAGACTATTAAGCCTTCGACCGTCCCTCTACATGCTATTCAAAGCATGAACATACCAAAAGACACGGACATACATAAGCATTACATCAAACATCCTATTTTGAAGTTTGTCCGTGACATAAGGGAACTTGCATATCCCTAATCTACAGATATCAGTCCATGGATGAAGGAGATCTTTTGTTCTCCTCTCTAGTGGTGATCTACATAGTGGATGAAGCAGTGACGTACCTCCTCTCGCGATATGTTCTTTCCTCGTTTTTGTGCACCAACACCATGCAGTAGAGGCAATCCTTCTTGCTATCCTCTCGCACCAAAGAGGGGGCAGTTAACTGAGAAAGAAGCAGGGAGAGAAGTCCAGAAGGTGGCGACTAAGGGGCCTAGCCTTATAACCCTTTTAGTCCCATATCCCTTTTATAAAGAGCCCTCTTTGCTAACTCTAATAGATCCTACCCTATTAGGTATTGGATCTCTATCCAATTATGATCCAATAAAACATTGGCTTATTGGATATCACATATCCAATTCTCTATTCGTTGTGTCATCCACTATATGTGTGTGGCCCTGTAGACCCAATACCAAGTTGGTCGTAAGTTGCACCTATCAGAACTCCTTCTGATTCAGTGAATTATCATCCTATAATAATTCTCTTAGTTACCATATATCTATAGGCCCTCATTCATCTAATCGAATTCTCTCGAAGAACTCCTTCCCTCGACACTCAATTGTCATCGTAAAGTTGGCTACTACTCTCGATGACCGATTATGTTAGGTTTAAAACCTCCAGACCTATAAGTCTAGTATCAAAAAATGGAGTACTCATACAGGGCATTTTTGGTGTCTCAAGGCTAAGGACCAAATACACAATTAGGACTACGAAATTATTGTTTGACGATGAGATATCATTAACCATCTAACATTCCGTAAGTGGATCATTCAGTAAACTCATTCTCTAATGAGCACTTCCACAATATCCCTAGTGTCCCCGCATAAGTAGCTATGAGACTAGCTACTTCTATCATATGGATTGGTACATAGTATACCGATCTATCCAGTTATCTCGATGTCCCTCTTGAGTAACCTATGACTGAAAATATTTAGGGTATGTGTTTATCAGTGGATCTGTGACGTTATCTTCGGATAGAACTCTTTCCACTACTACATCACCACGGGCTACGATCTCTCTGATCAAGTTAAACCTCCTCAGAATATGCTTGTACTTCTAATGAGACCTAGGTTCCTTTGCTTGAGTGATTGCCCTGATGTTGTCACAATATAAGGGAATCGACTCTTTGCTGCCCGACATGATTCCCAAATTTGTGATGAACTTCTTTATCTATACTCCCTCCTTTGTTGCTTTTACCGCAGTAATATACTCTGCCTTTATGGTCGAGTCAGTAGTAATATCTTGCTTGGAACTCTTCTAGCTTACTGCTCGTCCATTCATGGTGAGCACATACCTTGAGTTAGACTTGATGTTATCGATATCAGACTAGAAAGTCAAGTCTATGTAGCTCTTAACCTTGAGACTACTTTCTCCAATATAATAATAAAATATTCTTAGTCATTCTAAGTACTTAAGGATACACTTTACTTCTTTCTAGTATTCTAAACCTAGATTCGCTTGATACATGCTTATAACACTTAGAGCATATGTTATATCAGGCCTGGTACACAGTATAGCATACATGATAGATCATATCGCTAAGGCATAGGGTATAATATCCATGTCTATCAATTTTTTAGGAGTCTTTAGGGACATGCTACTGGAAAGAGATATTCCATGTCTCATCGGTATGAGATATCTCTTGAAATTTTTGATGCCAAACCTTTTAACAATGGTGTCTATGTACTTGGATTGAGACTAGTCAAGCATCCTCTTAGATCTATCTCTATAGTTCCAAATCCCCAAAATGTAAGATGTTTCTCCGAAGTCCTTTATGGAGAAGTGTCTAGATAGTCAAGCCTTTATAGTAAAAAGCATTCATATATCATTTCTAATTATTAAGATGTCATCCACATATAGCACCATGAAGGTGATAGCGCTTCTACTTTCCTTCCTATATACATATGGCTCATCTTCGTTTTTAACGAAGTTATAAGATCTGATTGCCTCATCAAATCTTATGTTCCAACTTTGAAAAGCTTGTTTAGTCTATATATGGATATAAACAATCTGCACACTTTATCTGGACTCTTCTTGGACATGAAACCTTCAGACTATTGTTGAATCTCGGATTTTGATGATGAAGTCAATTGTCATTTGTTATCTAATCTATATGTTGAGATAAATATGCAGGATTAACTACGATGGAAGTAAGACATGCAGTAGGAGTTACGTCGGAGTCAAGACTATGATCACGTTGGGGGTTCGAGAGTTCGACGGAAGTCCGGACGGTCGTTGGAGGTTCTACGGGAACAAATCCGAGAAGTCCAGGAGCTTTCCAAATAAGTTCATTGGAACTCGCCAAGTGGATCGTCGCAAGTCTAAGAGTTTGCCGGAAGTCCGCCGAAGCATCGCCAAGGGTTTGTCAGATGTTTGCCGGAAGAAGCGATTGACGCACCGAAGCAAGTTGCAGTAAATGTCTTGAAAATATTGTAGTTAGCATGATGATTAAATTAGAAATGGGAGGTGATCCCATTAACTTAATATTAGGGCAATTGGGCCCTTGATAGACCCAAATTGGGCTGAATGGATTAGCCCATTCGGAACCAGATTTCTTGGCCGACGGTGGCATCGCCTAGGAGTCAAGTCTCCCAGGAAAGCTGAGAGGTGGAACCACCCATGTTAGGTGGTGGTACCACCTGGGTTCGGTCTCCGAGTGAGACTAGGTGGTGGTACTGCCCCTGTCAGGCGGTGGTACCACCCGAGCTCGGTCTCCGAGCTCTGTTAGGCAGTAGTACCACCCAGTTATGGTGGTAGTATCGCCAGGACCCCGGAATTCTAGGAGATGATACTTTTGAGCTCCAAATTCAAACCAGTTTGGGGCCTATATAAACCCCACCCTTTCATGCATGAAAGGGCACCGAAACTTAGTATTTATTCTGAGATTTTGAGAGCTTAAAAGTGTTGTAAAAGGCCAAAAGTTCTTCTCCCTCTTTTCTTCCGAGTCTTGATCATTCAAGAGAGGAGTGAAAATTTTATAAGGGTTGTCTCCTAAGCTCGTCAAAAGGAGTGAAACTGTAAAAGGGTGGTTGGCCTTCGCCTATTGAAGGAAGGCTTCTAGTGGACGTTGGTGACCTCGTCGGAGGAGGAAGCCGAAAGTGGATGTAAGTCACGTTTGACCGAACCACTCTAAAACTCTGGTTTGCATTTACTTATTGCTATTACCTTACTGCAAACCCCTTCAATAGCTTACTGCATTCAATACTTTTCCATATGCTTTCAATCTAAGCATATTTCCGGAATCGATTTTCAACGTATGAAGGTTTTTCCGAAAACGACGTGATTTTATCCACTGCACTAATTCACTCCCCCCCTTTTAGTGCCGACCCTGATCCTAACAATTGGTATCAGAGTGAGGTTAACTCTCAATCGGATTAAAACCCAAGAGAGATGGCATACGATGGAAATCAAGAGGGCCACTCTATTACATGTCCACTCATGTTCAATGGGACGGACTACACCTATTGAAAGACCCGAATGAGGATATTCCTTATTTTAATGAATTTTGAACTTTGGAATCTTGTCGAAAATGGATTTCAAAGTCTTCTCTTCCAATGATCGATTGAAATGAATTGGAGAAGAAGACTTTCGCTCTTAATGTAAAGGCTATGAATGTCTTATTTTATGCACTTGATAAAAACAAGTTCAATCATGTTTCGGTTTGTGAAACCACATTTGATATTTGGCATACACTCAAAGTAACTCACGAAAGCATAAGTAGAGTGAAAGAGTCAAAAATCAATCTTTTGATACATTCTTTTGAACTTTTCGGAATGAAACCGAGCGAGACTATTGGCGACATGTACACCGGTTTCACGGATATCGTCAATGGTCTAAAAGGACTCGGTAAAAGTTTTTCGGATTTTGAGCTCGTAAATAAGATTCTAAGATCCCTTCCTAAGAGTTGAGACTCTAAAGTAACTGCTATTCAAGAGGCTAAAGATTTAAACAACTTCCCTTTTGAAGAATTAATCGGGTCATTAATGACCTATGAAATGACATGCAAAGCTCATGAAGAGAAAGAAGACATCCTTCCAAAGAACAAGAAGGATATGACACTTAGAACTTTCGAAGAGCACTTGAGAGAAAACTCAAGTGATGAAGACTATGACGATGACTTAGCACTTCTAAAAAGGAAATTCAAAAAAATCAATAAAAGAAACAAGTTTAAAAATAACACAAAAAATAAATGTGAACTCAAAAAGGACCAAGTTATTTGCTACGAATGCAAGAAGCCGAGTCACTACAAATGATTGTCCCCCAAGCCAAGAAGAGAACACCAACACCGAGCAAGTTGCTCATTACGCCCTAATAGCCATCGGAGATGAGGTACGAATTTAATTGATGTAGATTTATCATTTGACGAATTACTAAATGCCTTCCATGACTACTTAAATGCCTTATGATATAATGCAAAACTATTAGTAGAAAATATAAATTGCTAAAAAAGAAGCATGATAGTCTTATTTATAATTTTGATAAATTAAAAATTGAATATCATGATAGTTTAGCTCCATGTAAAAAATGCTATGATCTAGAAACTCTCAAAAAGGAGAACTTGCTACTTAAGGACACCTTGAAGAAATTCGAGGTTGGTAGCAAGTCTTTGAATATGATCCTTACAAATAAGGGTCATGTTCCTAAAAGAAGTGGAATTGAATTGTGAGAAGTCCTCGCCAAAATCCAACCACCTTCATTAAAGGCCCTATCTTACATGTTCGACACCAAAGCAAATGCAACTTTTGTTGCAAACATGGACATAGAACTTATTATTGTCCATTCAAGAAAGTTAGTCCGAACAAACTGATTTGGGTTCTTAAAGGAACCATGATAAATTCTATGCAACATGATAAACAATTTAGATCAGTGTCTGAAGGACCCAAAAGTAAATGGGTACATAAAAATCATCCTTTCTTGTAGAAACATATACCATCACAAGCTGAGAGCAAGAAATGGTAACTTGATAGTGGATGCTCAAGGCATATGACCGGAGATCCATCTCAATTCTCTAAGCTCAGTAGCATAAACGAAGGCTATGTCACCTTCGGAGACAACAACAAGGGTAAAATCATTGGCAAAGGAACCATAGGTAACAAATCCAACTTCTTTATTGAAGATGTTTTGTTAGTTGATGGTTTAAAACATAACCTCTTGAGCATTAGTCAATTATGTGATAAAGAATATTTTGTCAAATTTGAATCTAATGCTTGCATCAATGAAAAATCACACAAAAACACATCTATGATTGTATTAAAACAAAATAACATATACACCATTGATATCAATTATCTTTGCAATGAAATGTGTTTCTCGATTTTGAATGAGGATGCTTGGCTTTGGTATAGGAAATTAGGTCATGCTAGCACAAAACTAATCACTCAAATACATCCAAAGAACTTGTAAGAGGAATTCCTCATATCAAGTTCATCAAAGATAATGTGTGTGATGCTTGTCAATTAGGAAAACAAATTAAGGGTAGTTTCAAATCTAAGAATCAAATAAGCACCTCTAGGCCCTTATAATTGATCCATATGGACTTGTTTGGACCTATCTCTACATCAAGCCTACGAGGTAGCAAATACACTTTCGTCATTGTAGATGACTATAGTAGATACACATGGACTTATTTCTTAAAACACAAAAATGAATGCTTTAGATATTTTACCAAGTTTTGCAAACTTGTCCAAAATGAAAAGGGTTCTATGATTTTGCCAATTAGAAGTGATCATGGTGGTGAATTTCAAAACCATGATTTCTAAGAATTTTATGAATTTAATGGATACAATCACAACTTCTCTACTCCAAGAAATCATCAACAAAATGGAGTAGTAGAAAGAAAAAATAAAAATTTACAAGAAATGGCATGGCGAGAAACATGTTAAATGAACATAGCCTACCCAAATATTTTTGGGCCGAAGCCGTAAACACTATATGTTATATTTTGAATAGAGTTCTAGAAAGACCCTTACTCCACCAAAACTCCCTATGAATTGTGAAACAATAAAAAACCAAATATTTTATATTTTAAAGTTTTTGGGTGTAAGTGTTTTATCTTGAATGAAAAAGATGCCTTAGAAAAATTTGATGCTAAATCCGATGAAGAAATTTTCCTTGGTTATTCTTCGGTTTCTAAAGCTTTTCGTATCTTCAATAAAAGAACTTTAATTACAAAAGAATCCATTCATGTTGTTTTCAATGATATTTTCGAAATCAAGAAAAATGATTTTGATGATGATGTTGATTTTGATTCTTTGAATTTAAATGAAACCCCTTCTCTAACTAGCAACTTGGATACATCCACTTCCGAAACATCCTTACCCAAGGATTGGAAGTATGTAGATGCTCATCCTAAGGAGCTAATCCTAGGAGACACATCTAAGGGGGTTCAAACACGTTCTTCTCTTAAAAAATTTTGTGCCAAAGGCACTTTTCTCTCCCAAATTGAACCTAAATATATTGACGAAGCAATGAAAGATGATTCATGGATTATCGCAATGCAAGATGAGTTAAATCAATTTAAGAGAAATGAGGTGTGGAAGCTTGTTCCTAGGCCAAATGACCATTTAGTTATTGGTACTAAATGGGTCTTTAGAAACAAGTAAGATGAATATGGTATCGTGGTTAGAAATAAGGCTAGATTAGTAGCCAAAAGTTTCAACCAAGAAGAAGATATCGATTACGAAGAAACCTTTGCTCCTGTGGCTAGATTAGAAGCCATAAGGATGCTCCTTGCCTATGCTAGTAATAATAATTTTAAGTTATTTTAAATGGATGTTAAAAGCACTTTTTTTAATGGCTTATTTTTGAAGAAGTTTATGTTAAACAACCTCCCAAATTTAAAAATAATAGCCTCCCTAATCATGTGTTTAAATTAACTAAAGCTCTCTATGGTTTAAAACAAGCCTCAAGGGCTTGGTATGAGAGATTAAGGTTGATACTACATTGTTTATCAAGAATTTTGAAAATAATTTCACAAAAGGTAAGGTTGATACTACATTGTTTATCAAGAATTTTGAAAATAATTTCACAAAAGGTAAGGTTGATACTACATTGTTTATCAAGAATTTTGAAAATAATTTCACAAAAGGTAAGGTTGATACTACATTGTTTATCAAGAATTTTGAAAATAATTTCACAAAAGGTAAGGTTGATACTACATTGTTTATCAAGAATTTTGAAAATAATTTCACAAAAGGTAAGGTTGATACTACATTGTTTATCAAGAATTTTGAAAATAATTTCACAAAAGGTAAGGTTGATACTACATTGTTTATCAAGAATTTTGAAAATAATTTCACAAAAGGTAAGGTTGATACTACATTGTTTATCAAGAATTTTGAAAATAATTTCACAAAAGGTAAGGTTGATACTACATTGTTTATCAAGAATTTTGAAAATAATTTCACAAAAGGTAAGGTTGATACTACAATTTCACAAAAGGTAAGGTTGATACTACATTGTTTATCAAGAATTTTGAAAATAATTTTCTCATTGTTCAGATTTATGTTGATGATATTATTTTTGGTTCTACAAATGCATCCCTTTGTGAATCTTTTGCTAAAACCATGAGTCTTGAATTTGAAATGAGTATGATGGGAGAATTAATCTTTTTTTTAGGCTTACAAATTAAGCAACTAAGAAATGACATCTTTATTAGTCAAACTAAATATGCTTTAGATTTGCTAAAAAGATTTAATATGGAAAGATCAAAAGCTATTAACACTCCTATGAGCACCTCCACTAAGTTAGAAGTTGATGAAAGTGGAGAAAGCTTCGATCAAAAAACTTATAGGGGTATGATAGGAAGTTTACTTTACCTCACTATAACTAGACCAGATATCATGTTCAGTGTAGGACTTTGTGCTAGGTTTCAACCAAACCCTAAGATATCTCATCTTAAAGCAGTTAAAAGAATACTTAGATATCTTAAAGGTACCACAAATCTAGGATTATGGTATCCAAAAATCGAGAAGTTTGAGTTAATTGCTTATGCTGATGCGGATTTTGCTGGGTGTAGACTAGATAGAAAAAGCACATCAGAAACATATCAATTTTTAGGACATGCTCTTGTTTCCTGGTCATCTAAGAAATAAAACTCGATTGCACTATCAACAACCGAAGCTGAGTATATTGCAGCTAGTGCGTGCTGTGCACAAGTTATGTCAATGAAAAACACCTTAGAAGATTATAAAGTTCATCTTAAAAATATTCCCATTAAATGTGATAATACAAGTGCTATATGTTTAACAAAGAATCACATTCAACACTCAATAACAAAACATATTGATATTAGACATCACTTTATACGAGATCATGTCATTAATCATGATGTAGTTATAGAGTTCATTGATACTAAACATCAACTAGTTGATATTTTTACAAAGCCTTTAAGTGAAGAATAATTTGATTTCATTAGAAGAGAATTAGGTATGTTAATGTGTCCAAATGCATGAACTTATTAAAATTATTTTTCAAATATTCTTGATTCAATGATCAAATCACTTAATTGTTATAATGATTTTACACGATTACATGCCTTAATAACATGTTGAAAATTATGTGTTTTGGATACAAAATTTCATAATAATAAACATGTTTTATCTTCATGATTGTGTTTGAAAATCTATAACAAAACCTTGTCCGAATGCATGAAAGTGTTAAATTTTATTTTTAGATTTTCTTGATCCTAACGATACATTATTCTCTTCCGGACTTAATGTAGCTTTCATAAGCATGTCATATAGAGTTTAATTCATATCATTAATTTTTGACATATAGAATCAATTAGCAAATGCATCTCTCATAGACTTATTGTGTGAAAAATATTTTTTTCGAGAAATGGATTTGATGAAATGATTCTTTCTTATAAATTCCTTCTTGAAAAGGGAAGATTTTTTTTATCAAGGATTTGATTCACATACATATCTTGATCCTTGTAAAATGAAATGTGATTTAAATCTCTTATTAATTTTAACTTCATTCGAGTAATCTCACAAATGGCTTTCGTCCTTCATGCAGAAAGATAATACCAAATAAAAAGGAAGAAGTAATCTCCATGTCATGTTTTCCTTGAAGATGTTTATATAATTGGTATCCTATCACTTATTGTTGAAAAATGATATGAACCTAATTATGGCATGAATCATTACCGCACTTATGTTTAAAATTTGCTTATATCGTTCTCCTTTTTGTTGATGACAAAAGGAGAGAAATATATGAATTGATGGTATGAGTGCCATATTTGAATTTGAATTATGTTAAGATATCAAAGAAGCTTGCAACAAAATATATGGTAAATTGATGATAGAAATGCTATGAGATTGTCATATTTGCATTATGCCATATATGCATCATGTTAAGATATCAAGAACTTACATCGCAATTTTACATGTTGATATCTTGCTATGTGATGAAATGCTATGATTGCTAAACACTTGAAATATTTGCATCATGTTAAGATATCAAGAACTTGCATCGCAAATTTTACTTGTTGACATCTTGCCATGTGATGAAATGCTATGATTGCTAAACACTTGAAATGCTTGCATTATGTTAAGATATCAAAAGCATACATTGCAATTTTACATTTTGATATCTTACCATATGATGAAGTGCTACCATTTCTATCATTCACACTTGAAATATAAGACTTGAAAATGGATGTCAAGCCTTGACATCATTTTCAGAGAGATACATCATGATAGGAATCATGATGGGAGCATTGATAAGGTTCAACGATCTTAACTTATCAATATGTCTCTTGAATTCAAAGGCTTTGAAATTCAAGAATGACTTATCTCGAGTATGGCATATAGATAGGGGGAGTTAAGGTTAACTCCGTTATCAATTGATTGTCATCATCAAAAAGGGGGAGATTGTTGAATCTCGAATTTTGATGATGAAGTCAATTGTCATTTGTTATCTAATCCATATATTGAGATAAGTGTGCAGGATTAACTACAATGAAAGTAAGACATGCAGTAGGAGTTGTGCCGGAGTCAAGACTATGATCATGTTGGGGGTTCGAGAGTTCGATAGAAGTCCAGACGGTCATCGGAGGTTCTGCGGGAACAAATCCGAGAAGTCCAAGAGCTTGCCAAAGAAGCTCATCAGAACTCGCCAAGTGGATCATCGCAAGTCCAGGAGTTTGTCGGAAGTCTGCCGGAGCATCACTGAGGGTTCGTCGGATGTTCGCCGGAAGCTCGCCGGAAGAAGCGATTGACACACCGGAGCAAGTTGTAGTAAATGTCTTGAAAATATCATAGTTAGCATAATGATTAAGTTCGAAATTGGAGGTGATCCCATTAACTTAATCTTGGGGTAATTGGGCCCTTGACAGACCCAAATTGGGCCGAATGGATCAGCTCATTCGGACCCAGATTTCCTGGCCGACGGTGGCACCGCTTGGGTCAGTAGTGGCATCGCTTGGGTCAGCAGTGGCACTACCCAGGAGCCGAGTCTCCTAGGAAAGCTGGGCGGTAGTACTGCCTGGGCTCCATCTACGAGTGAGGCTGGGCGATGGTACTGCATCTATCAAGCGATGGTACCGCCCGAGCTCGGTCTCCGAGCTCTGTCATGCGGTAGTACCGCCCAGTTATGATGGTAGTACCGCCAGGACCCTGGAATTCTGGGAGATGACACATTTGAGCTCCAAATTCAAACCAGTTTGGGGCCTATATAAACCCCACCCTTTCATGCATGAAAGGGCACTGAAGCTTAGTATTTATTCTGAGATTTTGATAACTTAAAAGTGTTGTAAAAGATCAAAAGTTCTTCTCCCTCTTTTCTTCCAAGTCTTGATCATTCAAGAGAGGAGTGAAAAACCTATAAAGGTTGTCTCCTAAGCCCATCAAAAGGAGTGAAACTGTAAAAGGGTGGTTAGCCTTCGCCTTTTAAAGGAAGGCCTCTAGTGGACGTCGGTGACCTCATCGGAGGAGGAAGCCAAAAGTGGATGTAGGTCACGTTTGACCGAACCACTCTAAAACTCTGGTTTGCATTTACTTATTGCTATTACCTTACTGCAAACCCCTTCAATAGCTTACTGCCTTCAATACTTTTCCATACGCTTTCAAACTAAGCATATTTTCGGAATCGGTTTTCAACGTACGAAGGTTTTTCTAAAAATGATGTGATTTTATCCGCTGCACTAATTCACCCCCCCCCCCCCCCCTCTCAGTACCGACCCTGTTCCTAACAACTATATCATATACACATCCTCCTCGATGTTACCATTAAGGAATGCGATTTTCACATCCATTTGCTAGATCTCATAATCATACTGTGCTGCATTGACGTGGCATCGACAAAAGAGGAATCGGGAGTGGACGTGGGTTGTGACAACCGAACGACTATAAACTCAGTTTGCATTTACATTTTATTTTTTATTGCTATTACTCTCTGAATTAATTGCTTAGTTCACTTACTCCAAGTCAAGCACATTTCTGATATGATTTTTCACCGAACATAATTTTTTCAAAACTAATGTTTTTATCGTATGCATTAATTTACACATCCTTTAAGTGCCAATTTCGGTCCTAACATAAGGCTTAGTCCAATTCGTGAGTGAAACTTAGCCTAGCTTGTGAAGGTAGGCTCGCCCAGCTATGCAACTAGCGTTAGACATATTGTCGCCCCTCAATGACATTGTACCATAACCCAACTTGTTACCTAGGACAAGTGACACATATGACCCATCCAAGACTTAAGTGGGTTGGTTCGGAATGGGCCAGCACCATACGATATAGTTTAATTTCCTCTTTCTTTATTGGTTTGAGCTTGTTAATTAATTGAATCAAATAGGTTTAATCGATTTAAGCCAATATAGGATGATTTTAGATCAACTTGACTAATTCAAACATACTTGACCTAATTGAAATCAATCAAATCTAAATTAGACTAATTTAGGATGATTATAGACCAATTCTATATGGATTCGAGGTTGGTTCTATTATATCATAATTGAATTATGTTTGGTTTAAGTCAATTGGGTTATTTCAATTAAAGTTATGGTTAATTGAAGACTGTTAAGATATTAATGTCTCATGTTTTTATGATTTGATGAATTTAAAAGTTTTTTACGAAGGAATGATTATTGGTTTTCTATTGTTTCTTTTATATTAAGTTTATAATATTTATGTGATTATTACTATATAATATACATGATTATGCTAGTGGTCTATATTGGAAGTGTAACCTATGAAAAAAGCTATAGGCCTAGCATAGTGTGGAGCCATTAATGGACATAGTTTAGTAGATCATACATCAAGCATGGTCCGTCATAATATTTTTAACATACTATTTCTTAGATGCATTTGTGAATAAATGAATATAAATAAGTGATCGTGGTTATTTATATGTATCCGTGTTGAGGACAAATAGAGCGATTTCCTTCGAGGATTAGTAGGTCGTCAAACATGATAGTTAGATAGTTACCTCATCCATTATTGGGAGGAACATATCCCCACTTAAGTGGTTGAGGGATATCACTCTATCCGCTATTGGAAGTCTGATATAAGTTTTTTTTATTCGCTATTGAAAGAGTGCACCATCGGATTGAAAGAGTGCACCGGATGTTATGTATACCTTTATTATTTGACTATTATGTATATTATCGAGATACGTAACATGTGACTAATACATGATTTTATTTATTATATAAAAATTATTTTTTTAAAAAAAATATGAGTTTTATAATATATTTATTGAATCTCGGATTTTGATGATGAAGTCAATTGTCATTTGTTATCTAATCCATATGTTCAGATAAGTGTGCAGGATTAACTACGATGAAAGTAAGACATGCAGCAGGAGTTGCGCTGAAGTCAAGACTATGATCACGTTGGGGGTTCAAGAGTTCGACGGAAGTCCGGACGGTTACCGGAGGTTCTGCGGGAACAAATCCAAGAAGTCCAGGAGCTTGCCAAAGAAGCTCATCGGAACTCGCCAAGTGGATCGTCGCAAGTCCAGGAGTTTGCCGGAAGTCCGCCGGAGCATCGCCGAGGGTTCGTCGGATGATCGTCGGAAGCTCGACGGAAGAAGCGATTGACGCACCGGAGCAAGTTGCAGTAAATGTCTTGAAAAATATCATAGTTAGCATGATGATTAAGTTAGAAATGGGAGGTGATCCCATTAACTTAATCTTGGGGCAATTGGGACCTTGACAGACCCAAATTGGGCCGAATGGATCAGCCCATTCGGACCCAGATTCCCTGGCCGGCGGTGGCACCGCCCAGCAGCCGAGTCTCCGAGCGAGGCTGGGTGGTGGTACCGCCCCTGTCAGGCGGTGGCACCGCCTGGGCTCAGTCTCCGAGTGAGACTGGGCGGTAGCACCACCCCTGTCAAGCGGTGGCACCGCCTGGGCTTAGTCTCTGAGTGAGACTGGGCGGTAGCACCGCCCCTGTCAGGCGGTGGCACCGCCCGAGCTCGTCTCCGAGCTCTGTCAGGCGGTAGTACCACCCATTTATGGCGGTAGTACCGCCAGGACCCCGAAAACATGGGAAATGACGTTTTTGAGCTCTAAATCTCCGAGTGAGACTGGGCGGTAGCACCACCCCTGTCAAGCGGTGGCACCGCCTGGGCTCAGTCTCCGAGTGAGACTGGGCGGTAGCACCACCCCTGTCAAGCGGTGGCACCGCCTGGGCTCAGTCTCCGAGTGAGACTGGGCGGTAGCACCACCCCTGTCAAGCGGTGGCACCGCCTGGGCTCAGTCTCCGAGTGAGACTGGGCGGTAGCACCACCCCTGTCAAGCGGTGGCACCGCCTGGGCTCAGTCTCCGAGTGAGACTGGGCGGTAGCACCACCCCTGTCAAGCGGTGGCACCGCCTGGGCTCAGTCTCCGAGTGAGACTGGGCGGTAGCACCACCCCTGTCAAGCGGTGGCACCGCCTGGGCTCAGTCTCCGAGTGAGACTGGGCGGTAGCACCACCCCTGTCAAGCGGTGGCACCGCCTGGGCTCAGTCTCCGAGTGAGACTGGGCGGTAGCACCACCCCTGTCAAGCGGTGGCACCGCCTGGGCTCAGTCTCCATCGGAGGAGGAAGCCAAAGTGGATGTAGGTCAAGATTGACTGAACCACTCTAAATCTCGGTTTGCATTTACATTTTGTTCTCTATCTTAACTGCAACTACTTCCATAGCTTTACTTTAACTTCACTTTACTTGATCTTAAGTTAAAGATTTTCCGAATCGTCGTTCTTATCATACGAACGTCGTTTTAAATCGTCGAAAGTTTTTCGCTGCACTAATTCACCCCCCCCCCCCTCTTAGTGCTCTTGATCCTAACAATTGGTATCAGAGCAGGGTTAACTCTCAATCGGATTAAAACCCAAGAGAGATGGTATACGTCAGAAATCAAGAGGGCCACTCTATTACACGTCCACCCATGTTCAATGGGACGGATTACACCTATTGGAAGACCCGAATGAGGATCTTCCTTATTTCAATGGATTTTGAACTTTGGAATCTTGTCGAAAATGGATTTTCGAAGTCTTCTCTTCCAATGATCAATTGGAATGAATTGGAGAAGAAGACTTTCACTCTTAATGCAAAGGCTATGAATGCCTTATTTTGTGCGCTTGATAAAAATGAGTTCAATCGTGTTTCGGTTTGTGAAATCGCATTTGATATTTGGCATACACTCGAAGTGACTCACGAAGGCACAAGTAGAGTGAAAGAGTCAAAAATCAATCTTCTGATACATTCTTTTGAACTTTTCCGAATGAAACCGAGCGAGACTATTGGCGATATGTACACCCGTTTCACGGATATCGTCAATGGTCTAAAAGGACTCGGCAAAAGTTTTTCGGATTTTGAGCTCGTAAATAAGATTCTAAGATCCCTTCCTAAGAGTTGGGACCCTAAAGTCACTGCTATTCAAGAGGCTAAAGATCTAAACAACTTCCCTCTTGAAGAATTAATCGGGTCATTAATGACTTACAAAATGACTTGCAAAGCTCATGAAGAGCAAGAAGACATCCTTCTAAAAAACAAGAAGGATATGGCACTTAGAACTTTCGAAGACCACTTAAGAGAAAACTCAAGTGATGATGACTTGACACTTCTAACAAGGAAATTTAAAAAATTCATTAAAAGAAACAAGTTTAAAAATGACTCAAAAAATAAATTTGAACCCAAAAAGGACCAAGTTATTTGCTACGAATGCAAGAAGCCAGGACACTACAAAAATGATTGTCCCCAAGCCAAGAAGAGAACACGAAAGAAGAAGGCACTCAAAGCAACGTGGGATGACTCAAGCGCGTCCGAAGAAGAGGAGTCCAACACCGAGCAAGTTGCTCATTACGCCCTAATGGCCATCGGAGATGAGGTAACAAATTTAATTGATGCAGATTTATCATTTGATGAATTACTAAATACCTTCCATGACTTATTTGATGAACGCAAAACTATTAGTAGAGAATATAAATTGCTAAAAAAGGAGCATGATAGTCTTACTTGTAATTTTGATAAATTAGAAATTGAATATCATGATAGTTTAGCTCCATGTAAAAAATGTCATGATCTAGAAACTCTCCAAAAGGAGAACTTGCTACTTAAGGACACCTTGAAGAAATTCGAGGTTGGTAGCAAGTCTTTGAATATGATCCTTACAAATAAGGGTCATGTTCCTAAAAGAAGTGGAATCGGATTTGTGAAAAGTCCTCACCAAAATCCAACCACCTTCATTAAAGGCCCTATCTTATATGTTCGGCACCAAAGCAAATGCAACTTTTGTTGCAAACATGGACATAGAACTTATCATTGTCCACTCAAGAAAGTTAGTCCAAACAAATTGATTTGGGTTCCTAAAGGAACCACGATAAATTCTATGCAACATGATAAACAATTTAGATCAGTGTTTGAGGCACCCAAAAGTAAATGGGTACCTAAAAATCATCATTTCTTGTAGAAACATATATCATCACAAGCTAGGAGCAAGAGATGGTACATTGATAGTGGATGCTCAAGGCATATGACCAGAGATCCATCTCAATTCTCTAAACTCACTAGCATAGACAAAGGCTATGTCACCATCGGAGACAACAACAAGGGTAAAATCATTGGCAAAGGAACCATAGGTAACAAATCCAACTTCTTTATTGAAGATGTTTTGTTAGTTGATGGTTTAAAACATAACCTCTTGAGCATTAGTCAATTGTGTGATAAAAGATATGTTGTCAAATTCGAATCTAATGCTTGCATCATTGAAAAACCACACAAAAACACATCTATGATTGCATTAAAACAAAATAACGTATACACCATTGATATCAATGATCTTTGCAATGAAATGTGTTTCTCAGTTTTGAATGAGGATGCTTGGCTTTGGCATAGGAGATTAGGTCATGCGAGCATGAAACTAATCACTCAAATATCATCCAAAGAACTTGTAAGAGGAATTCCTCATATCAAGTTCATCAAAGATAATGTGTGTGATGCTTGTCAATTAGGAAAACAAATTAAGGGTACTTTCAAATCTAAGAATCAAATACGCACCTCTAGGCCCTTACAATTGATCCATATGGACTTGTTTGGACCTATCTCTACATCAAGTCTAGGAGGTAGCAAATACGCCTTCGTCATTGTAGATGACTATAGTAGATACACATGGACTTATTTCTTAAAAAACAAAAATAAATGCTTTAGATATTTCACCAAGTTTTGCAAACTTGTCCAAAATGAAAAGGGTTCTATGATTTCGTCAATTAGAAGTGATCAAGGTGGTGAATTTCAAAACCATGATTTTCAAGAATTTTGTGAATTTAATGGATATAATCATAACTTCTCTACTCCAAGAAATCCTCAACAAAATGGAGTAGTAGAAAGAAAAAATAGAAATTTACAAGAAATGGCAAGAACCATGTTGAATGAACATAGCCTACCCAAATATTTTTGGGTCGAAGCCGTAAACATTGCATGCTATATTTTGAATAGAGTTCTAGTAAGACCCTTACTCACCAAAACTCCCTATGAGTTGTGGAACAACAAAAAACCCAATGTTTCATATTTTAAAGTTTTTGGGTGTAAGTTTTATCTTGAATGAAAAAGATGCCTTAGGAAAATTTGATGCTAAATCCGATGAAGAAATTTTCCTTGGTTATTCTTCGGTTTCTAAAGCTTTTCGTATCTTCAATAAAAGAACTTTAATTATAGAAGAATCCATTCATGTTGTTTTCAATGAGATTTCCGAAATCAAGAAAAATAATTTTGATGATGATGTTAATTTTGATTCTTTGAATTTAAATGAAACCCCTTCTCCAACTAGCAACTTGGATGCATCCACTTCCGAAACATCCTTACCCAAGAATTGGAAATATGTAGATGCTCATCCTAAGGAGCTAATTCTAGGAGACACATCTAAGGGGGTTCAAACATGTTCTTCTCTTAAAGAATTTTGTGCCAACGCCGCTTTTCTCTCCCAAATTGAACCTAAATGTATTGACGAAGCCATGAAAGATGATTCATGGATTATCGCAATGCAAGATGAGTTAAATCAATTTGAGAGAAATGAGGTGTGGAAGCTTGTTCCTAGGCCAAATGACCATTTAGTTATTGGTACTAAATGGGTCTTTAGAAACAAGCAAGATGAATATGGTATCGTGGTTAGAAACAAGGCTAGATTAGTAGCCAAAGGTTTCAACCAAGAAGAAGGTATCGATTACGAAGAAACCTTCGCTCCTGTTGCTAGATTAGAAGCCATAAGGATGCTCCTTGCCTATGCTAGTAATAATAATTTTAAGTTATTTCAAATGGATGTTAAAAGTGCTTTTCTTAATGGCTTTATTTCCGAAGAAGTTTATGTTGAACAACCTCCCGGATTTGAAAATAATAGCCTCACTAATCATATGTTTAAATTAACTAAAGCTCTCTATGGTTTAAAACAAGCCCCAAGGGCTTGGTATGAGAGACTTAGTTCTTTTCTTATTAAAAATAATTTTACAAAAGGCAAGGTTGATACTACATTGTTTATCAAAAATTTTGAAAATAATTTTCTCATTGTTCAGATTTATGTTGATGATATTATCTTTGGTTCTACAAACGAATCTCTTTGTGAATCTTTTGCTAAAACCATGAGTCTTGAATTTGAAATGAGTTTGATGGGAGAATTAACCTTTTTCTTAGGCTTACAAATTAAGCAACTAAGAAATGGCATCTTTATTAGTCAAACTAAATATGCTTTAGATTTACTAAAGAGATTTAATATGGAAAGCTCAAAAGCTATTAACACTCCTATGAGCACATCCACTAAGTTAGAAGTTGATGAAAGTGGAGAAAGCTTCGATCAAAAAACTTATAGGGGTATGATAGGAAGTTTACTTTACCTCACTACAATTAGACCAGATATCATGTTCAGTGTAGGACTTTGTGCTAGGTTTCAATCGAACCCTAAGATATGTCATCTCAAAGCGGTTAAAAGAATACTTAGATATCTTAAAGGTACCACAAATCTAGGATTATGGTATCCGAAAACCGAGAAGTTTGAGTTAATTGCTTATGCTGATGCAGATTTTGCTGGATGTAGATTAGATAGAAAAAGCACATCAGGAACATGTCAATTTTTGGGAGATGCTCTTGTTTCCTGGTCATTTAAGAAACAAAACTCGGTTGCACTATCAACAACCGAAGCTGAGTATATTGCAGCTAGTGCATGCTGTGCACAAGTTGTGTGGATCAAAAACACCTTAGAAGATTATAAAGTTCATCTTAAAAATATTCTCATTAAATGTGATAACACAAGTGCTATATGTTTAACAAAGAACCTCATTCAACACTCAAGAACAAAACATATTAATATTAGACATCACTTTATATGAGATCATGTCACTAATCATGATATCGTTATAGAGTTCATTGATACTAAACATCAACTAGCTGATATTTTTACAAAGCCTTTAAGTGGAGAACAATTTAATTTCATTAGAAGAGAATTAGGAATGTTAATGTGTCCGAATGCTTGAACTCATTAAATTTATTTTTCGGACTTTCTTGATTCAATAATCAAATCACTCAATTGCTATGATGATTTTCATGATTACATGCCTTAATAATATGTTGGAAATTATGTGTTTTGGATATAAAAATTTCCATGATAATGAGCATGTTTTATCTTCATAATTGTATTGGAAAATCTATAGCAAAACCTTGTCCGAATGCATGAAAGTGTTAAATTTTATTTTCGGATTTTCTTGATACCTTATTCTCTTCCGAACTTAATGTAGCTCTCATAAGCATATGTCATATCGAGTTTGATTTATATCATTAATTTTTGACATATGGAATCAATTAGCAAATGCATCTTTCATAGGCTTATAATGTGAAAAATATTTTCGAGAAATGGATTTGATAAAATGATTCCTTCTTATAATTTTCTTCTTGAAAAAGGAAGATTTTTTACTTGCAAGGATATTGATTCACATACATATCTTGATCCTTGTAAAAATGAAGCGTGATTTAATCTTTCCTTGAGATGTTTGTATAATTGGTATCCTATCACTCCTTGTTGAAAAATGACATGAACCTAGTTATGACATGAATCATTACCGCACTTATGTTTAAAATTTGCTTATATCGTTCTCCTTTTTGTTGATGACAAAGGGGGAGAAATATATGAATTGATGCTATGAGTGCCATATTTGAATTTGAATTATGTTAAAAAAAGCTTGCATCGAAATATATGGTAAATTGATGATAGAAATGCTATGATTGCTAAACACTTGACATATTTGCATTATGTTAAGATATCAAGAACTTGCATCGTAATTTTACATGTTGATATCTTACCATATGATGAATTGCTACCATTACTATCATTCACATTTGAAATGTAAAACTTGAAAATGGATGTCAAGCCTTGACATCATTTTCAGAGAGATACATCATGATAGGAATCATGATGGAAATATTGATAAGGTTAAACAATCTTAACTTATCAATATATCTCTTGAATTCAAAGGCTTTGAATTCAAGAATGACTTATCTTGAGTATGGCATATAGATAGGGGGAGTTAAAGTTAACTCCGTTATCAATTGATTGTCATCATCAAAAAGGGGGAGATTGTTGAATCTCGGATTTTGATGATGAAATCAATTGTCATTTGTTATCTAATCCATATGTTGAGATAAGTGTGCAGGATTAACTACGATGAAAGTAAGACATGCAGCAAGAGTTGCGCCGAAGTCAAGACTATGATCACGTTGGGGGTTCGAGAGTTCGACGGAAGTCCGGACGGTCATCGGAGGTTCTACGGGAACAAATCCGAGAAGTCCAGGAGCTTGCCAAAGAAGCTTATCGGAACTCGCCAAGTGGATCGTCGCAAGTCCAAGAGTTTACCGGAAGTCCGCCGGAGCATCGCCGAGGGTTCGTCGGATGATCGCCGGAAGTTCGCTGGAAGCTCGACGGAAGAAGCGATTGACGCACTGGAGCAAGTTGCAGTAAATGTCTTGAAAAATATCGTAGTTAGCATGATGATTAAGTTAGAAATGGGAGGTGATCCCATTAACTTAATCTTGGGGCAATTGGGCCCTTGACAGACCCAAATTGGGCCGAATGGATCAGCCCATTCGGACCCAGATTCCCTGGCCGGCGGTGGCACCGCTTGGGTTGACGGTGGCACCTCCCAGCAACCGAGTCTCCGAGTGAGGCTGGGCGGTGGTACCGCCCCTGTCAAGCGGTGGCACCGCTTGGGCTCAGTCTCCGAGTGAGACTGGGCGGTAGCACCGCCCCTGTCAGGCGGTGGTACCGCCCGAGCTCGGTCTCCGAGCTTTGTCAAGCGGTAGTACCACCCATTTATGGCGGTAGTACCGCCAGGACTCCGAAAACATGGGAAATGACGTTCTTGAGCTCCAAATTCAAATCAGTTTGGGGCCTATATAAACCCCAACCTTTCATGCATGAAAGGGCACCGAAACTTAGCATTTATTCTGAGATTTTGAGAGCTTAAAAGTGTTGTAAAAGGCTAGAAGTTTTTCTCCCTCTTTTCTTCGAAGTTTTGATCATTCAAGAGATGAGTGAAAAATATGTAAGGGTTGTCTCCTAAGCCCGTCAAAAGGAGTGAAACTGTAAAAGGATGGTTGGCCTTTGCCTATTGAAGGAAGGCATCTAGTGGATATCGGTGACCTCATCGGATGAGGAAGCCAAAAGTGGATGTAGGTCAAGATTGACCGAACCACTCTAAATCTCGGTTTGTATTTATATTTTGTTCTCTATCTTAACTGCAACTACTTCCATAGTTTTACTTTAACTGCACTTTACTTGATCTTAAGTTAAAGTAATTTCCGAATCGACTTTCATACTGAAATCGTTCTTATCATACGAACGTCGTTTTAAATCGTCGAAAGTTTTCCGCTGCACTAATTCACCCCCCCTCCTCTTAGTGCTCTTGATCCTAACAATATTGATATATTATCATTTTATATTAAATTATTGATATTTATTTATATTTCATAAATATTAAAATTAGTTTTATGATTTTTCAAAGATTCTTAGTAACATATGTGGTTCCTTGTTTTTATCTTATATTTATTTTTAAAATAAATTATTTAAGAAATTTTTTCATTGCTTATGACCCAACTAAAAAAATATAATCTTTTTAATAAAAAATATTTATTATTATAAAAATAAGGTTTGAATTCAAAAATAAAAAAATTCTATAAATTATAAATATTAAAATAATTATTTATTTAAAAAATCGAATGTGACAGCACAAGACGTACAGCGCTAGACAAGTTTATTTTTTTAAACTCTTTATCCAAAACTCGATACGTATATTAGTATGGCCCGATACGGTATTAGTCACGGCCCTGACCAATACTAAGGGCTGATATGGTATTGGCTATGGATCGGTCCCAGCACCGACCGATATGGTAGCCCGGACTGAGACAATATTGGTCGCGGCTCGGTCCATCACTGACCGATAAAGTATCGACATATGAAATTACAAACCTCGGTTTTATGATGAAGGAAATATTCTCAGCTTTATTTTGCTAGGAGAAACTTTATAAATCAAACACAACAAAAGTCGAGAGGAAAAGAAAGACAAACTACAGAGAGAGGGAAAGTGATGGTTAGTCCGAATCATCTTACTAGCAAAAAATTCCCATTTTAAGGAGTTGTTCTCCCTTCAGTCATCGAGCAACATCCTTGCCATAGACACAGAATGCAGTCATCGAGCATCACCAACATAAAGGGTTTTGTATCACTTTACGCAATAATAGTTTTACAGACAACATATAAATATGGTTCTCTGGACCTCAAGATCTAAGTATCCATTTATTCCATAGATACAAACCATTTATCATGTAACCATATGCTTGTACATACCGAACAATCTGCATCGTTAGAACTTCATGGCAACTTCAAGCTTAAACCTGAAAATGATGCAAAAAAAAAAGAAGAAAAAGTCATTACCAACAGGAAATAGGAGTAACAACGATTGTCCAGGATAAGCTTAGATGCACCAAACTTTAATTGTAAAATCTACAGACAGAAAAATAGGCATCACAAGTAAGCATCAAAAGACCTGAATTAGTCAGCTATTAATTACATCAAATACAGAGAAACAACATAAGAACACCTTCTGACAATGCCCCCCAGAAAAAAAACAAAAGTATGAAAAAGTCAAGATATATTTTCTAGCCTCCGATCAATCACACGGAAAAATTAGGTTAAATTACAACTCACCTTTATTGGTGAGTCCAGCATTTTTGTTAGCATATTGTTAATTCCCTATATGACTAATTTTCTAGGCCGCATAGATGCTGATCAATCACATTAAAAAATTAGTTTAAATTACAACTCACTTTTATAGGTGAGTCCAGCATTATGGGTTAGCATATTGTTAAGTTGCTATATGATTAATGTTACATTAACTTAATTCATGAATAACTTATATCTCAGTGCGCAGCAAACTCAAAAGAGAGAGAGAGCATCAAAGACCTCCACATTTAATACTGATTGTTTGTAAAGCGGTAACAAAATGCAATGCACTTTCTTGATGGCTCACATAAACATAATTATGTAAACCAGTTAAAACCCAACTGTTCTAACATGTGCTACATGTACAGGAAAGAGCAGTGCTTCCGACAAAGAGACCAAATCGCCAAATTTATCACAAACAGACAGCTGAAGATTTCAAGAATGGAACTTAGTGGGGTAAGACATGATAAGATAGAGCACATCCTTGTTAGATGGACTCCACCAGCTAGAGGATTCTTTAAGCTTAATTGTGATCATTCTTGGAGATCGAAATCAGATGGGAGGCTGCAGGTTTATTTTAAGGAACTCTGATGCTGCTTGTGTGTTTTGTGGCTGCAAGAGGTCGAAAGGGAGCAATGGCTTGCTGTGTGAAGCGTGGACTATTAAGGAGGGAATGCAGAAGGCTCTGGACCTGGGGATCTCTCACTTGATCGTGGAATCTGACTCCAAAGTTAGTTATTATCGATACTATTTTGAATCACTCCACGGCTCCTTGGAGCATTGCTGTGGTGCTTCAAAACATTCACACCCTAACAACACGATTTTTGGATTGCTCCTTTGTCCATACTTGGCGAGAAGACATTTGCTCTGTTAACTGGTGTGTTGACTTAGCTAGAAACTCCTCTTTGGATTGTAACGGGCTGGTAGATCTTCGCCGAGACCTGGACTTTTTTGGTTTGCAGTGACAGGAACAGTAATGGGTGTATCAGACTTGTCTAGTTTTAATCCATAAAATTTGTTTTTTTTTTTTGGTTGAAAAATTAAAAGAAAAGACCCAACCAAATAAGCTGATTTGCCTGCTTCTTTAACTGATAAACCAGACTCTTCAGCTGCAGTTAAAGTCTTATCCACTAAGCCCTAAGGGCTAATTTCGATTGAGCTCCTCACTTTAGAGTTGCTGAAGGTTGGCATCTTTGATCAATTGGTAATTTTCTACTATGTTTCTATTCTAGTGATGCGGTTTTATAGAAAAGAATAGAGATAATGTCAACGTTAATAATGACTCCTGGCATAAATATTAAATCTACCATAGCAAACACTAGTGGATGCGCACACCCTAAATAGGGAAGGGGAAAAGGGGGAAAAGGATTAGCAAGCCAAATAGACCAATTTAAGAAGATGCAGAAGTCTACTTTCTCAGTCTATCAAGTTACATAGAGAGGAAAAGGCTTGCCTTATTTCAAATCAGATAACCTATTTCTCTCTTAAAACCCCCCAAAGTCGACTCCTTTCCTATGGATCTCATCTTTAAATTAGCAATAGAACTGTACGACACATCTACTAAACTGGCAGAAGATTAGAGAAATGGTTGTTGTACCGCAGTAACCGGAAGCAATTCCTCAGGGGAGAAGCCGGTGGCGCCACGGCAGGAGGCCCTCGTCTTCTTCTCGCAATCAGGAACGTCCTTGAACTCCTTAAGGGGAAACGACTGAGAGAGGAACCCCACCTTGAACTCGATGGTCTTGGATTCCGGGTGGGCCTTGACGGCCGAGACAGGGAACCAGACGAAGAGCTTCTTGACCTGGATGCCGTCGAGGTCAGTGATGGCGCCGTAGGAGAGCTTGCCCGTGATGGTCTGGTCGTAGTAGACGAGGTCGGAGAACTGGACGTAGCAAGGGGCCTTGAGATGCACCACGAACTGGCCGTCATCGGCGAGCGAGTAGTCCCTGGCGGAGTGCGGGATGAGGCCCTTGGGGAGGCCGTGATCCTTGAGGACGTCGTGCACCCCCGAGGACGCGGAGGCCGAGAAGTGCAAGAGGTGGAGGAGGAGGAGGGGGAGGAGGACGCGGAGGGAGATCGCCATGGCTGGTCTTCGGCCGACGACTTGGGAAGAGCGCTTCACAGGAACGAATCCCACTCTCTCCCCTTAATAGATAATTCGACGTCGTTCGCGGAGCTTTCCGTATCTGAATTTCCAATTTTACCCCTGGATTTTAAAGTGTGAGTTATTGGTTGCTTGGAATTTATTTTATTTTCCCGGTATAATTTCTTTTCAAATCAAATGTTTTTTTTTTTGAAATAATAATTATTATTCCAATATAGAGAAAAACAAACTCATCCAAAATCTCTTCATGCTTGAAATTTTTCATGTTGTTTCACTGGAAAATGCCAAAATATGAACATTCTTTCCATTTTCCATTAATATGAAAATGCCAATTTTACCACTGGACTTTGAAGTGTGGTTGCTTGCAATTTTATTTTTCTATCAAATGTTTGTATGAAATAAATAAAATAAATAATAAGAAATAATTATCATAATACATATACCACCCAAAATTTCATATTGTGTTGCTGGTAAATGCCAAAATATGAGTATACATTAGCCATTATATATATTTTTTTTTCATTATCAGAAAATATTTCACTCCTTTTTTTTTCTCTTTCCATATGTATCCAAAATCCTAATAATATATGCCACATTTAACCAAAAAATGATGTTGGAACCAAAAGAACAGATAAAATAAATTAAATGTGATACCCTCTAATTTTAAAAATCATTCATCTATTTTAATCATATTCAAAAATAATGGTTATAGTTATTCAAATAAATAAATCTAAAATGACTAATTACTTTTGTTCTCTATCTAATGATTAATCGAAACTCATAAAAATATATAATTCATGATCGTGTCTGAAATATATGAAATCGAGAGAAAAGGTTGGGACTAAATATGAATATTTGGATTTTTCGTACGAGTTGATGACGATGGAAAAGACTTCAACGTTAGAATTTGGTTTTAGGCCATTTGTGGGTCGTGGATAAGATCGATGGAGTGGCTCACGAATGGCTCCAAATGGTGATTTGACGAAGGCCAGAGTGGACATTGTCACATAACACTTTTGGTGTCTATCTTGATCATAATTTTCTCAATGACTACTAATAATAATTTTAATCAGTTGATTTAAATTTGTATATTTAAAAATAATCCTTGGCATCTTTGATTTGGTAATCAAGAAAACTTCTATATGCAATAGTGTGAGAATCACTACTTCCAACTGAGTCTTTTAGAGGTCGAGGGTAAAGATCTTCAAACTCAAAATCATAATTTTATTTTTCCTCGCCATATGTCCTCTAAGCTCAAGTTAGAAAATTTCGAAGCTGAGTGTATGAGTTGAAAGAAAAGAAATTGAGATAGCAATTGCATTTTATAGTTGGGGTTCATAATTATAAGCGTTCGTTTGTAATTTCTACGATGAATAAAATTCATGACCTTTTTGTCTCTTTATCAAACCGATATTAGAATTCCTAATATTATAGATTAAAATGTTAGGGAAATCAAATGTTTTACTAGTCAAACAACATAAATATGTCTTTGGACCAAAAAAGTAGCGCAAATAAATGATATTATTTTGTTTAGCATGCGACAACAATGAGTATATAATATAACTACATTTCCCATCTCGATCGTCCATTTAAACGACTTCTTCGTGTCGTACATGATGGTGAACGATTGGATTCACATGAATCATCAACATTTAAAATGTGAGGTGAGATGGGAAGGATGATTCATAATTCTTCCCCCATATCTCCACTGTCCAAATAAATAAAATCAATCTTGTTTGTCACATCTCACATGACGAAGAAAGCAAAACTATACCTTAATAGATGTCAAAAAGCGAGGTCATTTGGTTGCTTTGTCTACGTAAGAGCAATGTAGGCGCCATTTGTTTCTCTCATCAGAATAATAATTGAGGGTCCCACGAGTGGACAATTGGAACACGAGATATGAGTGGGAGGCTGACAAGAACAAGAGAATTATATATAGTTCATGCATGCAATAGACACCCCATTTTGTCTTGGTTTCTTCCACGAATATTTTCTTTAAGAACAATGTTTTATCATGCACATAATTATTGGAAGGATAATATTTTTATGATGCATCCAAATGATGATTTGTATTCCCTTTTCTAGTCGCTTTTATTCTTCATCCATGGAGGCTCTCTCAATTATTCTTGCATTAATTTTCTTCTATCATGTGTCTCGATGGAGACGCGGTCATCTTTATTATTCTATCACGTCGGTGAGTCGGACCAGCACGAATCATTAAGTCTCTGGCCCACAAGTTTGGATCTTATCCTCGACTATGACTCCAAGTTAGTAAATATCATGTGAACTCTAGAATTTTCATGGTTGTTGACTGCATGCTTAAACTCTAGAATTAATTAAGTAGCAATCCATAGTCTACTGTAGTTTCATGTATGAAGATGTGAAGAGAGAGAGAGAGAGAGAGAGAGAGAGAGAGAGAGAGAGAAAGAGAGAGTCTTAGCTAGTATAAGATTTGCCTTGTTGAGTTGGAGGATGAGACTTTTTTTGTTTTTGGCAATTAATTATTGATCGGCAATCTCTTTCTTATCTGATCTTTCTGCGTAAAACATCGTCGAGTTTTTTATTTTCATGAAAGTAAATGAGGAATATAAGATTTGATTATATGATCTTTATTAGTTAGGTTAGTCAAAAACATCTTCAAGAAATTATCGATGAGACTTTCAACCCTCAATCTCTGATGAATAAGTTTAGAATCCTCATCCACAAATACTAAATATATTTTGTAATAATTATGAGTCAAAATCACTAAATCACAAGACGGTGATCAAATTGGATCGGGATAAAGAGATCTAACCTCAGCGTTTAAGTAAATATGTGTGAAAGAAAACTTGATATGGAAGTTTCCGATGTATAGATCCTGTCAACTCTGACCTGAAAGGGAGTCATCAAGAATGCTGATGTGAGGGTCCTTCTGCAATGGTTTCTTGACATACCAAGTGGAAAGTAACTCATGATAATCATGAAAATTTGAAGACTTGAAAGAAAGAAATAAAAATTAACTATCAAATTTTTTTTAATTTTATAGCTTAACTTCGTATGAGGATCATAGCCATTGTGTGTAAAGAGAAATGTAACACTTGTCCTAATCATCCATGGAGGAAGCTGGGCATATATAATATATTCTTTAAAATAAGACTTGATGTTTACAAAAGAAAATTGAATTACTAATCCTTTGATTCTGCATATCATGTTAATATTTTTGGCTTAATCAAGATTCAACATGCGAAGCCGAATCGGCCAAGTCCACATGGGGGAGAAAAATATTCTTTAAAATATTTATAATTTTAAAAATATTTTCTCGTGGTTGTATCGAGGGAAGTCATTTTAAGAGTACATCCACATCCCTCAAAGATTTAAATCTTAAGATGTGATGATTTTCACTAAATGGATGCTTAATTTTGTGACATGGATCACTAATTGATTTTGATACTAATATGTTTTATTCGTCTCCTTAGAGAAAAGATGATAATAATTGTCTTATAGGTTCATATAGGACGAGAAATATCTATTTTGCTTGAAAGATGAGAATATTTGAATATTGTCACATTTATATGTTGGAAACATATGATATATGATAATGAATAGATAGAAGGGTCATATGTGTACCCCAGTAATTAAAAGAAAAGAAAGAAAATAATAAAAGAAGGATAGAAAGCAACCACAGATTAAATTTAAAAAAATGAAAAATGAAAAATGATGCGGGGGCAAAAATTTGTCCCGTCCTATTGCCTTTGTGCACAGATTTGTTAGGACATCACCTCAATGATCTACTTGTCATATCACCACCATCTTGTCTCTCTTGGATACGGAGACTTAGATTAAAGAACACCATGTCATGATTAAAGAACCTAATACTCAAAGCGAATGATTCATATGCAATGTTCTTCTGCAACCCTACCTTGCTGATTGATTATATCTGGACTATTTGGTGAGATTTTGTGTGCTGTCAATTTCATAGTTTATACTTTATGTGAATTGAGTGCATCATTATAAAATTTCAGCTGATAATAAAGCTTAAAAATGAGAAATTTTCTCTTGGAGATATATATATATATATATATATATATATATATATATATATATATATATATATATATATATATATATATATATAACACTTCATAAGGTGTGTGACACAATGTCAAGGTCTTTCTCTCTCTGCTTCCGATCGTTAGAACAGAACCAGATACGGTTGAACCAGCAACGGTCCTCGCAGTTACGGAAGACTGCACAAAATTATCCGTAGGTATCCGTTTCTCTCTGCTGTCGTTAGGACATTTACGGTTGAAGCAGCAACAGCCGTCGCGGTTCCCCAAGCCTGAACAAAAATCTCCGTAATGATCCCTCCAACCCACGCGCAACCAAAACCGAAGACGAACAAGAACGAGAAGGAGAATGTCGAAGCTGCAGCGATCAGCGGTGTCGTTCCGAAGGCAAGGGTCATCGGGCCAAATATGGAACGCCGCAACGGAGTTCGACGAAGCCGCCGCGCCAGCGACTGAGCCCACGCCCTGCATCGACTCCACGGCCGCTACCGTCCCACCGTATGTCCAACCGGTTGTCGCGCCGGCGAGGAAGCCGAGGGGCGGCTTCTTCGCAGTTCTCTTTACGTGCATGAGGCCTCCTCCACGCACCGCCGCCACCATCCCGACCCAGTAGCGCTCGGTTGCTCCGATCATATCGATCAAGCTTGCTCTCTCAGACACGGCGAATCAGATAAGGATCGAATCGTGTTGCTCGTAACATAATGCTGCTTTATACGCTTTAATTCCACGAGTAGCATTACCTGTCCTGGATTCGTTAATCCCCGTGATCTATAAATTAAAGGGATGTCTTCTTGCCTCTAGTCTGCTCATTCTTCATCAAAAGTGATCTTACTATGATACTCTAGCCTTTTTTTTTTTTTTTTTTTCTGTAAAGAGTAAATAAGGAAGATGAAATACATTGATATCTGAACCTCCGATGGCCTTGCAGTACATTCACAGAATGCTTAGTTGACACATGCAATACATTGATAAAGCTGAAGCCGAAGCGATCCACGATGTTCAGAAAATCGTTAACAAAGTCTTTTTTATATTGAGCACTTCAACTGTTATTGAAGCATCTTATGATAAGATCAGGGAGACATTGGTACTTTACTTTTCCCAAAAAGTAACATTTCTTTTTTCATGGAGTACCATACTTGAATACAATGATGATAAATCACAAGTTCGAGTTTATAAAATCTTTTATTTATCTTTATTGAGACATTAAATGTCTTGCTGACTGTTATACCAATGATAAGTGGTAGGTTTAAGCCCATGTTTTGATGCTTTTGTTCATTTTTGTCTTTGTTGAGATGCGCCCTGATGCTTTCACTCGTTTTGTTATTACAGCATTGTTGAATCCATGTATGGAATATACTGAAAGAAGATGATTTCAATGTATGGAACATTCAAAATCTAAATTATCAAAATAGGCTTGGGCAAATTTGATCACAATCCATGCAAAATAATTTCATTGTATGCTTCGTGTACAGGCAAATGCATCTTAATTTTGCATTAAAAAGTTGCATTGCTTCATGTAAAACAAAACTGGCAGTGCTTCATCTAAACACAACAGGCCATTGCGAAACCCAGCTCCATGATTTCTCGTTTAGTTTACACAGGTTTTTGGGAATTATATATGTTAAGACATGCCCAGGGAAATAGTAACAAATTAATTTAAATTTTCATTACTGTGTTGTTCACTGGAAATCATTCCTGATCATGTGCATGGTTGTCCTGAGCATATTTTTATAAGAGATTGGCTACTTCGAGAAAAATAATTTGTTGCGCTAGTTCATCATTCAAATATATCCTTCCAAACTCTTTGCATTTACTTGGTTCATATCAGGGTGGAAATTGTTTGTTCATCCTTATCTACCTATATGGTTTCAAATTACAATGGATCTTCACTTACTCCTACAAGACACATACGCTAATTGGGTCAGTTTATCTTCATGGCAAGAAAATGTCACAACCCACACTAGCTTAAACAAGAGCACCTCGGCACAAACACAAGCCATCAGCAAACGTAGAACCCTCAAATGAATCCTGCATTTATCAGCAACCATCAATCAGATAATTATAAAAGCTTGGCAAAGTAATTCTGACAACAACTAAAAGAATGTTAAATGTTCTGTCAATGAGATATCAGTAACCTTTCATAATGATCCTTACCTACGGAGGGATCATTTGTGCAGTCCGAAAGGAATTAACATAGCCACTAGGAGGAAGACCACCATAATCTGCATGAATATCAGCATGAAATTTATGTGGAAATCTAGACTTAAACAATAATTAATCGAGTGGATGGCATGAGGCTCACCAGCAACGTAACATAGTGGAATTTGCTCTCGTATACATGCAAACTCCTATAACAGGACAGACGATGCAAACCGCTTAACATATATAAAGATCATCGTAACAAAGATATCGAGAAAATAACAAACCTTTTGCTAAGCAACCCAGAAGATATGCAGGTCTTTTGTATGGCATCTACACGCTTATGTGTTAGACTGGCATTTGGATCATTATTGTCAATCTGCACAACCAGTTGTAACTCTAGTCACTGATGTACAACAGAACCAAGGACATGACTATATATGAAACAAACTATGGAGTAGCCCAACAAATTCATCTTACAAGCCAATTTTATAAAAAATGAGATCCAAATAAACAATGTCAAAAAAGACATGGAGCCTCTAGATTGCCACTTACATACCCGACCTCTCATCAAAGAATTAATTGAATCTTTCGTTCGCCTCGTATAATGTAAGGGCTGAGATAGAGATGATCTTAAATATTAAGTCGTCAACTCAAACTGCTTGTTAAGAATACTTAGATTAAAGTAGAACTGAGATTTCTGAACAAACACAACCAGCATTAGCTGACGCAGATACGAAAACTGATCCTGCTTGAACACCAGCTTCATCTGATTCCGATTCTGCGCTATCAACTAGATCTGAAGCAGATTCTTGGTGAGTTTTCACATGTATACACATCATTTGCTGATGTTATGGATGTTTTGGCTTTGGCGTAAACATTAGTACTAGTCAACATCCCAGAAACTTGATGTAGATCTAACTAGCAATATTGTATATGTACTAATTAACACCTTGATCTGGTCTTATTGTTACTTGGTTTATTAAAAAGAAAGGCACAACAGGATTAGAATCTGTGAAAAATATCAAGTTTTTCTTTGATCTTCTGGTTTATTTTCAATATTACAAAAATACCAGAAGCTAGAAGTTATTACATGAGTTCAAATTGAGGTGGCTTTGGACAAGAGCTAGTTGCTTCTTGCCAAAGTTCATAGCTACATGTTTCTGCGTGCCCAGAATAGCGCTACTAAATGTAGAGCGCTTAGATAAATAGGTACAACTTATTTCTACAAAAAATGCAACTGATGGATACTTTATAGTACACAGTTATACTGATCAGTAACTCAAAACTGCTTAGTCCTCGACTACCTGAGACAAAAAGTTTGTTATTAATAAGAACTTGCTTATTAAAAATTTTAATTAAAAAGGATGCTGATATGGCTTTTACAATCTTGTACACTTTTTGCACTAATTAAACACTACAACTCAAACCACTTGGCACTTGACTAGAAAAAAGGAAAAGGAAAATCAAAATACCTTTTGTTACTATAAAACTTGTTTAATAAAAACTTTAACATAAAAAGGATGCTGATCCATCTTTTAGGATTAGGAAATATTTTGAGTTCATGAGTGGATAAATGCCATTTTTACACACTAGATGTTATTTTCAAAATATTGAATTTTGAAAAAGTCAGATAATTATTCTACATAACATAGGACTTCCTACCTTTGATTTCAGCAAAGAAGAAAATTCATAAAAAGCACCATATACATCTGACATAGAGTATGTCTGGTCAATAACCTTAGCTGTTAGTCCTGGAAAAGAAGTCAAAAAGATATATAAGTTTAGCACACTATCATAATACAAATCACAGAATTAAACAAAAAATGATAAAAACTAATTCTAATATCTGCAGGCACAAAATGACCCAAAAAATATAATAGATATATGTCTATGAAATAATTAGGATTATGCTGTTAACAAGTCATGGCACTAAATGCTTACAAACCACAAAGCCAATCATGAAAACCTACTTTAGAAACTACACAAATGCTAAGGTTCAATAGGTAAGTGAATCAAATTGCATCTTTATTGATTCAATAAAGATGGCAAGTGAATCAAATTCTAATAATGCTAAGGTTTATTGCATCTTTATTGATTCAATAATGCTAAGGTTTCATAGATAAGTGAATCAAATTCAATAAACTACAAAAGGCCTACTTTAGAAACTACATTTTCTTTATTGATCTATTTCAATAAATGCTATCATTTATTATCAATATCAGAAACTAAATGAAAGAATAAGTGCTATAAGTGGAATGTCTTTCAAGTGAATTGTTGTTTCAATAATGACCTTCACCAGTCCTTGCATTGGCAGGAACCAACTGTACTCAGCTTATTTTTAGTTGTTCATCATCTGATATTTACATTATTTGTTTTTGTTGTCCTCCTCGAAAATTGTAGACAGAGTAAAGATGTGTAGATGGTGATTAAGCAATGTTTAATAACCAACCCTAAAGAAACCATCTAAGTGGCCATGATTTCTAAGACTGGCTAATCTTTTTAGATCTCAAATTGGTAAATCTTCTACTCGACCTTTTCTTACTAAAAATACAAAGAATGATGGCTAAGAAGGTATGTTCCATGACATAGACATATATCATATACTTTACAGGTAAGAATATTGGGTATTTAAGAAACATACCTTCAAAAATTAGAAATTAATGTCTGGAGTTATCAGAAAGGATAAAATAAGAAATATTTTATACGAGAAAAATTATGGATAATTTTAATTGATCACAAAATGACACAGAAATGCATTAGTTGTTTTTCTATATCCAAAAGAGGCTATAAGTGCCCCAATTAGGCAAAGCTAATTTACATTAAAGATTTCTAGAGATTTATGGAAATGCTTGATTGGAATAATATAAAACGATGAGAAAAATACTGAGACATACAGATAATGACAAGAATAAAGCTCAATATTGTGATAAAATCCATGTAGCCAAGAGCCTAGTACAATCACATAGGAAGGTTTTGTATGCCATTTTGCAAATACCCACATTCTTTTGAAAATTGAAAACCTACCTCAATAGTTGTCTTCCTAAGTGTTTAAGGATTCTAACAAAATCAAAAGCAAGAAGGAAATAACTATTGTAATGTTCCAATTCTTTGCAATTAGCTATATTGATCCACTCTCACCATTTGAACTTTCTGTAAGGAATTATCTATTGTTAAATTAAGCAGTGAATTCACTATCCATTGTTTCTAGGAAAGCTTTGGTCTCCCTCCATCTTTCCTTGATTGCTGATCCTAATCAACTTTATTCATCTATTGAGAATCTGAGGTCTCTTTGAAATACATGTTCATATATCTTAAATGATTCCCACCCCTCCCCTCCCACCCCCACCCCACTGAATATCAAGATAGTAAAATTACATAGTTATAAAGAAAATCAATCCATCAAAAAATATTTATTAGAAAGTTAAGATAAAAGAGATATGCACAGAGAGAGAGAGAGAGAGAGAGAGAGAGAGAGAGAGAGAGAGGGGGGGGGGAGAGTCTTTTCATTTAAAAAATCTACAACACCAACAGAATGCTATGTAAAACAAAATTCATACATCAAAACTGACTCAACCATTAAGAGTGAACATGAGGGGAAAATTAATCAGGAAGTTGCAAAGAACATATACAATTACAATACTTTAGTTAAATGATCTTAAACAAGAGATTCTTACCACGTCTCATCTTTACAACTCCTCTGAAAACCTCCACATTGTTGTAGCATAAAGCTAGGGTTCCAATTGCCATAATCTGTTACAGGTGACAGTAGCCATTAAAATGTGCTCCGATTCAGTAAGTAACATTAAACTACATAGGTTGAACCATCATAATATCAGCAATATGTTGCATACTTAGGCCTTATGAAGGGAAAGCAACAAACCAATAATAGAAAGATAAAGGTCAAAGCATCTCATATAATACTAGAGTAAAATATGAATTCGGAAAAGAAAACAGCACTATGCTACATATACACTGATCTAGACAGACAGTTATCATAATCTCCAGCTAAAATATGTTCATTCAATTAAAATATCTCTTTTTTCCAAGTAAAAGCAAGGACTAGATGCAACAAGCATATATCTAATAATCTAAAATAACTTAAAACCAACTAATTGGCCCATCAAGCATGATTAAACGACAAGATCAGTTTAGACAACTAGATTGATGCACCTTTTACCCTGGATGCCCAATGCAGTCAACCATAAAGGTTAATGCAACTTGATACAGGCCTATAGCCGTATACATTCTTACATGTTACCATCCTAAGATACATGCAGATGCTTAATGGACTTGCACAGAACCATGACTTATTCAAAGTTATTTGTTTTAAATTTTTCAGTATGAAAATGATGAAAAATCATATTGTAGTGCATGATTCCCGAAACATGAAGATGAGATACACAACTTTCTGCATAATCCACTGACATGTATATTTAAAATCATGGTGACTTAAAAAGCGAAAAGCAGCAGCAAGATCACACTTACAAAATTCATATCTACTATGAGGTACAAATTTTATGATTTTTTTAAATGAATATTTAGTTCAACAGTACATAAGTGTAGAATACAGTTCACCTGCAAGAGTTCCTTGTATTATGTTTTGCAATATAAAAGCAGAGGTAATAATCTTTTTCAAAAAAATGCAAATGGTTTCACATCATAAACAATCATAGTATGACAGATAACAAAGAAGCAGAAGGATTGCAAAACCTGCTTGTTCAATTTTATATGGTACAGTTTCACCAAACTACAAGATAACATATCTATTCTTCATTCCCATATTTACATAGGCAGCATTCTCGCTCTCAAAGGCAGACTGCATCCTACATTGTATGTAGGTCACTCTTTCTTATGAATAATGATTTCACAATTGAACATAAGATTTTTCCAATGTCATAAGAAAATTGTTAATGTGATGAAATTTAGGTGACTTGTCATAAATGAAACATCATCTGTAAATTGTGTATGTAAAATGGAATAGTGATTACAACATAACAGTTGTCAAAACTTTTGCTCTAGTACTTACAATTCTGCATGTACAATTGATTTTTGTGACAATCTATCTGGCATGTGTCATCATAGCATGCCAAATATGTAAAAACATAAAGCAACCAAAGTTTATTACTCATAATGGCATTACATTGTTTCTTATTTCAAGTACCAATAGTTTATGCAAATATTGTTGGATAGTCAATCTGATAATAGTGACATATGGAAGTTACTATGTGATGCTACAAAATAGTAGGAGAAACCCAGTCAATAATTGTTAAAACTTAGTTCAATGATAGAGAATAATATCACTCTACATCTTATTCGGAAATGTTTTGATCACATCCTGGTAAAGCCAAGGGAACGGTCATTTAGAGAATATAGATAAAATAACATTCGCTAGGCAATAACAGTTTGATATTCTTAGGTATGGTGGGAACTTTGAAGAGCACAACCTAAGACGGAAAAAAAATGTGCTTGCTACTTTTGTGTGGACTTTACTGTTTCTACTGATCAACATTCAAACTAATTTGTTATGTTTACTCGGTATGGTACAGCTTCCTCGGTGCATGGATCAGCTTGTGTAGTGACTTGCAAGGTTTGTGAAGTTGTAATTTATGTGATATGGGATAGAATTCCAACTTATGCAAAATTTCAGCATGTTACCTAATTTGGATCACCAATTGTCCGATCACCCATTGTCCAGTAACAAATATTTAGACAATCAAAGGATTGATAGATTATATAGCAAAGGCTCAAAGACCCATTTTTGTATCCAAGGAAGATAAAGACCATAAGCAGGAGAAAGAAGACATCTATGAGTCAAAATATGAAAATATTTTAGCAATATTTTTGTTATTATTTTTACTGTTTAGAGATTTTAGAATCAAATTTAGTGTTCAAAATTCCTAATATAAATATGGTATAAGGCTAGGCCAAGGTTTAAAATATTAATCTGATATGAATTTTGGCATCTTGTTGGATCGTATGGTATTGACATAGCAGGCAATATACTGATCTACCATCAAGTATCATAAAAAAGTTAAAAAAATGAATATCAGCCAGTGATCTATTATTAGTCTTTGACCAAACCAGTAAATATCATCTTACTAGTTTTTAGAGTGTTCACTCTAGAACTCCTACAAACATACAAGTCCTGAACTGTGAAGATATAATTGGATGATAATTTTCTTTCCTCCAAAATCATCTCTTTTCCATCTCTTTGGTCTTCCAAGTGACCAATTCCCTTCAAGAGAAGTAGCTCCCTGATAGAACCATCCTATCAAAATTCAGCTTGGATACATTAGGTAACCTAATCTGGAAAAGAGAAATTGATTCATTGATTCATTATTCAGAGGAACTCATTGTTCATGGTGTAAGAAGCATGTGATGAGTCAGCTGTGTACCCTTTAAAATGTAAAACTAGCTGTCATAAGATTTTAACATAAAAGTTCTCTCAACCTAAAAATTCATAGATACACCAAAAAAGTAAAAGAAAGTGAGGTACTTATGGTTTCTTTTGAACAAAGACATTTGCATCATTGAAAAATACTGTTGGTGCCCCAAAAATCCCAAGTAGTTTCACTAGGAAATAGAATGTAAAAATTCATGCTTAGGACACAATAAAGCACTAAGCTGGCAGTAGGTTGCTTGTTATACATTGCAGAAGGACACCCTCAAGCCCATCGAAGGGTTGCAATATCGTATCTTCAATCACAAAATAAAAATCTAAGCAATAGTCTCCCGACTTCTGAAATGCTTGCCTCAGGAAAGTCATACTACTAAATTCGGCAAAAGATATAAAAAGCAACAGCAACCCAATAGTTTATTACTAATCTAATTGATTGAAATGATGAGCTAGGAAAAACTAAACCCAGGTATCAAATTTGCCATAAATGTACTATAGTCTTGGAAAGAACCATTTTGTTTTTTACGTACCTGTGGAATTGCTGCAAAGCGAAAGATAGAGAGATCTTTTAAAGCTGACATATATTGCAAGCAATCTTCAGCATGGATCAAAGCATTAGTTACCAAGTCATTCAAGCATTGCACTGCCTTAGTTGAGTTTTCAACATATTTGAAATCCTGAATGTCAACAGAAGTGAGGAATAAGAATTATCATCTAAAGCATCATGTGTATATGACTGCATCTTTAAGTTACACTTTAATTTGCTTATTATGGCCATATTAATCTTTAATTAAACACTATGCCTTGAACCCCAGTAAGAGGAAATAAACTTGCTTGAGAAAAAGGAGAGGGAAGAAATAATGATTCTGAGGAGACATCATAGTGATGCTATAAGAATTAACAGTAGTTTGACGCTGAGGAGACATCATAGTGACACATTGTTGTGGGTTTGATCCTACTGTAAACTTCTAGTACATAAATTACATGAGCTCTGAATAGGAGTAAGATAAAAAGACAATTATAGGTTGAAAATATGCTAAATTACTCTTTCATTCAATTATATTTTCAAAATGTATCTTGTTATGCTGAATAAAGATCTGATCCATAATAGAACAAGGGAAAGCCCCAGCCATGGGAAAACTCCACCAGGACCTGGCAGAGTGATATTGCAGTGACTTTGTAGGAATGACAAGCTTGCATGAATAGTTAGCAACTGTCTTGAGATTTATCTCTATCAATTAGATTTGAGAACAGTGGAAAAATGAGGTACAAGTATATGTGGGAAAAATATATGTTGGAAGAGATTATTTATTGTCATTGACTGACTGTTGTGAAATTTTGCAACAGTAAGAATGAGTTCATCTCAAGCTGGAAAAACTGAGCAGGTCCACTTTTTGTCTTTAAGTTAAATTATGCTTAACATTTGAAAAATCTGATTCCTAGTTGAAATTGAAACTCATACACAAGTCCAATTCGCAGATATACAACCAACAAATACAACTTGCATCATCTCTTGTACGTTTTCCAAGAGGAGTGGGTATGTTTTTCTCTTATTGCCTTTTTTTCTGAAAAATAATATTTAAGCAACAAAGATGTATAACAAATGAACCTCAAGTTTACTGGCATATTTGCTCCAGATTTGGTGAGGCCAAAACATGCGTGACTTTGGAATCTCATTTATATCCTCCAGATAATCCCGAATAATATTTGTTTTCTGCATTTCAGAAGAAGTTACATTCTATTCAATGGTGAAACCGCAAACAAAAGAATAGAACTCTTTAAGTAATCAGAACATGATCATGCCATAAAGGCCTGACACATACCTGAAGAAACAAACCCATGGAATTGGACAGGTTATCTGGAGCAAGTTCTTCTGAACCAGAAGCATGAAAAAGTTTAGACAGTCCTAACCCAACCAGTCCTGCTACATAGTGACAATATTCATCATAATCATCGGTTGTCTCTACCTGCATATAAGTAAAGAGCAATATAATAAAATTTCAACGGAAGAGTATGTGAGAAAAAGTTGTAGATTACTTATATAGAATTCATAGAAACCTTGAAAAAGTTTAAAATTTTGGTTTGGTCCTAGTACTGCAAACAGGTCGGACTCGAACCAGTATGTGTCAGTCAATACAATACCAATACGGTCAGTATAGACCTAAGGAAAACTAAAATGATTTTAAGTTTGGTATATATGGCTCTGTATTGTAGTGTCTCCAATCAGACGTATACCATAGCCTCAGTATACCATGATAACATCATATGTTCTGAGTGTAAACATCCTAATCTGACTGAAAATAACAGAACTCCAACAATGGGTTCAGAATTTGTGCAAACAAGTAAATGCAGGTGTGTCAATCTACATTACAAAATGGATAATAGAAATTAAAGTAATTGCAAAGAAATCAAGCTGATGTGTCATGCATTAGAATCCTATGATTTGAAGAATGAAGTACGTCAAATTTTATTGACTCCTTCATTCCCCCTCTCTCTGTTTACCCCCATCATTCTCACCATATACTGGAGGTCAAAACTATTGTGCCATTGAAAGATGGAAATCATAACAGATGGTATCCAATGCTATTACTGCTGCTAATGATTGCAGAAACATGAGTTGACTATAGCAATGTCTCAGAGGGAACAACTTCCACTGTAGTTAGGGCATTACCACAAGTTTACTAGTGCAACATTAAAGGCAACAATTACTTTCACTATATCTATCACCAAACAGAAGAACAACTTCTACCTTATTCCTGCACTGTGCAAATTACCCAATATACAATTTTGCAAGAAATTGCCATTTATCTCCGGATAATTTTTACTGGGTACTTCAGGTTGTTTTTCTCTTAAGATTTTAAACTTTTGTCATGATTGAGCACAGATTAGTTATATTAATGGATCAAGTTCATGCATATTCATTTCTTCAATTTTTATTTTTAGAATTCGAAAATGTTTTGAACCAGTTTGATTATTGTGCAGCTGCCTAGACGAATTTGTAATGGCTCAAGAGTGCATAGATCCTTGGCTGTTGGTTTAATATCATCAGTTTCTAAAACAATGATAAAGCAGCTTTTAAACTTTAATTCCACAATGAAGAATCTCATCAGAAGATATAATATGTTAATGCAGCAAAAACTTAACTCAAAATCCCACAATATGGTAGCCCATTAGAATTTCTTAGCTCCAATGGCAGAGTTATATTATAAATTTTTGAAATAGCTAAACATAACTGAAAATGCTCATAGCAATTCCTTAAGAATTAATACAACCAATAACAAAGCCATAAAATCCCAACTATTATCATTTGCTGCCATTGAGATATATGAAAAATCATACATTTAGGTAAGTTAAGAGTATTAAATATTTTATTTATAATTTTTATTAAAATATTTTTAATTCTTCCCCTATCTCTCCTCAAATCACTAATCGTAATCATTTCACTTCTTCTAAGTACTATGTTTGAGAATATCTTAAGCACATATCATTGCAACTTAAAATATTTCTTTTACGAGGAGATTTTTAAATGAAGAGATGAAATGATTATTAGTATGACATTTGTTTAAGCTTGTCCTGTTTCGAATATGAAAATCTAACTATCATTCTGTTTTTACTCTATAAATAATATCTTTATTAATTTCTCTATCTTGTTGAATAATTGATCCAACATACTTAAACACTTACTTAATAGAATTTCTTGCCCATCCAACTTAATTATATCCTCTTGTCTGTAACTAGTATTACTAAAATTACATCTTATTTATTCAATTTTAGTCCCACTTAATTAAAACCTTTAACCTTTAGTTTTTAAGGATTGCCTCCATAGCTTAAGTTTAGAATTAATTGTATTTTAATCTTATAAATAAAACAATATCATTAGCAAATAATATACAACAAGGAGAGGTCTATCCTTTAATGACTAATAAGTTCATAGATGATGTGAAAACTAATTTCCTTAACAATTAATCTTGAAATAAATTGATTTCCTTCAATAACAAATATAATTTCATCTTTCACATTAATTGAAGATGTCACTGAAATAGTAAAACAATACTTTTCCACTAGCACCAACAAATGAAAATATTAAAATAAATTTTGCATCACTCGGAAAATGTATTTTGTTTTTTATCAATCCAAGAACTAATAATAATTAGATAAGAACTGTGTAGCATATTGTGATCAAAACCATATTTGAAATGCAATATATATGCGACTCTATTGTATGTTTGTGTGAGTTCATGAATGTAGGGTATATTGCAGCATTAACTACACACCTCCTTGCATATGAACTTTGCCATTCCTGCACCCATTCTCTTGGTAATATCTTCAATTGCCTCTTGATAACTGGGTGCCACAAAAGCAATGGAATTGGTAGTATAAAAAATGAAATCAATTTATCTAGGAGAGAGAGTATTTTCTTAATTTTATGTCATATAACATTTATATATTATGGTATATTGAGTGACGATTTTTAATAGATGCAAAAGTTTTAAGAATGTAAGCTAAAAGCATATGAAGCCATTGGATAAAAAGCTAACTCAATTAAATTCCAACAGAACAGGATTAGTATGTCCATGTAAGAATGATATCAAAATCAACTTAATTCAAGAACACAGCTGGTTCACAGTAGATATGTGCAGCCAAAACTTTTTTAATTTGAGTACCTGAAGATAGATCCACTAGCGGATAGAATAGAACTGATAATGCATGTCAGGGACAGAGTGCCTTTATATTCAGGAACCACAATGCTAGGGTGCTAGTCAAGAGTCAATTCTAGGAATGACTTGATCCAAAGTGAAAAAGTTTTACTGATCATTTTTGCTTCCCACCTAAGAAAGGGAAGTGATACAACCAAATATTCACCAATTGATTCTTCTAATTCAAGGGATCAAGATGTTTGAGCAAATCACTTTTATGTTACTTGAATTTTTTTGTGTGGTGTAGCTTGTGGATCATTGATTCAATGCCTTGTAGTCCAATATATTTGCCTAGATAGCCACATACGTCATATATTTATTGGGATATGCCATGAAAGCATGAACTGTGAGAGCTTGAGCCATGAGCTTATGTGAGTGTTCATATATCATAAATGTTTACTGAATTTTCCAGACAAACTAGCATATATAAGTACTAGAAATCACATATATGATGAAAGAAAGTAAACTTAGTTATGACAACACTTTGTTCTCATGTAAATAGATTAAACATATATTAAAACAAAATGACCTTCTTTCCAGCTCCAAGAAAGCAGTTGAGACAAGATGAAGTTTATCCATCAGAACTTTATAGTCCTTTGTACCACCTAATAAGAAAGACATGATTAGAAATAGTACCAAGAATATGATATGGATCCACAGAAATAAGTACTTCTCTAAATAAATTAACTAAAGATATCTTGCATAGTCCTTTTGATAAGTTTGAAACAGTAACTTACGGTTTTGTACATAGCTAAGCATCTAAAACATAATTACAGACCAAATAGGTCACACATAATATGTTTCTTACCAATACAAGGCCAATAAGAAAAAGCATCCTATTACTTGGTTATGTGTCATTACAAAGGTCATGAGATCCAATATGAATACTTCTCAATGGTACAAGGCTAGCAAATAGGTCAAGTCAAACCCATGAACCCAAGTTAAACCAGTCTGACACTCATTGACTTTTTTAAGAAAAGAACAGTTCTGATGTTTCTTTTGTCCCTTCGGAAAATTAAAAAAATCAAAAATAAAGAAATGATTGATATATTCAAGATAATTATGTATTTACAAAATATCATCTCAATTCATCCTATTCATCTCCGCTATATAATATGATTCTGAAGAATGAACCAAATATGGACAGTTCTAATAACATTTCATTCTTGGACAAAAATCGATACTAGCAAACCATAAACATCCAACTTGACACATATATGTAAAGACCTAGTATATATCACATCCAAGTTATCTGACACTTATTATATATGTCCAAAAAGATAAAGAATGGAATTCACTATTAATAAACATATGAGGAAAAGCCAGGAAAAAGAATTGGAATCCTGAGGATAGCCGATTCAGCAAACTTCCACTTGCTTGAACCTTATCAAAACCTTGGCTGATCTCATTCATTAATCTAGCTACAATATTACAAGTTCCAACAAATTTCCAATGGACAAAGAAAAAAGAGGATTTACTGGAATAAGAATTTTAATTTATTTTTAGTAAATTCAGTTTACATATTAATTATTCTAGTTTCCAGAAATTAATCAACTTTTAAAGTCAAATTTCATGAAGTTTAATTGATTGACAATTTCCAAAAAAAAAGGTAGAAACCTAAGGAGACAACTTACCAATGTATCTGAAGCTTAGCAGGATCAAGACTGAGGTAGGATCAAAAATCGAGATTACCCAAAGTAGATTGATGGCATTGAAATAGGCAACAAAAAAATCAAATAAAAAATCATATATATTAAATTTTGGCTCTATTTTGATATATATATATATATATATACATATATATATATATATATGTATATATATATATGTACATATATATATATGTATATATATATATATATATATGTATATATATATATATACATATATATATACATATATATATATGTACATATATATATATATATATATGTATATATATATATATATATGTATATATATATATATGTACATATATATATATGTATATATATATATGTACATATATATATATGTATATATATATATATATATGTACATATATATATACATATATATATATGTATATATATATATACATATATATATATGTACATATATATATATGTATATATATATATGTACATATATATATATGTATATATATATATGTACATATATATATATGTATATATATATATATATGTACATATATATATATGTATATATATATATATATGTATATATATATATACATATATATATATATATATATGTACATATATATATATGTACATATATATATATGTACATATATATATATGTATATATATATATATATGTACATATATATATATGTATATATATATATATGTACATATATATATATGTACATATATATATATGTACATATATATATATGTACATATATATATACATATATATATATGTATATATATATATGTACATATATATATATGTACATATATATATACATATATATATATGTACATATATATATATGTATATATATATATATATGTACATATATATATACATATATATATATGTATATATATATATACATATATATATATGTATATATATATATGTATATATATATATATATGTACATATATATATATGTACATATATATATATGTACATATATATATATGTATATATATATATGTACATATATATATATAGATATATATATATATGTACATATATATATATACATATATATATATGTATATATATATATCTATATATATATATGTACATATATATATATATGTACATTAGAGTTGCCTTTAAATTAAACAGGTGAGGATCCTGTTCAGTTCAATGTTTTGATCTAATTTTAAATGGATGATAATAACATAATATATATATTGATGGTCATAGGCAATGCAAGTACAAGTTTACTGTGAAGATGTATATTCCTGCCCCCATCCTAGTACATCTTATGGTGATCATGAATCCAGTGACGACACCAACAATTCCACAACAATGACAAGAGTAGCCTCCATCAAAATGGTGGCATCTGGCAATTTTTGTTACTCTACTCTCCTCTACTTTGCTAAATTTGGATGGATCTTCTTGGATCAGTGCTGTTTTACATCTTATTTTTCTATCTACTTTTTTCATATCCATTTTCCGTGGTTGGAATTTGTTGAGTTGATTGGGACTAGGGACTTCCTGATCACTGCAATGGCGAGTGGCAACCCAGCATAGTTGTCAAGAAATATATTATAATAAATTTGAATAAATCAATACAAACCTAGATCAGCCAATCCATTGTGCATCTGAGTATATGAAGCATGAATATTTTAAAATACCATCCATGTCTTTGTTGTCTCCATCTTGGACACTGATAATTGTTGTATACTTCCTAAGTAGTTATTAGACATCTTAAAATATATATTATGAAATGTGAATCATCTATAATTATTTATGCTTTAATACACTATTTTCTTTATATAGTTTAAAGTTAAACACTTAACTTGCAATAAATATGAATAATCTCATAAAATTATGTACATGCATGAAAATAAAGGAGGGACCTAGTGAATGAAATTCCATCAAATGTGGAGTCAGGAGACTCAAAAAGTATGCACTACCATGCATTAAAATCTCGACCCAGTACATAACCATCAAGATATATTATAATAAATTTGAAAAAACCAATGTAAACCTAGATCAGCCAATCCATTGTACCATGGTGCATCTGAGTCTACGCAGCATGAATAATTTAAAATACAATCAGTGTCTGTGTTGTCTCCATCTAGGACACTGATACTTGTTGTATATTTCATAACTAGTTATTAGACACCTCAATGAAATATGAATCATCTATAATTATTTATGTTTTGATACACTGTTTTTTTATATGGTTTAAACCAAGGTTCGAAATATCATACCGTACCGGCGTTTTGACGTTCGCTCGGTACGGTACGGTATGGTACGGTATACCGAGCGGTATACCGTTCGATATATATATATATAATTAATATATATATAAAAAATTATATATATATTTATATATATATATATATATTATTTAAAAGCCGACGTCGCATCGCCTCGGCGACGTCGCCTTTTCCTTCCCCACGCAGAGCGACGTCGCCTCGATTATATATATATATATATATATATATATATATATTATATATATATATATATATATATATATATATATATATATATATATATATATATATATATATACGAAATATGCACCTCGGTGACGTCGCCGAGGCTTTTTCTAATATATATATATATATATATATATATATATATATATATATATATATATATATATATATATATATATAATTTAAAAGCCGACGTCGCATCGCCTCGGCGACGTCGCCTTTTCCTTCCCCACGCGGGGCGACGCGACGTCCCCTCGTTTAAATAAATAAATATATATATATATATGCACCTCGACGACATCGCCGAGGCTTTTTCTAAATTATTTATATATAAATATATAAATATTATTTTATTATTATTATTCGTTCCGCCCGGTAGCGGGCGGTCCGCGTACCGGTATACCGTCGGACCGGTACGTACCAGACAGTATTATTCGGTATTGCTTACCTTGGTTTAAACTTTTAACTTGCAATAAATATGAATAATTTCAAAAAATTATATACATGTATGAAAATGGAGGGACCTAGTGAATAAGACTCCTTCCAATGCACAGTCAGGAGAGTGAAAAAGTAGGCACTTACCATGGATTAAAATCTCTGCCCATGGATCGGAACGCGATTAGTATAGAAAGACAACCTGACACTTGATATGGACCGGTATAATTGGTATCACCCAAATGTGTTGTGTGTGTGTGTGTGTGTGTGTGTGTGTGTGAGAGAGAGAGAGAGAGAGAGAGAGAGAGAGGTAGAGGAGGAGGAGGAGGAGGAGGCAGTGACAACAAAGATGCACAGAAGCAAAAAAGGTGGTGATGGTGGCAGCATGCCATGGAAGACGAGGAGGTATGCACAGAAGCAGACAAGGTGGTGATGGTGGTCATGGAAGATGAGGTGGCAACGGCAATGTGGTGGACGAACAGAGAGTACCTAACAAAAAAAAAAAAGAGAGAAGAAAAAGGAAAAAAAAGGAAAGACATTCATGACTTCCAAAATTAAAAAAAATAGTACCAATACCAGGTAGTAGATTACTGATTGATACAAATACACACCAGTCTGCTTACCATATCATATGCACAGTATGGTGAGCTCATCAGATGGTAGCCTAGTTTCAGATTGGATTGAGCGAAATCACTTGATCTGCATACTAGTCCATACTATCGATATGGACGAAGGTTTAAGTACATGTATAGTATCTACTGGTACACACGAGATTTAGATCCATGCACAATACTACCCTTGTAACTAATGAGGTTGTTTCGATGAGTCAGCTCCTGATCGCTCAGGCCACAATAGAGCAACCTTATGGTGGCACCAAGGCTCACCCTCTATGTACATATGCAAAGTAATTTTGTGAAATTTTATTCTATGTGAATGGTTTTAGTGCTTATTATAAGTTACATATATGATTATCATAAGTTATCTAAATTAAAAAAAACATATATTTTCATATATAACAATCAAAATTCCATAGATTAGTAAAAAGTAAAAAGCATATATAATTGAACAATATTTTCAAGTTTAAACATCGAAAAGGAAAAGACATATAATTTTTTAAACTCAGAAACTATCATAAATGCCCTTTTAAGAGTACATGATGGTTTTATAAAGTGGTCATGACAAACTCTGCAGTAGCAGCCATTATGGCTACAGCAAGGGTCAAGGGCATGTTACAACTTACAAGTATTGCAAAAGCTATTGCATTAAAGGTGCATGATGACTGCCATAGGCAAGAGATGCTTCACAATGAGCTTCGTATGGGTTAATTTAAGCCAATAGGCCCTTTCAATTTTGCACAGTCCATTTCAATTTCTTTAGATTTTGACAGTGGCAACAATCTTTAAATCTCCCTCCTCTCTCTCCCTTTCTCCTAGTCCCTATTCTTGTTGTGTCGTCTACTGCTCACATCATCCATGGCTACCCATTGCTCATGCTGTTTGTGTCACGCACCACCTGCTGCACACCGCTGCCACCTAATGTCTCAATGCTCATTGCCTCTAGTACTTCTCCTCCTCTTCTTTTTCTCCTCTTATTCTTCTTCACCTCGTCCTCCCCCTTCTTGGCACCGACTGGTATGCCAGCATACCATGTGTCGCTGGTATGCCAGTATCGAGATTTAAAACCATGGCTTACAAACTATATGACTATGTATATTAATTGTCATGTTGTTTCCTTCTGTAAGATTCATGGCCTCCATATATCCGTATCTGTCTTATTTGTAGTGCATGTCCATACTTCATAGCATTATGTAAGACTGTAAATGACATTTAGCAATAAGATGCACATATAAAAAAAGATCCATTTAGGAGCCAAGTGGACTAATAGGATTCATCAATGTAGTGAAAAAAAAAAAAAAAATCACTTGACAAAGATTCTGCAACTCCAAACACATTCCTCGAAACAATATATGGAATGTAATGCAAAAGTTAATGATATATGGAAACTTTGGCATCTTAGCTCAGGTTAAAAACATTCTATTAGAAGTACTTACATGAAAAATGCCATTCACGATCATATATGTGGCGATAGAAATTCTGCAGAATCGGCACTTTGATGTCAGAAGGTATGCTAGTATCATCCTCTGCAATTTGTTAAAATATAGGTTACATGTAAACCTACGATATCTCTCAGGAATATACCAAGCTGACAAATGTAAAACCCTCCGCAATACCCATAAAAGCTGAGAGATGGTCACATGATTTTAGGCTAATTGCAAATGATAAGAATTTAAAGAAAGTGAACATGCCTTCCATGCATAGGTGCAGATTAGCAACCATAGAAATATTGTAGTTTATTGGCAGACTGTAACTAAGAGTAAGATTAGCCAAATTAATTTGGAAGCCTATTATGTACTTTATGCAGAAGCTTTAATCTGTAAGCATGTTATATTTCTTGTTATATTCCCACAATGTTGTTTTTCCTTTTCGATGGAAAAAGAAAGGACACAAGATCCACAAACAGAAACTTGAAAGAAAATGACAAATAATGCAGTAATGATATCCAATTAAGTTGAAAGTCTGTTGAGAACTCATTTATGTTTTATAAGCTTATATAAATAAATCAATATGTAGGTGGTTTATTAGATTTCAGCATCCTCATTTTTTGAGTAAAAGACACCAAAGAACTACATACACAACCACTCCTAGAAAAGTCTTGACAATTATTTTCTTTGTCTGTTGGCTAAAACCAATTTGTTTGGGTTTTAAGTTAAGAATGTTAGTTTAAGAAAAAGGATAAAGTTAGCAAAGAACCCCTTTTCTGATGCATTGCAATTTTTTTTCATGTTCTGTCATTGTCTTATCTGAAGAGAAAAGACACCAAAGAACTGCATACTCAAAACCATTCCTGGGAAAACCTTCATAGTCTTTTCTTAGTCTGTTAGCTAATCCCAAATTGTTTGTACTTTAATTATGGGTATTAGTACAGGGAAGTTAACAAAGTTAGAAGCAAGGTTCGCAATACCGTACCATACCGGTGTTTCAACATTGGCTTGGTATGGTACGGTACCGGCGTACTGAGCGGTACACCAAGGTGTACCGAATAATTTTATATATTTTCTTCATACTATAGCACTGTAGCACTGTAGCACTGCTACAGTATAATACTATAGTAGTATAGCGATATCAGGCGGTCCACGTACCGATATGCCATCGGACCAGTACATACCGCCCGTACCGGACAGTACCATTCGGTACTACATACCATGGTTAGAAGAACCATTGCTTTTTTCATGTTCATAAACTCATAGAAATATTTTACTTTCATTAGTTATGAAAATCAATACTCTAAATTCTAAAAGCATTTGGCCAATTTTGCTAATTACCTTCACTAGGTCAACCATGAATTTGACTTATTTAATAAAGTAAACTTCTTTTAGCAAACTGTAGTGTTTGGCGACTTGAAAATGATTCCTAGATTCATGTTCTGTCTGCAGCATAATAATATGCTTCTTCTACAAGGGCAAATTATTTTCTAGTCAGCAATATTGGCACATCTGACCAGATAGTGGTAAAAAGTAGATACAAGGATAAAAAATCTCAAGTCACTGAACCTCCTCCAGATATGAAAGATAGATACACACTTAAGCAAGAACAAATATGTTGTAAAATAAAAGGGGCCTGAACGAACCAACAGTATCCAGAGCTCTGAGAACTAGATAGAAAACACAAACCTACAAAAGACAAACGTAAGTTATTAAATATACCAACCATGACAAACTATTTTTCAAAAAAAGAAAACAATTTAAAAATAAAAAAGAGTCACAAATTAAAATAAAAGAAATAAGACCATAGGAAAATTAAGATAGTTAACCATAATCTAGTACTCAATATTGATATATAAACAGATAGGTCTAGAGCTGGCATTTATCTTCTCAATCATTTATAGGTCAATGTTCACAAGATAAGTCCCGAGCAAAAGCATCATAAAAGCATGAAAGAATTTCATTGTGATGTTTCATAATTTCTTGAGCTATAAATAAGTTTTGTTATATTTATTTTATCAAGAATCATAAATGCACTAAAGTAAATTAAAGTACAATCACCACAAGGCAATTATCAGTAGATTCACAAGGACATGATTCACTGAGCTTACCTTGTTTATGCTATAAAATTTGGGAACATGAAATGGAGGCTGCAAGTCATATAAAAGATGCAATTGATTCATGCAAAAGAATTTAACACCATAATTTTCAGATTGAAACTAAAAGACTAAGAAAGTAAGAGGTTGTTTTGAATCCTTTGTGTTAAGATCAGGCCTTTAGAGGAATAAAGACCAAAAAATTGCCAACTATATAAAGCAACAAAAAATTGACTAATATAACAAGCGAAAAAGTTTTGTAATAAAAAATAAATAATTTGGTTGAGGCCCCCAACTATAATTGCAAATGCTCAAGTATTCCTCTATAATTAAGAAGAAGAAAAAGAAGGTAACTAAATACTGCATATAGTTATCACAAATGTCACACTGTTTCCTTATACAAAGCCGAGGTAAATATCTAAGCTTAAGCAAGATCAAATCATACCATTTATGGGACAACTCTATCCAATTAAAATAAATAGGCTAGACATAGAACCTTCTATCTCCAGGTTTTGTCTCTTGGTCACGTTAAGGAAAAAATTTTTGCATTTCCATTTAAGGCAATAGAAATTTGTACTATCTACACAAGTTAGGCCTAGATAACCTTCATATTTAGGGAAATTGTTTGTGATGTTCACACTTCACACAATATATTCAAAATCCAGATCTAGTACCCTTCAGAATATCAAAAACATTTCAACAATCAAATAGTGTAAGTTAATCTCCATTAAATTTCAAACTCAAACAAATTTCATATACAACAGAAGCCAATTAACCAACCTATATATATAAGTACCCATCATGAGGAACATGTACCTTTCATGAAAAAATGCATTAACTTACCAGGCAGATAAAGAAATTAGATGCTAAATACTTTAGGCAAAATCCATATAATGCAATTATAGGAATTTCATACACCTCTGTATAAACACAAATTGAACCAAGCTGAAGAAACATATTAAATGCCTGAATTTTCGCAAGGATTATCATTATAAGATGGTTTTGTTTCTAATGTTTAACCAAAATAATGCATTCTCTTCTACAATTGTGTTTGCATTTCATAGAAAGTCATTCAAGTTGATTTATGAGCAAGAGCATTTTTCATGGTGCATTTAGAATTCCTGTAGTAGTGAGCATAAGGGTGAGATGTTTTAGCTACAAACATAAGCATGTACATACATGACTGGACATATGATGCATTCATAAAGAATAGTATAATGCACATAATTATATAGGGTGAACAACAATATAATCCAAACATACAAGCCAAGAGGTAGGACTATCCATATGCATCAACTCAAAGAAAATCTCTAAGCCATCAATAAAGGTTATAAGCTAGATTATGATATGGATCATATTCTCCCACAAATTTGAACCATATGTATTTCAACAAACATAAAGGTGAGAGGTTTTAGCTACAAAAATAAGCATGTATATACATTACCGGATATATAGTATATTGCACATAATTATAAAGGGTGAACAGAAATATACTCCAAACATACAAGACAAGAGGTAGGAAAATCTATATGTAACAACTCAAAACAATCTCTAAGACACTGGAAAAAGTAATTAGCTAGATTATGAAATGGATCAAATTATCTCACAAATTTAAACCATACGTACTTCATTAAACAGAAAAAGGGCAAAAATATCATGCTTATGGAAAAATATGTAGAGAACCAAAGATAATGGGAACCAAGTCCTCACATCTTGATATCTTTATCTAACAATCACCCGGTTTTCAGAGAAGATATAGCATTGCATATGATATGTGCTCTTATCAACTTTACAGGGCAACTGCCTCAACTATAAATTTATTAATTAGTAATGTTTATGTGTAAAGAAAAAAACTTTGAAATAATGCTAGAGATTAATATGATAGAATGATGGCCCATGTATTTTTGCATACTAATAACAACAATACTAGTAAATTATAGCGGTATAAATGGGAAAAAGGAACCATAGAATTGTACTTGGCTTCATGAATTGCATACATGAACCTAGTATTATGCCACCTTGCATGCAGCTGCATTTTAGAAATATTCCTTTATTTTAGGCTGCATAGACCTTGTGCTTGGAAGTTGCATAACCACAACCACATTTTGGAACATTTGCTCAGAGAGAATTAAAAGAAGGGATCCCTGAGGATTGCTGGCATAGTTACTGGAACTTTTGTTTTCATAGACATGTTCCATACAGAAGAACCACATAGTCATACTCTGCATTGGTTTGTTAGTAAGTAGTTTAGCACCTAAAATTTGTGATGATATGTTTTCCATTTAGCAAAAAAGAGACGAAGTATCGAGTTAGTCTTTGTGATCTTAGTGAAGTTGGCTAAGCGTTGTTCGTGCTGTGTTGATATTACAGTGACTAATGATAATTCTGTCTCAAAAGTAACCAAACACATAAAGTACTAAATTTCAGTACTAGCCTGCAAGTGACAACCCCTAGCTATGACTAGAGGTTACTTGTAAGAGCATATCACAGAGAAAACAGCAGTGATAAGTTCATTCTAGTTGATTTCAAGGAAACTAATTGAATGATCATTCCCTCTTCTCGCGTACGATGCCACTGGAGCCGCTGCTTCCCAGGTATGCTGCTGCTGCTTCTTGTCCTCCTCTTCTTTCTTCTTCTTCTTCCTTCTTCTTCTTCCTCGTCTACCACTTCCTCTTATTCCTTATTCCTTCCTCTTTCTTCCTCCTTTGTTCCTTCACCATCCCTTCCTCTTTTCCCTCTTTTTCTTCCTCGCCAAAACACCGGTACATACCGATATACCATGTGTCTGTATGCCAGAACAAATTGATACATACTGGTCTGACTGATTGCCGAAACAGGTCCAGTACCCGAAAAGGCAATCCTTGCTTAGAACTATGTTAGCCTCATAATCTTGAGCTAGTTCAGAGCCTTTCATTATGTCCTGTGCGGAAGACCTGTCACAGGTAATAATATAAACCAAAATATTTGCTCCTTTCTTCACTCTCATATTATTATATGCCATCTCTTTAACTATTGATTGATTCTATCTAATTATCATTCTAAAGTCCTTGAGTAACTGTAACTGCGACCAGAGCATATCCTATGTCTTTCTAGTTCTGGTCCTGATTGATCCTATCTATTTCTCATTCTAAAATCCTTTACTACTACCAGAGAATATCCCATGTCATTACTTCAATGCTCGAATGATCCCATCTATTTCTCATTCTAACATCCTTGAGTAACTGCTACAAGAGAATGCCCTATGTGATATTTTAGATTCTCGATTGGCCGATCCTATATGTATCATTCTAACATCCTTGACTAACTGTTATCAGACCAACATCACAAGCAGGCTTATATATCACCGACAGGACAACCTCACGAGAAACCTGAAAAGGGTTCGATGTTGTAGCAGTTCGACATCAGAACATATCCATAAATTAACATCAAAACCAAAAAAGGAGATCCAGCGTGATGGCACAGTGACATCCGACATACATCCATAAATATATATATTGTAAATCGGCACACGTTTATAGATCAACATCAAATCTGAAAAAGATAGGAAATGAGAAGACCGGATTCAGATTTCGTGAGGCAGAAAACAAATCCACAACAAATTGGTCTTCAGAGGCAGAAGCCTCCGCATATCAAGAGATCGGATACACGATCATACGACGGCAAGAAACGGAGGATTCACATCAAAAGAAGGGAGAGAATGGAGGGGGTGGGTAGGGAAAGAAAGGGGCGTACAGCATTGCGGAGCTGCGGGCCGAGCTGCTGGATGACGAGGGCGAAACTGCGGGAGACCTTCTGGAGCATGGAGTAGGAGAAGGCCCAGTGTGGCTCCGCTGGGATCTGGCGCCGTATCCGATCCGCCGCCAGCTTCAGCTTCACCAGCGGGTACACCTCCTCCGGATATGCCACCACCGTCCCCAACATCCCCATCTCTCTCTCTCTCTCTCCCCCTCTCTCTCGTGCGTATCGTCGGGGGTTTGAGGGGAAGGTATTGCGGACGCAACGCGTGACGCGACTATCCCGTTTTAAGGGATGGACGGTTCAACAACGCAAACGAAACCAATGACAAGTTCCATACGGCCACAAAGTGGATCGGTTTACAAACCATCCCAGATTCGATCATGGAACCAGAAGTACGATGAGAATGAATATAAATGGCGTACAATGTGTATTTCCATGACAAAAGCATTTGGAAGTATTAATAAAGATGCTTATATAAGGAATTAACCTTGATTAAGGTGATCCATTGGGACATTAAAATTTCTAATTGAGTTGTTTTTGGGTGTATTGTCAGTTTCGTAGTCGAGTACACGTGTGAATGGAGCAATACATATTTTTATTCAAATTCGAAATTGTCCCAACTTTGGATTATTGTGCTTGTGTTGCATAGTTCTTATACTTTGTAGAATTAGCGTCAGATAGTTCGTTTGTCCTATCTAATTATAGCTTCTGTACCATTTCTGTTATATGAAGCAGATAGGTGTTGCTCAGAGGAAAGATGATGAGACTGACACCAATGCAAGTGGGATCAGACATTATACAAAGGAATTATTCTGAGTATCTTAAATATTATTAGAAATATTTGGTATTATATAAGTATTCGTGTGTTTTTAGAAGCTAATCAGGCAGCAAAACAATTAGCACGATATACTAGAGAACAAAAATACCAAGTTACGTGGGATCATTATTTTTTCTCTCATCCATCTGAGATATTGGTTTCGGATTTCTCGATTTTTGGAAATATCCACTTAACTACTTAATAAATTTTTTATTTGTTTTGAAAAAAATTATAGCTGATGTTCTAAGATGACAATTAGCATCAGTTAAAACATGGATAATTCATATTCTCAGATGATGACGATTAGCATCATATAAGAATTAGTTCCCTATTTGTTCATAATATACACAAAGCTCAAACATGATACTTAGCATCCAACATAAAATGGGTCAGGATCATCTCTAATTATTCGATTTATTTCAACTGTCTCTTAGATGTACATGTTCTTTCATCTGTATAATCATAAATAATTAATAACTTTCAATCTTATAAGCGACTAATTGTATCATAAAAACTACAGTTTACCAATAAATTATTAGACATAAATATATTAATTATATATTGTATAAATATATTGATAAGTTATTATTTATCTTCATCAACAAAAGGACGATGGCTCATAAAAAATTATCCGTTTTGATTGATCTCATATAATTTTATCTTATCTCTCAAAACCTTTTAGATAAGTTATAGGACCATAAAGAATTATTCATTTTGGGTTGATTTTACATAATTTTATCTTTTTGGGATGGATAGTATATATAACTCTAGCTCTTATAAAGTTTAGATTCTCTTACAAAGCCTTAATTTTCATTATATATTTTAGTTATCTAACATGTCACAGGTTCGAAGCCAACCTAAGTCCAATATCCAATCTTGTCTTAAAGTCGATGTTAGGAAGTGAGAGAGCTCAATAAAAGATTATACAAAAACAAAAACTACGTCAACAGTATACGTAACATAGTATTATTGAGTTAGTAGAGTAATTAAGATATTCAAATTATTAGATATAGTATAATGAGCGCACCTAAAGCCTTTTTATAAGAATTTAAGTCATAGAATAATTACATAAAAGCATCAGTTTTTATTTCATTATAAACACACACGTCAAACTATTGAGTATTATAGTCATCACATATAGACTTATTTTAATGAAACGAGAGACGTTTGGATGATGTGTCAGAATCATTAGATGTCGAATGTGACAATAAGTTGGTACCGATATATACATGATATTTGAGTAACATGTGGGACTAATGAGATACAGGTCATGATAGGAGGCTGAGTTATCTATAAATGAACGGTCTTAGCATGTGTAAAAACAATACAAAGCGCAGGCATTTGACATTGTCTATACTTCCTAAAACATAGAGCGTGGGAAAAAACAAGAAACAAATGCAAGAAAACACATACCATATGAATGGTTAAATGTTCCAAGTATACAAAAAAAAAAAAAAACAATTTAGTTCATCTTCATAATTGCTGAATGAGTAAGTTTGGCCAAAAGAGAAAAAACTGATAAATTTGAAGCATGGTCGTCTTCAGAACGACCCAATAGTATCCAGCTGCACAATTAAAAAAGATCAAACCTTTGGAATAACCTTCCTTTTCTTTTCATTTTTTATTTTAGGTTTCACAGAAGCAAGAGGTTTAATCCCATCAACAATATCATAATTTACCATGAATACATTTTATAGATACTAACAAAACATAAAGATCGACAATAAATTAAGAAATTATATATTTTTGTGTAAGCATAAACTACAATAATGAAAAAAAATTAATATCAGAATAAATCATCAAATATCATAGATTAAAAATAAATTATGTGTACCTCTCGAGATAGAATAAAATACCTTGGATGTGAAGTAACATATGATCGGTCTATAGGAAGTAGTATTATAATTCTATCAAACAAAAAAAAAGAGAAAGGAAAATGATTAGATCGTTATAAGATCCTATCATTATATAGATAAGAGTAAAGGGTCTAGAAAAAATAATCAAAAGAGTTTGATAAGAATCTAATTAGGACTTTAATATATTTTATTCTAATTTAATTAGATCATATAATCTGACATATTGTACTCATGAGTCTCTTTCCTAAATTTTTGTTACTTCAAATACAATAGCAAATCCATCAGTATCAATTGTCATCATCAAATATCAAGTTACTTAACACATAAATGTGTTGTATGTATATTGATAATCGTATAAAACTAGGTTTATCTTAGCTAAATTTATCTTTGTTATATTAGTTAAGTCATGAGGCATTCTTACCGTAGTCCATAAAGAATCAGCTCAGAGTACAACTTCACACAAATCGCAAGGATCTATAGAATAAAAATTTAATTAATTTTAAAAGTGATTGGTGGATAAGTACGAACCAATAAAAGTGTAACACTTAAAGAAAAACAATAAACATTTTTTGAAGGCAAGCAGAATAGATAAAATTTGGATGTGGATGATCAATTTAGAAAACTTGAGTGTGTGCATGGATCGTGTGTAAGCTTGCCAAATGACCCCATGCCTAGTTAATCTATCATTGCTAGATTTGTAACTATCTTTTTTATTATTATTTAAAGTCCTTCTATTTTTCTTAATTTCAAAATGTTTGTTGTTATTCGAGTGTTCTGTTTGAGACATTAGTACTTTCTATCACTCGTTTTCGAACTAATCAATTTTTTTATTTTACAGATTCTTTCCATTATGTAGGTTACACTTAAGTTATTGGGGTTTGATGACTTAAGCAAATCATCTTCTAAATTTAAATGATTGGTAGAAACTATAAGCTACAAGAAGACAGTAATACCATCATCTCATAGCCCTCAATTATTAACCACGAAAGTAAAACCTGTTTTTATCATTTATCCTATAAAAAAGAAAAGAAAATCTAAATTCAAGATGCTTGATAGCAACTGTTACTGTTAGCTTCACGAAGACAGTAATAACTCCATCTCACATGAAAGTTTATTCTAACAGTTTGGCAACCAAAGTCAGTCAGGTAAATATGATTTTTAGAAATGATTGCATGTACAAAACATGCCTTCACTAATAAAAGGAAGGAAAAATGAATCTATCATCGTGTCCATCAATATCACCCACTTGAGGCGAGTTTCGCAGCAAGCCAGCAGTGACAGAGTTAGTAGCACTTAAGTCAACATAAATAAAGGAAACAATAGATTTAGACTTACTAGCATTAACATCCCTGCGAGCAAAAAGTCTTCTTGATACATACAAGAGATGGTTCAACTGGTATTTAAAAGACACAAAAACACAAAAGGTTGCAAATTCCTAAATCAGAAAAGTCAAACAACAGTGTAGGTTCTTACAACATATACGTAAAAAAAATTTAATTCCATTTGATATGATGAGAGTATTGTTGCTATTGTGAACAATAAACAAGTACGATAAGAATATTATAGTCTTTAAGGCTTATATTATTATTCTATCCCAGTTTTCTAACATTAATCCTCTTTTTGGTTTGGTGACGTAAATGGTGTATTACCTGAATTAGCACGAAAAATGTGACTCTTTTAACCCACAATTAACTCTCCTTTTGCGGGATTATTAATACCAGACCACAATTAACGCGACTGAGAAACTTGGGCTACCTTAGGAAGATGAAAGCCTAACAGGGCATCGATCAGCTACTTTATGCTATACTGGGTTCGGTCGGGCCTCTTTATTTGGGTGAGGCCCAGGAGCGCCCAAACCTGATCGATTTGGGCTTTAGTTAATTTCGGTTCGGTCGGACCCTGTTGAGCCCCCATCACTCCCCCGCGCGCGCGGCGCGACCCCTGCAAAACCTAATTCGTCCAATCGGCAAGCTTCCTCCTGCAAAGGCGAACCGTGGCCAGCGATCGGCATCCGTGCGCAAGGCAGCCCTCCGGCGATTCCTACCGCCTCGCGAACGTACCTCCTCTTTCTTCTCTCTCCGGAAATGTGCCTCCCGCCTCTCCTTTCTCCTCTTCCTCCGCTGCCGCCATCCGATAGCCCGCCTCCCTCCTCCTCCTCCTCCTCCGTGCTTCTCCCCCGACAGCCCTCTGCTGCGATCAGTCCGTTGCTGAAATCCTCACCCCTCTCTCTGCTTCTCCGCACCATAGCCGCCAAGCCTCCCTTTTAGACGGAGCCTGTCCGACAGCTTCCCTCCCTCAACCACCCGAACCGTCCTCACTGTCTCTGTCTGCTTCTTCCCTCCTCATCTTCTTTCTCTCTCCGACAGCTCCATTTGGCCTCCTCGTAATAATAATAATTATTAATAATAGTTAATCTTTGTTGATAATGACTTATGAATTGTTTTATTGACCGAATTTGTTATTGCTAATATTCTTGAGTATATAAGACTGTTTCCGTTCTACGCAGGCTACTTCGGTGGGCCTCTATCACAGGGATCGGAAACCCTAAACCCAATTCTATCTCAATCGCCTCTCGCCTTTCGTGTTCTCCGCTCGTCTTCTCTCGTCCAATCGATTCGTCCAATTAGCTTCAATGCATCTCACTCTGGAGTTTGGGTATCTTTCTTTCACCTCTGCTTCTTGTTTTGGTTTCTATTACTTGGTCTCATCTCATCCTTTTCCCAATTTGCTTCGCTTTTAGCGGCGGCCTGGAGCTCCTTTGCCAATCCACTAAGATCCACAGCGTAGATGTGAAACCAAAGCCCGGAGAGGACAAGGTACGAATCTATCATTTCGCTGCCGTCATTTTAAGATCATTATAGCTCGTGATCTTGTGGGTGGCGTAACTCGCAGCTAACGATGCGTGACCTATTGGTTTGGGTCGAGTCGAATTTGATCAAGGAACGGCCAGAGATGTTTATGAAAGGAGACTCCGTGTAAGTTTTTCTGTTAGATGAGAAAAATCCAATCTTGATGATGTGATTGTGTAAAGTTAGGGTTTCGTTGTCTTCGTTTCTTGAGTTACTGAGTAGTGTTTGGTTGTTCGGTGTGTAGGAGACCAGGTGTGCTGGTACTCATAAACGATTGTGACTGGGAACTATGCGGCAGCCTCGACACTGAGCTGGAGGAAAAGGATAATGTGGTCTTTATTTCTACCTTGCATGGTGGTTAGCATAAGTTTGCAGGGTGACAACATCTGTTGATTGGAAAGAGTTAATCCATAATATGATGCACTTCCTAAATTCACAGATCGGTCTTGGTACTGAACATATTTCTGAACAGTTAAAAATCTGAAATGAATTTATCAGTCTTTACATGTTATCAACTGTTCTCCCATTATTCTGAGCCATGTCGATGATATTTGTGATTGAGTGAATGTTTTCTGTTATAGAAGAGCTCTTTGTATGTGGAAGGTTTTTTCCTTGACAATGTTGATGAGTGATATAGGATAATTATTTTGGAAGTTCTGTATAGGGCCACAGCATTTAGGGTTACTTAGTAAAAATGATTTTTAGATATGCCTATTGGATCTTTAGCAAACTACGAAAAAAGGTGTAGGCAACTGACGAAATATGACTATAATTGTTCAAATTATCTTTTCTAGTCATTTTAACACTAGTAAAGACAATCACAAAGTGCTGCGGAGACCTAGTAACACTTTTGGAACTTTCTTTCACATATTGAGCTCCCTCCCTTCGACTTTACAAAGTCAAACACATCTATAAGGAAGACATATATAGCCAACTGGTTGGCAGTACATGCTAGACAATCTTCAGATCTTTTTTGGATACTTTTATTCTACTGATCTGTAGTATGTTTTGGTTTCTCATGATATAGTAGTTACTTGTAATTCCTGTTTTGATCGAGTAATGAATTCTTTTTTTAGAAAGCTATTCACTAGTACTTATGTCAGGGGAAGAAACATTGATTATATATAATGTATTTGTAGATCTAAATGCTCAGTTGGAATAATTTGGTAATTGCTTTTCCTGTGTTGGACTACCTGAGGCAATTGTGACTCCTAAAGATGCAAAGTTGTGATAGATAGATAGATAATAGAACAAGAATCCATCCAATATATGTTTTACTTGGGGACCACCAAACAAAATTTATTTTTTGCATCTCATTGCTCACTTGTCTCCAAGAATTGTTTAGACCTTACGCTAGTGCTTAGTTTACTTAAAACTTTTAATGTAGTAACTCATTGGACTCCTATATGAAAAAATGGCAACAAATCTATTTTTATTGATCTTGATAATAAGTCTTACAAGGTTAAATTCTTGGTGATTTCTTGGTTTTTATTGTCTGTGGACTAAATTCTTGGTATTTTCTTGTAGTTTTAAGTAATTTGCAGTTAGTTAAATGTATAACTATTGCTTCTATGGTTATCATCTTCTCATGCCAATTCAGAATGAATAATCTAAATCTGTTTCTAGTGGAATATGGTAAAATGCTTCCGAGTTACCCTTTTGAATTGCTCTGCTCTTTAAGTTTGCTGACTGCTAATCACAAGAACCACTTAGATACTTTTATGTATGATGGTATATGTTCAGTGTACATAGAATGTGATTCAAGAGATACAGAAAATAGGTGTGCATTTCTCTTTGTGCTCTTTAGAGAAATTAGAATAGTCCATATTTCAATAAATAATGTAGAAAGGATTTCTTTCTTTTTGAAATTTTAAAACAGGAGCATTGTAGTCATAAAAGAATTCTTTTGTCACTTAAAATTTCTAATGAAAAGAATTCTTTTACTCACTTAAAATTTCTAATGGAGGGTCATTGACACCTCATCTCCCCTTCCGATATAGTTTCTCCCTTTTCCTTATTTTGCATGTAATTAGTATCTCAGACACTTCCAAGAATGTAACCTTGGGTTAGAATGCTTGGGATGGGAGGTTTTTTTTTCTGCAGAATCTACATAGAATTCTGTACTGTTAAGTTCTATATCAGAACATCTTAACTTTCTTTTTTCTTATTAATCGAACGTGCTAGGTGCAGCTTTTGGTACCTTTGTTGTTGTTAGAAGTTGCTACCCTGATAACGAAGATAAATGGCACAAGAGGAGAGAGTAGATGATCAATTTCCACAAGAGAGAGTAGATGGCCAGTTTCACATGTTAGCACAAGAAGAAAGAGTAGATGATCAATTTGGCATGTTAGAGAATTGTCATGTTTTCACGTATCCCTTGGTGCTAGTGAATATGCTTTTAGCATAATGGGCATGTAATAGATCCGATTGTAATTTTGAATATGAAATTTAAAGGGATCAAATAGAAAAAAATACTTGGAAGCATATAATTACAATGAAATATATGATCAATTAATATTTATCATATTTGAAAAAGAGTCTATAAAAATTGTTTGATCCTTATATTTCGATGTATATATACAAATGATCCTCGCATTAGCTGTGGTCTAAGCTCTGTAATGTGTATGAGTCACTATCCAACCTCATATAGCAAGCAACATTTGATTGTTATTTCTTTTTCTGGGAGGATGAACTATGTACTTATGGTACTTTGCGTCATCAACAAACATGTTATCAAATGAACAATGGTTTCATGGTATGTGGGCCGCATTGGCAATTATTGTCACTTGGTGAATCCATTTGTTGTGTGTGTGGACATCACGGGACAACCTGAATTTAATGTTGATTGTGGGCTAAGCCCTTTCTAGATTGGAAAAAAGCATTATGCTATATTACATAAAACTAGAAGATTGAGATCTCTCGTCTTATATATAAACATGTGATTTTTTGAGGCATAGACATTTTTCTTGAGTATGATTTTTCATCAAAGCATAAATACTATTGAAGTTTGACATACAATAAAATAGTTCACGAATACATCAATCCAACAAGTCTAATGAATATTATATGGATATTCATCTACATTTTGGAACAATCACATACAGGGATTAGAAAAATATTACTGGTGGCCAATAATGAAAAAAAATGATTTTAATTTGTTGAAAAGTTTTTCACATGTCAATAAATCAAAATTGAATAATATTGACCAATAGGAACTTTGAAACCATTGCAAATACCTTAATATAAATGAGAAGAGATCAACATGAATTTTGTTATAGATTTTATGGACTAAGATGTTATTGTATGGATCAATATGCTTAATTATATATCCAAGAGATAATTAAACTCTATAATATGTTAATATTCATTGTGTGAGATAAATTATTTTACTATATAAATTATTTTACTTGTGACAAGAATATGCATTAGTTGCTTTTGACATTATTACACATGGTGCCTTAAACCCTTCCATATTGTGGCATCAATCTAGGAATACTCCAAATTGATTTTTGTGATCTCTTAGGCCAGGATAGCCTACAATAACCATGCTAGGTTCAACTTGTTACATATCATTATAAGTTAGTTAAGTCACTATAAATTCAAATAATAGTTAAGTCATTATAAATTCAAATAATATTAAACACTTCACATCCTCAATATTTTCTTCTTCAGGCATTCATTTGGTTTCATGGACTTTCCTCAAAAGAATGAAATAAAAGAATTGACTATAAACTTATAAATCTTAATGAATCTTAAAACCATAAAGCTTCATCTGAACAAACTTGGATGCCTAGAGTTTGATTTCCAAATATGACATTTCTTTTTGCATTACTAGAGTATAAGTTGTGAGGTAATAATAGTGATTGATATGGGCTCATGGCACTCACTGTCTGCCATCTACTCTTAGGATATATATACTCGTCTCAAACTGGCTTTTCAAAGCGTACTCATTGAAGAGTACAATTTATCTAGATAATAATTTATTTTCTCTAGATAATCGGAAATTTTTTTTCTCATTGAAGAGACGGAATGATAATCGGAAATATTTTTTCTCTAGATAATAATTTATGACGACAAAATAAAATACAATTAGGGAAATATTAAATGATGGTAATTGTATATCAGTTGAAAATATTTAGTATAAGTAGTTGTTAGTTAGGAAGTAATATATTTAGGTATCAGACATATTTATCTAGAGTACTAACAGGAGGGGAGCTGCTTCTAGGTAGAGTGTATGCTAATCAAGTCTTGATTGAGTGTTTCTCTAATTCTGTTGTCCATCACTTGTGTAGGATTGCTTCTGATCAAACTTCTTTATTGATTAGTATCGGTGGCCAACAAGCCTACGGGAGAGAAGACGCTTCACCTTTAAACTCCATTGACTTCAGTACAGTGTGGTTAAGGAGTTGGTGAAATAAATTTAACAGGATGATATTGAGTTTTCTGAGAGGCGTATGGTGAGTGAGAAACTAAATAAAGTGGGGTTAACTCTAGGTAAGTGGAATAGGAAGGGAGAAGGCAACCCTAATCGTGCCTCTCATGAGACTTAGAAAGGAATGAGTATAAAGAAAGTGCGGGATGAGATTATCTCCGAGGAGGAGATAGTCACTCTTCAATGTTTTTATAATAAAATGAAAGCTTTAAACCATCAGCAACATCTCAGATATAAAGTGAAATAATTTTTATATATGAATAAGTATTACTAAAATTAAATAAAATCACAATCAAATAGAACACCAAAATATATGTGAAAAATCTTTTCAATGTGAAGGGTAAAAATCATAGGATAAACTAGAAATAATCCACTATAAAAACAATGAATATACAAATCTAAATCTCTTGCCGAAAACCCTAGCAACAATCACAAGAGAATAACTGGGATACAAGGATCACATCACTATCCATAATATCTAAAACCTTCCCAAGTAATCACAATAAGAGTCTACTGTAGATTTGATTTAACCTGAGATGAGAACACTGCTAGATGATTGAGAACAGTCTCTCTGCATTGTTCTTGTTTTCTTCCCTTTCTTTCGCTTGTTTTTCAGTCTTTTTCTTCTTCTCTTTGATGCTGCAAGGATGTCTATGTTGCTGCCCTCGTTGCTACCCTTTTATAGTCTTTTTCTACCTCTAAAACACAACCACCACACCTCCCTTATATTGATCTAGGGTTAATTTAAGAGGGTATGGGCTATGGGCTGAATATGGGCTGTCAGCCCAACAACCTCTCCCTTCAGCCCATAAAGGAGGTTGTCCCATGACTCCTCAATGTGAAGCCATGTCGACCAGCTGTCGGCATATCTCATGTCTTTCTTTTGGTAAAGTCTTTGTCAACATGTCTGCTCCGTTGTCATCTATGTGAATTTTCTAAAGCTGTAACTGCTTCTCTTCAAATACATTTTGAATCCAGTAGTATCTGATTTCTATACGCTTTGACTTGGAATGAAATATTGGGTTCTTACACAAATGGATAGCACTCTGACTGTCACAATGCACCACATAGTTTTCCTGTTTCAACCTCAATTCTTATAAGAATTCTTTCATCCATAACATTTCTTTGTAAACCTCTGTAACAGCAATATATTCTGCCTATGTGGTAGAGGGAGCAATACATCTTTGCAACCTGGATTGTCATGACACAGCTCTCCCTGCAAAAGTAAGTACATAACCTGAAGTAGACTTCCTTGTATCTATATCTCTTGTCATATCTACATTCGTGTAACCTGTCAACACAGGTGGTCTACTTTCAAAGCTTAAACAAACCTTAGAGCTCCCTTTGAGATATCTAAAAATCTACTTCATTGCTGCCCAGTGCTCTTTGCTTGGATTTGTAAGAAATCTGTTAGTAACACCTATGGCATATGCGATGTCCGGTCTCATATATACCATTGCATACATTAAACTTCTGATTGCTGAAGCACTTCTGACTGCTGAAGCATAATGAACCTTTTGCATTTTCTTCTTCTTCTCATCACTTGACGGACTCTGGTCTGAGCACAACTTGAAGTGACCTGACGAGAACCAACTGGTTTTGCATTACTCATACTGAACCTTTCCAATACATTCTCGATGTATTTCTCCTATGACAACCAAATCTTCTTGTTTTTCCTGTTATGGGAAATCTATATGCCCAGTATTTACTTTGCTGGCCCCATATCCTTTATTGCAAAAGACTCACTCAATTCTTTCTTCAACTTATCAATGTTAGATATATCTTTCCCAAGAATAAGCATGTCATCAACATAAAGTAAGAAAATAATAAAATCCTCACCAAACCATTTGATGTATACACAATGATCTAAAGCTGTTCTTTTGTATCCATTTTTTATCATAAATAAATCAAACTTTTTGTAACACTGCCTTGAAGCTTGCTTCAGCCCATACAAACTCTTCTTCAACTTACAGACAAAGTTCTCTTTACCTTTGACTTTGAAGCCTTCTGGTTGCTCCATATAAATTTCCTTTAAATCCTCATGAAGGAAAGTTGTTTTCACATCTAATTACTCAATCTCTAAGTCCTAGCTAGCAGCAATACCAAGAGCAACACGAATAGAAGATATTTTAACAACAGGAGAAAAAATCTCTTCAAAGTCAATACATTTCTTTTGACCAAAGCCTTTCACAACCAATCTAGCTTTGTATTTTGGTTGAGAACAATATTCTTGAGTCTTCAACCTGAAAACCCACTTGTTCTTCAAGGCATTTATTCCATTTGGTAGTAGCACCAAATCATAAGTGTGGTTTTTCTTAAGAGCATCCATCTCTTCTTATATAGCAATTAACCACTTCTTTTTCTGGTCACTTTCAACTACTTCCTGGTAATTCTCTTGTTCACTTGCATCAGTAAGCATCACATACTCATCTGTGGAGTATCTTTTGGAAGATTGACGTTGTCTAGAAGATCTTCTCAATTGAGGTTCTGTGGGAACTTGCTCTCCAACTTCTTCTTGCTCAACATGTCCTACAGGTAGATCAACATCAGGCTCTACACCATCTTCTTGCACATCTCCCCCATCACCCTGATATATTGGAGGAGTAATTGGGTTACAATATGCTAATCCTTCTACAGAAGTCGTAGAAGTCTTGACTGGTGCTTTCTTCTTCAAATCTTCAAAAGTTTGATCCTCAAAGAAGATTATGTCTCTGCTTCTAAACATTTTCTGTTTTTCTAGATTCGAAAACCTGTAATCAAAATGATCATGTGAGTAGCCAAGAAAAATACATTCTTTAGTCTTACTATCCAACTTGGACCTCTCATTGTCTGGAATATGTGCAAATGCACGACAACTAAACACTCTCAAATGCTTGTAGGAAACATCTTTCCCTGACCATACATGCTTTGCAACATCACTATCTAGGGCTGTACATGGTGATAAGTTGATCACATCAACTACAGTCCTTAAAGCCTTATCCCAAAACTTTTTGGGTAGCATGGCCTATGAAAGTATACATCTGATCTTTTCCATGATGGTGTGATTCATCCTCTCTGCAATTGCATTATGCTGAGGTGTACCAAGAACTGTCATCTTATGTTGGATCTCATGTGACCTAAAATAATCATTAAATAATCCTATGTACTCACCACCATTGTATGATCTTATGCATTTCAATTACCTTTCTGTCTCCCTTTCAACCTTGGCATGAAACTCTTTGAAGACATTAATAACCTGATCTTTAATCTTCAAAGCATAAACCCAAACTTTTCTGGAAAAATCATCTATAAAAGTGACAAAATAAAGTGCACCACCTATACCAATAACATCAATAGATCCACCAGGAGTTTTTGTCCTCAAAGGACCACATACATCTGTATAAACAAGGTCTAAGGCATGCATTTTTCTAGACAAAGTAGGGCTAACAAATAAAACTCTGTGTTGTTTACCAACCAAACAATCAATATAAGGGTTCAGATGTATACATCTGAGGTCTGGCAATACCTCTTTCTTGGAAAGAGCTTGTAACCCCTTCTCGCTTTAGCCTACAAACAAACAACCAAACTCTGTGTTGTTTAACTGCTCACCATAAGCTTTAGCATGCAACTTGTACAAAGTATGACATTTCTTTCCACTAGCCATAACAAGAGAACCCTTACTGAGCTTTCATTGCCCTATGTGAAATCTGCTATCATAGTCTTCATCATCTAACTTTCCAACTGAAATTAAATCCAGCCTTAAGTCAACCACATGCCTCACATCCTTAAGCACCAACTTGCAGCCAAGGTTGGTCTTTAAATGGATATCATCCATGCCAATGATGTCTGCTGTGTCATAGTTACCCATCTTGAAAACACCAAAATTTCTAGACCTATAGGTAGAAAAAAACTCCCTCCGTGGTGTAGCATGATAAGAAGCACCTGTGTCAATCACCCACTCAAGATCCTAACACACACAAGAAAAAAAATCATCAGAAGGAGACAAAATTAAATAATCACCACATTGTAATGTAATTGTAGTATTATCTTTTGACTCTGTAGACTCCACTTATTTTCCATTTTTCTTGCTCTTCTCAGGTTGCTTGCATTGGTTCTTGTAATATCCTTTCTTACCACAGTTATAGCAAACAATATCTTTTCTTGATTTTGACTTGCTCCTACTCACGCATGAACTGCTTCTAGACTTTGACCTTCCTCTGTTATCTGAGATGTTGCTGAAATCTTTCTTCTCAACTCCTCATTCAACAAACTTCTTGTTATTTGACTCATAGTAACAACACCATCTGGCGCAGAATTACTGAGGGAAACCACTAGTGTCTCCTAACTTTCTGATAATGAACTAAGAAGTAACAATGCCTGCAACTCATCATCAAGAGATATTTTCATATAGGATAACTGATTAGTAATACTCTGCATTTCATTCAAATGTTCAGCAATAGAAGCATCCTCTCTATATTTTAGGTTTACAAGTTTTCTGATCAAAAAAGCTTTATTGCTAGCTGTTTTTCTTTCATAAAGACTTTCCAACTTTTTCCAAAAAGAATATGTAGAAATTTAAGTAGAAACATGGTGAAAGACACTATTATCAAGCCATTGTTGAATAAACCCAAACTGTTTTTTGATCTAACATCTTCCACCCATCATTTGTCATAATTATGAGTTTTGTACTATCCCCCTACAAAGGTCCATACAAATCTTTGCAATAGAAAAGATCTTCCATTCTTGGTTTCCATATCATCCAATTGTTTCCATTTAAATTAATCATGCGAGAAACACTACTGGCCTCTATGTTCAAATACAAAATTAAATCACCAAAACCCTGCTTTGATACTAGTTGATGAGATATAAAGTGGAATAACCTTTGTATATGAACAAGTACTAGAAGACCATAATATGTAGTAGAATTAAATGAAATCATAATCAAATATAACACCAAGATATACGTGAAAAATCCCTTCAATGTGAAGGGTAAAAACTATAGGGCAAACTAGAGATAATCCATTATAAGAATAATGAATATATAAATTTTCCAAAACCGAATAACTGGGATACAAGGATAATGTCACTGTTCACAATATCTAGAACCTCATCAAGTAATCACAGCAAGAGTCTACTGTAGATTTGATCTAACATGAGATGAGAACATTGTTAAATGATTGAGAATAGTCTCTCTGCGTTGTCCTTGTTTTCTTCCCTTTCTTTCGCTTGTTTTTCTATCTTTTTCTTCTTCTCTTTACTGCTACAAGGATGTTTACGTTGCTACCCTCATTGCTGCCCTTTTATAGTTTTTTTCTATCTCTAAAACGTAATCATCATACTTCTTTATATTGATCTAGGGTTATTAAATTAAGAGGAGGCATGAGTTATGGGCTGTGGGTTGATAAAGCTCACATTGAGTTGAATATGTGCTGTCAGCCCAATATTCTAGTGGAACAAACCCAAGACCACTTGGCTTGAGGGTGAGGATACGAACACAAAGTATTTCACTCCCTTATTAGGAATAGGAAATGTAGGAATTGGATCACTAGGTTTCTGATCAAAAGAATATTATTGTATTTAGTTAGGTGGTACGACAACCTTTGCAGCTAGAATGGATGTTGACTGGAGTCAATACCCAGTGCTGATTCTGCTATGGTTGAAAACTTGATGAAACCCTTCACTTGTGAAGAGATTAGTGTACCAGTTCTTGCTTAAGGCTTTCCTTTTTTTCCAAGAGAAGGGTACTATACCAGTATCCAGATTTATTTGGTTTTATCCCTAAATAGCCCCAAAGCACTAAGGTGGATAAGTTTAGACCTATTGCCCTATGTAATGTTATCTACAAAATTCTTTCTAAAATACTAGCTAATAGGATTAAACATCTCTTAAATGAGCTGATAAACCAGTCTCAATCATCTTTTCTGGCTGGTAGAAATATTCATGATAATATTCTTATATTTAATGAGTTAGCCTATACTATATCTAAATCTCAGATGCCATTGACTTTGCTTAAACTGGACATATCTAAAGCCAATGACAGAATCTACTGGTCAACTATTTGTCACACCTTGTCTAACATGTGCATTCCTAAACAATCTATGGATTGGATTTATGCATGCATCTCCTCATCTTTCTCTTATCTGATAAATGAGGTACAGTCTGTTTAGTTTAGAAGTTATTGTGGGATTAGATAGGGAGCTCCTGTCTCTTTTATCCTTTTATTAGTATCCAACAAAATCTTAGCAATCTATTCACGATGGAAGTCGAGGCCAACAGATTTTCATCGATTAACCTTTATGGTATAAAGCTATCCCATCTCATGTTTGCTGTTGGTAGCATTTAAAGAGAATATTAGGACATGTCAAACTCTTAAAGAGATCTTAGACAGATATCAAAAGTTGATTAATTTAGCAATTAATTGACTCAAATATGAAATTTTATTCTACCCCAATAGCAGTAGACATGAGAGGATTAGAATTTGCCAACTCTTATGGTTCGAGAGGGACAGTGGCCTATCAAATATCTGGGGTTTTTCATCTCTTATAAACGATTAGAGGAAAGACACCAAATTATATTGGTGGACAAAGCCCTTAACAAAGTCAAAAGTTAGTTCAAGAGCCTTTTTATCTCAAGCAGGAAAGCAACCCTAATAAGTTCGGTGCTCAATGTCATCACCACCCATATCCTAATGAACACCAGAGTTTCGAAAAGGATTATAAAGAGAGTAAAAAAATGGCGAGGGAATTTTTCTAGAACAAGGAGAAAACAAAAACAAAATTAACCTTATCTGTTGGCAATACTGTCACCTCCCCTAATGAGGAGGAGGATCAAGATATTCTTATGGAAGCTATGTTGAAATCTGTAGTGAATCCGCACAACACGTCTTATTCCAGTGCAGGTTTGCTAGGTTGGTGTGGGGGAGTTTTGCTGGAAGCTTCTAGATTGATTTCAGTGACCTGGATAATTAGTATGATAATAGATGGTTGCTAGAAGAGCAAAATGCTGCTCCTTTTGGTAAGGTAATCTTTCTTGCAGTGGTGGATAGAAACCCTATTCAGGAGGGTGGTTGGTAGCTACCTAGCACTAATGACAGCTTAAGGGATCTCTATCTACCTTAGAGGATTGCCTGATCAAGCCTAAATCTAATCCTTCATAATCTGGATGATGATGGCTTCAATATCGAGCGTGATGAATTTTTTTTTAATGAAGAATGTTTTAACGCAGGTATTGGATACGTGATCAAGTTATTGGGAGGAAGGATTGTTGCTGTAGGATGTGCTGCTTGTGCCGCAGGTAGTGCTATTCAGGTGGAGGGAATGGCCATTCTGACTGCTTTGCAATTGGTGAAGGTGGAAGGATGGCAAGGGGCGAAGGAAGGTATGCTCCGATTCTAATAGTTGGATAGATTATGTGAATAATTAAGCTACTGTCTCTTAGTATTTGTATGGATTGCACAAGCACATTTCGAGTTTGTTCAGAGAGGTCAGGACCAAGTCTTTTGTGCACATCAAGAGGTTTTGTACTGGAAATGCCCATATAGAGTAAGTAACTACTTGGAGGTGAGCTCAGGACGCAACTTTACTCCTTGGGAGGAGGGGGGAAGGGCAGTTTTAATTGGGGTTCTCTGCCCTTCTCTTTTGGACCCTCTGGCTAAATTTTTAGTTAATAAATTATGCTTTTTTTTTCTTTCAAAATAAAAGAAAAAATAGGTATCATTCAGATCTTGGGTGAGACTGCCAGAAACTGGCTGGAAAAGCTCGACAACCGTCTCCTGAGTTTATGATTGGATCTACAGAAGAGAAAACCAACGCATTTTCTCAGCTTTATCTAAAATTTTTATATAGTTGTTTAAGCTACTAGTTTTTCATATGCTATAAACCTTTAGTTTACGACTTGCAAGTCTTGTGAAAATAAGTTTGTGATTTGTAATGTTTTAGTAAAATATTTTATTTTATACTAAGTTTTTTTTACTAATATGCAACAAGTCTTGTCGTTTATTGGGATGTGGTAAACTCATACCCTTAATTTTCAAATGCTTACTAGTAGCTCGTATATGAACACATTTTTGAAGAACAATTTAATTATTTCATGTTTTAAGTGTATAAACATGATTTTACAATTTTATTTCCAATTTAAGTTTCAAAAACCAAAACTGCATAGGCCAAACGAATCATAATGCAAGATATGAGAACATCCTCAAGTACAAGAACAACAAACAAATGAGGTTGATATTTGAGGTGGCAGAAGAAATCCCAAACACTATAAAACAGGATATATCTATCGAATGTAACAAATCAAGAAAAAATTCTTTCACACACCAAATTCTCCTGAAAACAATAAGCCACAGGATCATCTGTGAAACTTGTGTTTTATACATTCCTCTATTGGTACTCATATGATTCAGGATTTACATAAGAAGAAGAGAAAAATTAAAAAGTACTAGAGCTGGAGAAGAAAGACTAGAGCTTGTTCACTTGAAAAGAAGCCCAATCCAGAAGAGTGCAAGGACTGTTCCTTGGTTGGAACCCATACTAGAGATAAGAAAGAGTTGAAAGGTACCCATGAGATTGCCTCCACCGAGTGTTCCATTATAAGCAGCATGTAAAATGCATGTGATTTAATTTTCAGCCTGATAAAAGCTTCACAAAATTGTGGTCCGGACAATATGTTGAAAAATACAAACATACAGCTCTAAAAGAAAAAACAGTTAGATCAACATCACTGCTTACAACTCCACCATCCTGACAGTGAAAACCTACAATCATAGTATCATGCCATGAAATAGAAAATCAAGATGGGTGGTGTTTAGGTCGGTATTTATCGATTCGACAGTTTCTAAGAAAAATACCCGTACAACTTCTATGCGTCTGCATGCTGGTTTTCCATTCTCACATTACTTCTTCATAATAGTTGAGGTGCCAAAATGCTCTGAAATGGACAAGAAACAAATAATATTGTTTGATCAATACAAGATACCAATATAGTATATGCTCAGATATACTTTGAAGGAAAGAAAGGAACCAAAGTTTTCATATATTCCAACCACAACCCTAAAAAATGGGTAACTCTGGCTTTACCCCTTGCCATGATAGGTATATTGTATATTCTTCTCAAGCTCAAAAAATATATATCATTGGTATCCTAGAATAACTATGGGTTCCAACCAAGGAACAGTCCTTGCACTTTTCTGGATTGAGCTTCTTTTCAAGTGAACAAGCTCTAGAATAAATTTTGACATTTTAAAAGGATAAATCCAATATTTTAGAAGTCTTCAGGGAGATAACTAGATGAACCCTGTAATTATCTTGTTTATTAGACCTTAAAATGTAACGAGTCCATAATAGTTCCAGTACCAAGAAAATTGCCATTATCCTCACATTTCATATAGGGATAAATGTTTTTCTTAACAACAAATGATGTATCAGTGATCAGAACCGAGTTGGATAATTTATAAAGTTATTATATCACTAATTATCACTTAGAAAGAAATCTCCTTGTTCCAATATGCAGCAAGAAGGATCGGCTGAACTTGAAAATTGCAAGCACGTTTTTATCAGTCTGCTTTTACTTTGCTTAAAATCCCAGTGGAGGATATTTTTCGTACTCAAAGTCCACCGTATTGAACGATACACCATACTTTATCAAGCAGAAGCTTCCCATACCATGTTAACCCTGGCAGGAGTCAGTGTGATAGGATAAGCTTGTTTTACATTCCTTGAAGATTGAACTCTGCGGCTCACAAGTTGGCAAATTTTGTGAGGCTTACATGTTCTAATGGATATTGAGAACTTGGGATCTCCAATTCCCTCTCTTATTCGTGAATTAAGTGAACCTTAATTAATTCTAATGCATTTTATTTTAAAAAAAATAGAAAAAAAAGCTTGTTACATTTTTCATTCTATTATTCCCTATTGAGGATAAATAATTTCATTATTTCTTCAGAAAACAACCAACAATGCACGAATCAATCATAATTAGTAGTCAAACAGCAGTTTATAATGGGACACAAAGAGACATTACCTCGAGCACGTAACGGGCGACCTCCTTGACGCGGCCGAGCAGCGAGAGGCTCCCCCTGCAGGAGTGGACGGTCTGGAACTGGTCGATGCGGAGCTTGCGGGTGATCCAGCCGACCTGGAAGTAGAGGAAGTCGGAGGAGGGGAGGTCGGCCATGATGCCGCCGACGGCGAACCAGACGAGGAAGCGGCGGACCTGGACGCCCTCGAGGTTGCCGATGGCGCCGTACCTGAGGACGCCGGACACCCGGGGGGCGTAGTAGACCAGGTACTCGAAGTCGACGTAGCATGGGCCGTAGAGGTCCACGACGAAGCGGCCGTTGCTGGCGACGGAAAAGGACTTGACGGTGTCCGGGAGGATGCCCGGCGGCAGGCCGTACTGCGGAAGGAGGTCGTATATAGTGGTCCCGTTCGACGGCGACGCCGGGGACTCGACGTCCGCGACGACGATGGAGGGAAGGAAGAGGAGGACGACGTGGAGGAAGAAGGATAGGAGAAGAAGAAGGGAGGAGGAGGAGGACATGGCGGACTGTGTGTGTGGGAATGACAGGACGAGGAATCATTGCGTGGGGAAAGGAAGGAGACTGTAATATAAGCCAAAAGAAGAGGGAAACGGGTCGGGTATTCGATCCGACCCGTTATTGATCCGAAACCGATATAGGAAAAGAAATAGGAGAAGGGAATCCAATGAAGAGGAGGGAAAAGACAACATAGTCTTGTATGTAAATCTTCAAAATATGCATATTTTACATAAACCCTTTCTATAAATATAAATACCATAATTTTCTTAAAAAAGAATACTCGATAGAAGAAGTATATGGTGGTGTCATGAAATTTATATGATAAAAATTATGATGGACTGAGGGCTGTCCATGAAATTATTTTTTCTCGTAAAAAGAGTTTGATAGTATATTCAATAGAATCAAATAGATATTTATCGAATCAAATAAATTATCCAACCGATTAAAGTAGATATTAGATATCATGTTTCGAATAGATTTGAAACAAAGCTTTGAATGATAAAGCTTAAATCATTGTCCTTAAAGTATATATATGCATATATATATATATATACATATATATATAGGTGAAAAATCGTGGTAAACTGGAAGCAAGTCCATTGGAAAAGGAATATAAATTAGAATTGCGAACTCAAAATATGTTGCATTATTCGTTTGAATTGTATGAAATCAATCAATCTCGTTGAAATGTAATGGGCTCATAGTATCGTTCGTTTTAGACACCACCATAAACATGTCCTTAACTTGAGAAGCTAACCAGAGTTGTTCTTTTACTGTTACTATTACAACATGGAAATTTCATCGTCCCTTCAACCTGTGACAGAGACTGGAAATCGATGGCGAGCGTCCGCCCCATTCCCACTGCGGAGAGAGAGAGCAATGGGAAATTGATGGGAAGCATCCGCCCCGTTTCCACGCGCGATAGAGAAAAAGACTGATTGCGTTCAGACTTGCTCAGTGGGAGCAGCTGGCAAGGACATAAAAGATGAGAAATAATTGGGGGGTACGGAGAAGCAGCAGTGCGAGAGTTGCTAATGGACAAAGTCGAGTACTTCAAAATGTGACCAGCACGATCGCCAGCGTTTTCATATGCTTCACATCAAACGGTGAAAGCTTACAAGCTGACATAAATTCCTGCTTGGTTTTTTTGTGTTTATTTACCATGATCACGGGAGGGCAGCTATTGAGAAATTCAAGTACCTTTTATTTTAATTTTGAATGAATTATAAATAATATTAAGAGAAAAAATAGTTTTAAAAATAATAATAATAATAATAATAACAACAACGACGATGACATATCATTTATTCACTTTTCTCTCATCTTTCTAGATCTCGTGAAAGAAAACTCATAATTATTTAAAATATTTTATTAGATCTTGTTCCTAATTCACTAAGAACTAATCTTCTATTTGAAGTCATAATCCTAAGTCCTAATCTTACAAAAAGCTAGAATCTAATTAGGATTCCTTTAAATAATTTAAATCACCTTATAACTTCAAAAATACTTATCGATAGGTTAGAGTTTTGGTCTCTACACAATTAGTCGTTTAGATTGAAAACATGGGTACTTCATCAATTCTCATTCCTGGTTTTAGAGAGGATGACATCAGATTGAGAATTTTCACTGTTGGATCAATTTAATTTTTTTAAAATTTGAATAACCTTTCAGTTTGATTAGTCAGGTCAAACACCTGCGTAATTGTTCATGTTAGGTTTAAATGAAATGGATAGATATATGTTGTAGTCTTGGGAAAACAACCTAAATGAAACTTCATTTGATAAATTATAAAGATCTTGATTATTGATTAGGAAGATCATATTTTTTTACTTCCCTTTAGAAGAAGAAGATCTACATAAATTTCTTTTTCTTATTATATTTTAATATCGAGAAGAAAAAAAAAACTCTAAAAAGTAGACTGTGGTGATGGAGAGGCTGCCTTGGGGGGGAGATGGGGATATGCAATGTCCAAATGTGGTTACTATCTCTTCTGCCCACATTTCCATGTGATTGATGGATCGGTAGTGATACCTAATAGCAAGGAATTAATATTTTAGAGGACAGTAGGATAAGAACCGTAACGTTATATTACTAGTTCCACCTATACAATATATTAAATTAGGATGTCATATTTTTATTTTTATTATTATCATCGATAAAAGTACAACAAAAATAAGATAATTTTAAAATTAAAATATACTAACTTATGAAATAAAATAATAAAATTTTTCCTATATATATAGTATTTTTAACACTCACATATAATTATAATATCTAATCAAAGGAAAAACAAACATAATATGTCTAGAATTTATACCAAAAAAATTCTCATAAGTCATCATCAATATTTATGCGAGCGTAGACTTGTATATACTTACTTCTCTACTCAATCACTTGGGTATGATACTAGTATCATTACTTGTAACATAGGGTCTAAAGTGAGTAATAACTTAGTAATCTTATAGTTTTATTTAGGTGAGGATATATCATATAATATATATACTATATTTCAAAATCATCAACATAAGATAATTAACAATAAGCACCTTATCCTATAACTGTTAGCATAAAATCTGTAATATGTTGTATTAAAATATCAAAACAATCTTTTATGTCAGGATTGAAATCAAATAATTAGATCTAGTTTAACGATGCGTACCTTTTGATGTCATCTGAAAAGAGATTTTTGTTATCATAAAATATCTTCAGCGGCCTGACAATTGAGTCGACCACATCAAATCTTGAGATGAAATTTCATAGACATAAAGCTTGATTTGCGGCCTTAAAGTATGCCACAAATTCAGCTTCCATTATTAATGATGCAATAAGCGATTGCTTTGTACTTTTCTAAGAAATTACCCCACCAACTAACATGAATATAAATCCTAAAGTGGACTTTCTACTATCGAGGCAATTTGCAAAATCAACATATGAATATCCTGTCACTTTAAGCTGATCTGATTTCCTGTATGTGAGCATATAATCTTTCGTCCCCTACAGATATCTCATTACTTTCTTTGTAGTTTTCTAATGTTCCATTCTTGGGTTGCTTTTGTATCTTCCTAGCATTGCAACTACAAAACTGATATATGGTCTTGTACAGGTTTGAGCATATAATAGACTTTTAACTACGCACCAATGAAGAATATTCTTCATTTGATTCTTTTCTAAGTCATTTTTTGGCACTAGTTTTGGCTAAATTTTTCACCTCTAGTAAAATGTATATCATTAGCTTAGCAAAATTACATATTAAATCTCTCCAAGATATAATTAAATATCATTTCTGAGACAATCCTAATAATTCTTGAGATCTATCTCTAAATATCTCAATGTCAATAACATAGGTTGCCTCATTCATATCAACCATCTTAAAGTTCTTGTTAAAAAATATCTTGGTTTCGTGCAATAAACCAAGATCACTACTGACAAGTAAAATATTATCCACATATAAGACCAATATAATAAACTTGCTCTCACTTACTTTCATATATATGTTTTAATCAACAGTGTTTTCCTTAAATCCGAAGGAAGTAATGGTATTATGAAACTTTATATATCATTGTCTAGAAGCTTGTTTAAGGCCATAAATAGAGTTTTTAAGTTTATAAGCCCAACTTTCTTTTCTTTTTTTCAATGAATCTTTCATGTTATTCCGTATAGATTTCCTCATCCAGATCCCTATTCAAAAATATTGTTTTCATATCTATCTGATGTAACTCAAGATCATAATGAGTTACTAATGCCATAACAATTCTCAACGAGTCCTTTTTAGGAACCGGAGAAAAAGTCTCATTATAGTCGATGCCTTTTTTTTTAGAAAAATCTTTAGCCACAAGTCTAGTTTTATATCGCTCGATATTACCTGTTGAGTCATATTTTGTCTTAAAGACTCATTTACAACTAACTCTTTTATAATTATTGGACAATTCAATGAGTTCCCAAACACCATTTTAGATCATTGATTTTAACACTTCTTTCATTACATCATACCATTTTTCAGAATCATTATTTTCTATGACTTGTGAAAATGATAAGAGGTCTCTTTTTATTCCTATATCATAATCTGATTCTTGTAGATATACCACATAATCATCAGAAATAGCATGTTTCCTTTTCCTTTAAGATATTCTCAAGGTTACCGATTGTGATTGTTCTATAAGATCATCAGCGATGACATCAACATCATGTGAGAGTTCTTCGATGTTATTTTGTTGTTCACCCTCGTCAATACTCTCATTGATTTGAGAAACAACAATCTCTCGAATATGAGATGATATGAGAGAATTAACCTGAATCTCCTTAATATCAAAATTGATCCTTTGAGATTTTTCACTCCCATTGATTTCACCATTTTCTAAGAATTTTACATTACAAGATTCTACTATCCTAGTACTATAATTAGGACAATAAATTCTGTATCCCTTAGATTTTTCTGGATAACCAATAAAATATCCTAAAATAGTTCTTAGATTCAATTTCTTTTCATGTGGATTGAATACTCTTATCTCTATAGGACACCCCCAAATATGTAAATGTCTCAAACTTGGCTTCCTATCAGTCTATAACTCAAATGGAGTTGATGGAATTGACTTATTTGGAACCTTGTTCAAGATGTACTAGTTGTCCTAAGAGCTTCACCTCACATCAAATACAGAGGAATAACTCATCATGCTCCTAACCATATTCATAAGAGTATGATTTCGCCTTTCAGCAATGCCGTTCTGTTGTGGCACACCCGGTAATGCATATTGAGCACAAATACCCCATTGTTCTAGGAATCTAGCAAAATGACAAATGTTCTGACGAGATCCATCATATCTAATATAAAATTCATCACTCATGTTAGATCTGACATTTTAACTTTTCTATCTATTTGTCTCTCGACCTCATTTATGTACACTTCAAAAGTATGAACGACTTGAGACTTTTCATATATTAGATAAATATAACCATATCTGGATAGATCATCTATAAATGTGATGAAATACCTTTCTTCACTAAAACAAGGAATATTGAATGGTCCACAGATATTAGTATGGATAATCTCAAGGAGTTCTTTACTTCTTATGGTATTTTTCTTTATATATTTAATTTGCTTCCCCTTAATACAATCTATACAAACATTAAAATTAGTGAAGTCTAAATGTTTCAAAATATTATCCTTCACTAATCTTTTAATTCTTTCCTTGAAGATATGCCCCAATCGTCTATGCTACAATATAGAAGATCTTTCATTATTGAAACTACGTTTCAATCCAATACTTGATTGTAGGGTCAATAATGTCTTTGCAAACTCAAGATCCAAATTAATTTTATACAAATCATCATACAGAATTCTAGAACCAACTTTTAGTAAATCATAAAATATACTGAGTTTACCATTACCAAAAGAAAGACAATATCCTAACTCATCAATTCTAGATAGAGAAACTAAATTTCTAGAAATAGTAGGAACATAACATGTATCAACAAGATCCATCAGATGACTCGTCTCTAAGCGTAGACGATAAATCCCCACTGATATCACTTTCGCTTTAAGACGATTTCCCATAATAATGAATCTTTCATGTTCTTTTGGTTTCCAGATTGAAAGAAATCCCTACATATTATTGGTAACATGAGTTGAAGCACCATATTCAATCCACCAAGTGTTAGAAGAAACTTTTGTAATGTTTGATTCGAAATATACAAAGGTCGAGTTAATACCTTTCTTTTCGAACCAAGTCTTGTGTTTAATACAGTCATTCTTCACATGTCCTTTCTTGTCATAAAAGAAGCACTTTATTGTAAAAGCTATCTTTTCATTAGTCTATTTAATATTTTCAGACCTGACAAATTTCTTTGATGGATGATGCTTCAATTTTCTTTTCTTATTACTAGCTTCTTGAGTAGCAGTCATGACATTATATAAACTTTCTTACTTTAATCTCAATTCTTCCTGAACACACATGCTAGTTAACTCATTCAAGTCCCACTTATCATTATTTGTATTGTAGTGAATCTTGAATGAGCCAAACTGAGAAGGAAGAAAATTGAGAATGAACTACACGAGGAAAGACTCATTAACATTCATGTATAATGCTTTAAGTTTTGCAGCTTTATCAGCTATATTGAGAATGTAATCCTGAATTCCTCAAGTGCCATCATACTGAGCCATAGTCAGTTCTTTCATTAGTGTACCAGCCAATGACTTATCAGCAAATTTAAATCTGTCTTCAATAATCTTTAAATATTCCTATACATTAGTTACAATCGGTAATGAAGTATTTATGTTATTTACGATCGTCATTCTTATAAATATTAAACTAAGCCTATCAGATCTTTCTCAAGCCTTCATTTCATTAACTTGTTCTACAGTACTTTCATTAGTCAAGTCTGTTAGCTTTTTAACAAGTAATGCTAAATCAAGATCTAATACACCTAGTGTAAATTACACATGCTCAAACCATTTTGAATAATTTGATCTAGAGAATATAGGAACACTAGAAGCATATGAATGTATGAACGGAAGTACCACTGGAAAAAATATAAAATAACATTAATGCTTTGAGTTTGTAAAAAAATTGATGAACTATTAATATCATCTATATTACACTTTTGGGTAAAATATTGATATATCTAGTGTTCACTCAAGATCATCTATGGAGGACTAGTACCATTCTTATGGAATATTATTGTTACATTTGAGTATACAACCCTAAACTACAAGGATATCCAAAACAATATCATCCTACCCCATCATATAATTATTTGAATAGAGTCTCCTTTAGGATTATCTAAATCTCGTAATTATGTGTGTCATTGTGAATATTATTTCTTTAATGTCATTTAGGACCGATTCCTTAATATCATTTTATAAGTTATTAGTCTAGGTCACTTTGGTGGCTACAAGACCAATACAATGATATAAATATAATTTAAAATATCCTATAAATGATAAAAAATTTATTATAATTCACATCACAAAAGCCTATCATCCCAAGCTACTTTGACAACTACAAGTCAGAAAGAACTTAAGGAGTGAATTACAAATAATATTCATCAAATTTCTTCAATTTAATTTATGCTAAGCAGTTCAATAATAGAATGATAGCCATAATAATTATTGAACATTAATTAGCAAAAGAAACCTCATATGATAATCATGATAACATAAAAATCATGCCTTAATGTGAAAGACAAACATTATATCATAATTTCAAATATTTACATATGAATAATCAAATGAATATCTAAGAACAATAATTAGATTTTATTTACCACATGTAAAAATACAATCAATAATTCATATGAGAAAACTATAAAAGTAAATCGTAATTTATAGTTTTTTTAATCAAAATTAAATCCAATCAAATAATAAAAATATAATCAAGATTAAATTCAATCATAATTATAATCATATTCATCAATTTTATAATTAAGAATATAAATAAAAAAATCTCAATTTCATAATGGTAAAACTATAAATATTTGATAGGATATAAACTAGAAATATAAGATTTGTAAAGGGTAGAACTGTAAAAATAATTAAAAGATATTAATAAAATATAAAAGGGCAAAACTATAATTTGACCAAAGGGAAACCCTAGGGCAAAACTATAATTTTTGCCAAAAACCTGATTGTGCGCCATCGCCTACGTGTGCGGCGCTACCGTTGCGACGGTTCCTGCTCGTGTGTGGCCGCTGTCGCCGCGGGGTTGCCTTTGCCCGCGCGCAACCACTATAGTGGTTCCTACCAGCACGTGGCCGTCGCTTGGGCACGGTTGCATGCGCAGCTATCGACGCCTATGCATGGCTGGCCGCGGCTGCCGCCCAATGCAGCTGTTTGCCCTCGTGCGGTCGCCATATGGGTGTAATGCTGCAGCCTACTACGCTGCAGCACGCACGTTGCCTAGCGCAGCAGAATTGCTGGCTGCATACAACAAGGTCAACGACGACCATTGTTGCTTCACGATCATCAAAGAAGGATCATTCATACATCGTAAACAAAAATAATAGATCTAATGTATTTGATCTCAAGAACTAGGCTTTAATACCAGTTGTTAGCATGAAATCTGTAATATACTATATTAAAATACAAAAATAGTCTTTTATGCCAGGATTAAAATTAAATAATTAGATCTGGTTTAATGATGTATACCTTTTGATGCCATTTGAAAAGAGATATCTGTTTGATCTGCAAAGGCACCGTCTTTAATCCAAGATCGCTATAAATCTATAAAAAGAGGAACTAGATTATTCTCTTCTCTTCCTATCTTTTTGTAGGGCCGTTAGGGAGAAGAGTTGAGGGAGAGACTATAATCCCTCAACTGAATCCTTTATGAGATGCGTAACCTCTCTTGTCGTATTCAGTCCCTAGAGAGAGCAGAGGGTCTAGGATAAGTAATTAGGAGAGTTCCTCCCATTAAGGTTATCTCATAAGGAATTCTATTTTAAGTGGACTTCTTTTCTATTGGCTAATATATTTCATCAGAATCCAATTAGTTATATTATATATATATATATATTATCCAATTATAAATGGTCACAAAATCTAACAATAACTTCTTTAGCAAACATAATTCTACAACATAGTATATGCAAAATAAAAAGTTAAAATTCTATGATGAAATAATTATAAATATTTATATGCACATGTAGAAAACATAGTAATTTCATACACTTCTATACTCCATATCATAATATATACGTATACTCCCATATAATATATCATCATAATATATGTGTACTCTCACACTACACGTCATAGTATATATGTGCATTGCACATCATAATATATCCATGCACTCCCATACTATACATCATAGAAAACACATACTCCTGCACTGCACATCATCATATACGCATGCATACAAGATATTTTTATTATAATTTATATATTTCTATGCTTACGAAATATATTTGTTCATATTTAGCTCATGATAATCATATCTTTGAAACATGCTTTCTACAATACATTATGAATATAATAATTTATACGATTATTATTTTACAATGAAAAATCATATTCCTTAATGATCGAGTGTATAAGAGAGTGGTACACCTATCAAATTGGTAATATAGGATCATGAGATGCCTTAATTAAGAACCCCAACTGTTGAATTATTGATTTATAATAATTCATAGCAAAATTTATAGAAAAAATTGATAAAATCCCTAATAAAATATATTATACTTAACCTAAAAAATTATCTAAATTTTATCACTAATTTTTTTAATAATTTATTATATAATCAAATGAATTAGTTCGCATCACTCAAATCATTGTATAATTCTGCGAAGAAATTTTGCTTCACTATTTAAACTAACCAAAATATTTTGAATTATCATAAAATTTTATAGAAAACTAGGAGATATGTAGAACTAAATATACACTAATTTTTAGTTTAAAATAAAATCATTTGGAGGTTAAATTACTCTCCTAAGTTAACTATTAATATCTATTCTATTCTATTGAAACTTAATTCAAACTATCTAGACTTATAAACTTTATATCTTAGTACATAGAGATAATATTCACTCGATCCTAAATCTCACATAATCCTAAGAGAATATTTTATGATATATCAAAAGGATAGCTTAATCATATCGGGGTCAATTCATTTCGAATAGAATATTTTTTTATAAAATAAGAGAATCTAAATATCTTAGATTAAGACAATTATAACTTTATGTACCAATCTTAGATTAAGAAGGCGTTAGAACAATTAAAGAATCATACAAACTATACCTAAAGTCAACTATAAATTTAAAGTTTAGGTTACTTAAAAGTAATTGAATAATCAATCTATAATTTATAAAATCAAAACCCTAGGTATAGTGAGGGAAGAATTAAGTTTTTTTGATCTTAATCTTCCTTAGAGTTAGAATTTCTAGCTTCCATGAGAAAAATTGAGAGAATGACTAAAAGTGAGAAAAGGTCATGAGTTATCAAGTTGATAAAAAGGATGAGATTAAAATAAGATGGAGGTGCCTAAGAGATTATCTTGTGGTCTAGAGTTTATGTTGAATCTCGTATTTTAATAATGAAACCAATCGATATGTGTTTATATTTTAATCTGCGTTTTGAGTAACGTAGGATGCTTCGATCAGGATGAGACAATTAAAGCAGGAAGAATCATGTTGGGCCGGGGGAAAACATGTCAGAATATTGGATGTCGGGTCGAAAGAACGGTCGATGTATCGGGCCAAGAAGAGCGGATATTATGCCAAGGATATTGGAGTTGCGGAGTCAACTAGCCGATTGGGCAATAGGCCGCAAGAGAGGATGATGCGCCGAAAAATCGGACGAAGCGTCGGGAGACCAATGACATGCCGGACAACTTGATTAATGCTTAGGATTAATTGTCTAGATTGAAGTGTGTTTTACATGTGCAGGATTACCTATGATAGCAAGGTATGAAGCAAAATGAAGTCCCGGAGTCAAGATCGAGATCACGTTGGGAGTTCGAGAGTTCATCGGAAGTTCTAAAGGAACTAGCCGAGAAGTCTCGAAGCTTGCTAAGAAGCTTGTCAGAACTCGCCAAGAAGATCGTCGTGAAGTCTAGGAGCTTGCTGGGAGTCCGCCAGAACATTGCCGAGAGATCATCGGAAGTTCGCTAGAAGATCGCCGGAAGAACCAAGACTTACAGACTTGTTTAGCTTAGAATATGTCTTAGGAATCATAGTTAGCACGTAATTGGGTTTGGATTTGGGTCAACCCAATTAGGGGCTAGCTAGGCCCATGTAAGAACTGTGTTGGGCTCAATAAGAGGCCCAAACAGTATCCGAAGAATTCTCACTGTCGTGGCACAGTCTTCGAGACTATGTCAGCGGTGGTACCACCCAAACACAGCCTCCAAGAGGCTGCAAGCAGTGGTACCGCCAGCTTGGGTGGTGGTACCGCCTAGTGTCAAGCGATGGTACCGCCTAGTGTCAAGCGGTGGTACCGCCCAGTGTCAGAACTGTTGGGTGGTGGTACCGCCTGCACCCGGGGATCAAGCGATGGTACCGCCTAGTGTCAAGCGATGGTACCGCCTAGTGTCAAGCGATGGTACCGCCTAGTGTCAAGCGATGGTACCGCCTAGTGTCAAGCGATGGTACCGCCTAGTGTCAAGCGATGGTACCGCCTAGTGTCAAGCGATGGTACCGCCTAGTGTCAAGCGATGGTACCGCCTAGTGTCAAGCGATGGTACCGCCTAGTGTCAAGCGATGGTACCGCCTAGTGTCAAGCGATGGTACCGCCTAGTGTCAAGCGATGGTACCGCCTAGTGTCAAGCGATGGTACCGCCTAGTGTCAAGCGATGGTACCGCCTAGTGTCAAGCGATGGTACCGCCTAGTGTCAAGCGATGGTACCGCCTAGTGTCAAGCGATGGTACCGCCTAGTGTCAAGCGATGGTACCGCCTAGTGTCAAGCGATGGTACCGCCTAGTGTCAAGCGATGGTACCGCCTAGTGTCAAGCGATGGTACCGCCTAGTGTCAAGCGATGGTACCGCCTAGTGTCAAGCGATGGTACCGCCTAGTGTCAAGCGATGGTACCGCCTAGTGTCAAGCGATGGTACCGCCTAGTGTCAAGCGATGGTACCGCCTAGTGTCAAGCGATGGTACCGCCTAGTGTCAAGCGATGGTACCGCCTAGTGTCAAGCGATGGTACCGCCTAGTGTCAAGCGATGGTACCGCCTAGTGTCAAGCGATGGTACCGCCTAGTGTCAAGCGATGGTACCGCCTAGTGTCAAGCGATGGTACCGCCTAGTGTCAAGCGATGGTACCGCCTAGTGTCAAGCGATGGTACCGCCTAGTGTCAAGCGATGGTACCGCCTAGTGTCAAGCGATGGTACCGCCTAGTGTCAAGCGATGGTACCGCCTAGTGTCAAGCGATGGTACCGCCTAGTGTCAAGCGATGGTACCGCCTAGTGTCAAGCGATGGTACCGCCTAGTGTCAAGCGATGGTACCGCCTAGTGTCAAGCGATGGTACCGCCTAGTGTCAAGCGATGGGGCTGTGTACCAGCCCCGTGTCAGAACTGTTGGGTGGTGGTACCGCCTGACACCCGGGGAATCTGGGATGAGATTGTTTTTAGGCTCCAAGTTGAACTAACTTGAAAGTGAGAAAACGCTGCTGCAATCTCTTTAGAAATTCCCTCATCCACTTTAAGTTTAGAATTCTGTAAGAGGAGTGTGAGTGCTTATAAGGGTTGTCTCCTAAACCCGTGAAAAGGAGAAGAGGGTGTAAGAAGGAGTTTGATCTTCGCCTATCAAAGGATGATCGATAGTGGATGCCGGTGGCCTCGGCGGAAGAGGAATCGGAGGAGTAGATGTAGGTTGACGATGACCGAACCACTATAAATCGGTTTGCGTTTCTTTGAGCAATTTATCTTTACTGTAAACCTCTTTAATAACTCACTACTTTCAATACTTCATATACATATGCTTTCAAGTTAAGTTTCCGAAATCGGTTTTCAACGTAAACAAATTTTATCGTATGAAAGTTTTTAAACCAACGTTGTTTTACCGCTGCACTAATTCACCCCCCCTCTTAGTGCTGAACTCTTGATCCTAACAATTGGTATTAGAGCCACGGTTTTCTATTTTGGTTTAACACCCAAATAGAAATGGCTCTTTTCGGCTTTCAAGAGGGTCACTCTCTCATTCGTCCTCTCTTTTTCAATGGGATGGACTACACTTATTGGAAAACTCGAATGAGAGTTTTCTTGCTTTTATTGAATCTCAATTTATGGCATATAGTCGAACCGGTTTTCAAATGTCTTCTCTTCCAATGAACTATTAGAATGATTTGGAGAAGAAGACGTTTTCTCTAAATGCAAAGGCTATGAATGCCTTGTTTTGCGCCTTAGATAGAAATAAGTTTAATCATGTTTCTACTTACAAAACGGCTTTTGATATTTGGCGCACTCTTGAAATCACACATGAATGGACTAGCAAAGTTAAAGATTCAAAAATTAATTTTTTAATACATGATTTCGAGTTTTTTCGAATGAAGCCGAGCGAAATCATTGTTGACATGTACACCCGTTTTACAGATGTCGTCAATAGTTTAAAAGCTCTTGGTAAATGTTTTTCGGATTTTGAGCTTGTAAACAAGATTTTACGTTCTCTTAATAAAAATTGGGATTCAAAAATAATGGTAATACAAGAATCAAATAACTTGAACCATTTTTCGATTGAAGAACTAATTGGTTCATTGATCACATATGAAATGACGTGCAATGCACGTGAAGAACTTGAGAACCACCTTCCGAAGAACAGGAAGGATTTGGGATACAGAACAATTGAAGACCACTCGAGCATAAGCTTAAATGATGGTGAACTTGAACTCACTAAGAAATTTAAAAAGTTAATGAAATAAAAATTTAAGAACAAAAAGAACGCAACTACTTGCTTTGAACGCAAGAAGAAGAACAAAAATTGGGATGAATCGAGTTCCTCCGAAGACGAGGAGAAAATCAACAAAGGCGAGGTGGCAAACTACGCCTTAACGGCTTTCGACGTTGAGGTAATCAAAATGCCTTTAGTTTATTTTGAAATTACATAATATTTTTCATGAGTTATTTTTAATTTAGTTTAGTTGTTTTTCTTGAAAATTACATGTTTAATAATGTTTAATAATGAAAATACAAAAATTAGGAATCATGCTTATTCTTCTAGTAATTTTTAAAAATGATCATGAAAATTGTATGATTTATGAAAATACAATAAAATGTTAATCTAATGCTTGTACACCTAATGAGATTAGTTTAAGAAGCATTAATGTCTATCTTGATGTTTTCATGATTTTGATTAAAGATGATTTATGTTTAATGAAATCATGCTTGATGATTTTATTCTATGCATAAGACTTTGAAGTTATTCATGATGAAATGTTGCTTTTTCGGTTTTAAACATGATGGATGGTTTTTACACAAAAACTTGAGCATATTAATTTGAAATCATGTTGAATGGTTTTATAATTCAAAATTATGCATGATGAATCTTGCGATTTATGGATTATCAATTTTTACAATAATAAAAGTGGCTTATTGATCTTTGTCGTAATAAATCTTGCACTTTCATTTTAAAATATGATATATATTTTCATTTGGCATAAAAAAAAGAAAAAGACAAGCTTGTATGAAATGAAACAACTAAAAATAGGATAGGTTTCTCCTTGAAAGATTTCTTTATTAAGTTTTCCAAAAAGGAGATTAATGAATCCATTTGTATCACTTTTATGAATCTCATGGATTATGAAAATGATTTGAATTTAATGAGTTTTATCGAAATCATGATCTTGATCTTTCGTAATGTATAACTTGAAATCATTTATGAAACAAGATCTCCTATTATGTGTTCTTGTATCCTCTTATTGAAATTTATCGAAATGAATTATGATTTTTTTTAATTATAATTTTCATGATTCATAAAGAATTGAGAGATATTATACATGAATCAAGATCATTTACGTGACATCTTTTTGCTATAGGAATGCCTTCATCTATGTCATCATCTTGATTTCTTGATATTCGATACATGATATTTTTCTATGAATCAAGACTTTTCATACTATGATTCTTCTTGATATTCTCCATGTGATTGGAATGATGCATGCAACACTATGATTTTTTCCTTAGATAAAAATGCATGCTAACACTATGATTTTTTGAAATATTGTGAAAATCAATAATTATCATTTTATGATAGAATGATGATTTGGAATCATGCATGTAATGATGATTTTATATTTTATATACATAATGATTTGGCATTATGCATGCAATACTTTAACTTATGATAATGATGCATGCATGATGAATATTCATGATAAATAATTGTTTGAATTTTCATCAATGCTATTTACCTTTGTCATGATTTAGAAATTGGACGTAAAGGGTCTTCCCTTCTTTTGCCAATGACAAAAGGGGAGAAAGAGTTGCTGATGTTTACATCTTAAAGTAAAAGTTGCTAGCTTGCACAATACAAGAAGAAAGCAAAAATTGCTAACTTGCACATTGCAAAGAAAGCAAAAATCGCATTTCTTAAAAGAAAAGAAAGAACTTGCTATATTGAACGTCACCAAAATTGCTATCTTGCCTATCTCAAGAAGCAAAATATGCCAAACTTGCACACCTAGCAAAATGTACAAACTTGCTATTTCAAGAAGCAAGAGTTGCTTTCTAGAACATCCAAATTTGCTAGCTTGCATGATATAGAACATGCTATCTTACTACCTTACATATCTAAAATTTGATAGCTTGTATGTTCTAATATGATATAACACTTGCTAAATTTTTGCTAGCATGCATTATAAAACTGATATATGTTTTTCATGCAATGATTTGAACTTGTATTCCAAACACATGATAGTTGGAGCTTCTCCTTTTTGTTGATGACAAAGGGGGAGAAGTATGTTGATGTCATACATGATTTGATCATGACATGTTTTGATATAGCACTTACTAAATTTTTGCTAGCATGCATGGTGATAAAACTTGATATTATGTTTTTCATGCAATGATTTGAACTTGTATTCCAAACACATGATAGTTGGAGCTTCTCCTTTTTGTTGATGACAAAGGGGGAGAAGTATGTTGATGTCATACATGATTTGATCATGACATGTTTTGATATAGCACTTACTAAATTTTTGCTAGCATGCATGATTTGATCATGACATGTTTTGATATAGCACTTACTAAATTTTTGCTAGCATGCATGGTGATAAAACTTGATATTATGTTTTTCATGCAATGATTTGAACTTGTATTCCAAACACATGATAGTTGGAACTTCTCTTTGTTGATGACAAAGGGGGAGAAGTATGTTGATGTCATACATGATTTGATCATGACATGTTTTGATATAGCACTTACTAAATTTTTGCTAGCATGCATGGTGATAAAACTTGATATTATGTTTTTCATGCAATGATTTGAACTTGTATTCCAAACACATGATAGTTGGAGCTTCTCCTTTTTGTTGATGACAAAGGGGGAGAAGTATGTTGATGTCATACATGATTTGATCATGACATGTTTTGATATAGCACTTACTAAATTTTTGCTAGCATGCATGGTGATAAAACTTGATATTATGTTTTTCATGCAATGATTTGAACTTGTATTCCAAACACATGATAGTTGGAGCTTCTCCTTTTTGTTGATGACAAAGGGGGAGAAGTATGTTGATGTCATACATGATTTGATCATGACATGTTTTGATATAGCACTTACTAAATTTTTGCTAGCATGCATGGTGATAAAACTTGATATTATGTTTTTCATGCAATGATTTGAACTTGTATTCCAAACACATGATAGTTGGAACTTCTCTTTGTTGATGACAAAGGGGGAGAAGTATGTTGATGTCATACATGATTTGATCATGACATGTTTTGATATAGCACTTACTAAATTTTTGCTAGCATGCATGATTTGATCATGACATGTTTTGATATAGCACTTACTAAATTTTTGCTAGCATGCATGGTGATAAAACTTGATATTATGTTTTTCATGCAATGATTTGAACTTGTATTCCAAACACATGATAGTTGGAGCTTCTCCTTTTTGTTGATGACAAAGGGGGAGAAGTATGTTGATGTCATACATGATTTGATCATGACTATCTCAAGAAGCAAAATATGCCAAACTTGCACACCTAGCAAAATGTACAAACTTGCATATTTCAAGAAGCAAAATATGCCAAACTTGCACACCTAGCAAAATGTACAAACTTGCATATTTCAAGAAGCAAAATATGCCAAACTTGCACACCTAGCAAAATGTACAAACTTGCATATTTCAAGAAGCAAAATATGCCAAACTTGCACACCTAGCAAAATGTACAAACTTGCATATTTCAAGAAGCAAAATATGCCAAACTTGCACACCTAGCAAAATGTACAAACTTGCATATTTCAAGAAGCAAAATATGCCAAACTTGCACACCTAGCAAAATGTACAAACTTGCATATTTCAAGAAGCAAAATATGCCAAACTTGCACACCTAGCAAAATGTACAAACTTGCATATTTCAAGAAGCAAAATATGCCAAACTTGCACACCTAGCAAAATGTACAAACTTGCATATTTCAAGAAGCAAAATATGCCAAACTTGCACACCTAGCAAAATGTACAAACTTGCATATTTCAAGAAGCAAAATATGCCAAACTTGCACACCTAGCAAAATGTACAAACTTGCATATTTCAAGAAGCAAAATATGCCAAACTTGCACACCTAGCAAAATGTACAAACTTGCATATTTCAAGAAGCAAAATATGCCAAACTTGCACACCTAGCAAAATGTACAAACTTGCATATTTCAAGAAGCAAAATATGCCAAACTTGCACACCTAGCAAAATGTACAAACTTGCATATTTCAAGAAGCAAAATATGCCAAACTTGCACACCTAGCAAAATGTACAAACTTGCATATTTCAAGAAGCAAAATATGCCAAACTTGCACACCTAGCAAAATGTACAAACTTGCATATTTCAAGAAGCAAAATATGCCAAACTTGCACACCTAGCAAAATGTACAAACTTGCATATTTCAAGAAGCAAAATATGCCAAACTTGCACACCTAGCAAAATGTACAAACTTGCATATTTCAAGAAGCAAAATATGCCAAACTTGCACACCTAGCAAAATGTACAAACTTGCATATTTCAAGAAGCAAAATATGCCAAACTTGCACACCTAGCAAAATGTACAAACTTGCATATTTCAAGAAGCAAAATATGCCAAACTTGCACACCTAGCAAAATGTACAAACTTGCATATTTCAAGAAGCAAAATATGCCAAACTTGCACACCTAGCAAAATGTACAAACTTGCATATTTCAAGAAGCAAAATATGCCAAACTTGCACACCTAGCAAAATGTACAAACTTGCATATTTCAAGAAGCAAAATATGCCAAACTTGCACACCTAGCAAAATGTACAAACTTGCATATTTCAAGAAGCAAAATATGCCAAACTTGCACACCTAGCAAAATGTACAAACTTGCATATTTCAAGAAGCAAAATATGCCAAACTTGCACACCTAGCAAAATGTACAAACTTGCATATTTCAAGAAGCAAAATATGCCAAACTTGCACACCTAGCAAAATGTACAAACTTGCATATTTCAAGAAGCAAAATATGCCAAACTTGCACACCTAGCAAAATGTACAAACTTGCATATTTCAAGAAGCAAAATATGCCAAACTTGCACACCTAGCAAAATGTACAAACTTGCATATTTCAAGAAGCAAAATATGCCAAACTTGCACACCTAGCAAAATGTACAAACTTGCATATTTCAAGAAGCAAAATATGCCAAACTTGCACACCTAGCAAAATGTACAAACTTGCATATTTCAAGAAGCAAAATATGCCAAACTTGCACACCTAGCAAAATGTACAAACTTGCATATTTCAAGAAGCAAAATATGCCAAACTTGCACACCTAGCAAAATGTACAAACTTGCATATTTCAAGAAGCAAAATATGCCAAACTTGCACACCTAGCAAAATGTACAAACTTGCATATTTCAAGAAGCAAAATATGCCAAACTTGCACACCTAGCAAAATGTACAAACTTGCATATTTCAAGAAGCAAAATATGCCAAACTTGCACACCTAGCAAAATGTACAAACTTGCATATTTCAAGAAGCAAAATATGCCAAACTTGCACACCTAGCAAAATGTACAAACTTGCATATTTCAAGAAGCAAAATATGCCAAACTTGCACACCTAGCAAAAAAAAAAAACTAATTGGATTGTGTTTAGATGTTTAACTGCATTTTGAGTGATGCAGGTCTACTCGATCAGGATTAGACAGTTGACGCAGAAGGAATTGACGTTGCGCCGGAGGAGATCACGTTAGGATATTGGACGGTAGGACGCTTCGGACGTCGGGCATCGGGCCAAGGAGAGCGGAATTGCACCAAGGATATCGGGGTTGCGGAGGTCAACCGCCGATTGGGCAACAAGCCGCAAGAGAGAACGATGCGCTGAAGAATCGGACGAAGCGCCAACCAATGACGTGCCGGGCAACAGAATGTCAATTCGCGTTGTAATAATTGTCTAGATCGGAGTAGAGTTTTGGCTTGTGTGTGCAGGATTAACTACGATAACGATGAAGACATAAAGCGAAACAAAGTGCCGGAGTCAAGCGCGAAGGATTCGTTGGGAGTTCGAGAGTTCGACGGAAGTCTGAAGGTTCGTCGGGAATGCTGTCGGAACTAGCCGAGAATGAGTAGGGAGCTTGCTGAAGGGTTTTTCGGAAGCTCGCCAAAAGGTTCGTCGGAAGTTCACGGAGCTCACCGAGAAAGATCGGAGCTTGCCGAAGAAGCTCGTCGGAACTCGCCAAGATCAAATCGTGAAGTCTAGGAGCTTGCCGGGAGTCCGCAGAATGGTTTCCGAGAGTTTATCGGAAGACCGCCGGAAGTTCGCCGAAAGCTCGCCGGAAGAAGTCTTGACTTATGGACTTTGTAATAGCTTAGAAAATGTCTTTAAATTTGTAGTTAGCACGTTAATTAGGGCTAGGATTAGGTGTTAATCCTATGACCCAAGTAGGGGCCAATTCGGCCCAAGTTCGGACTGGTTTGGGCCAATTTTGGAGCCCAAATTTGAATCCTCTTGAGGCCTATAAATACCCCTCAATTCTCAGCAGAGAGAACAACTTTTTGAGCAGCAAGTGATTGAGAGAAAGGTCTTAGAAAAGTCTTAGCAATCCTTGGTTTTCAATTTGCTAGTGTTCACCTCCTTCTTTCTTGAAAATCTGTAAGAGTGTGAACTGCTTGTAAAGAGTTGTAAGAGGGGTATTTACCCTTCCATTTCAAGAGATTTGCTAGTGGAAGGTGGGAGCCTCGTCGAAGAGGGGCCTCGCAAGTGGATGTAGGTCATTTGACCGAACCACTTTAAAAACGGCGTAATCTCTGGTTTGCATTTCATTGTTGCTATTCACATTACTGCAAACTTTCTTACTTGCTTTATTTACTCATTACCTTAGCTGCTCTACTATACGAATACGCTTTCAAGTTCAATTTTTACCGTACGAAAGATTTATCAAAACCGACGTTTTAATCCGCTGCACTAATTCACCCCCCCCCCCCCCCCCCCCCCCCCCCCCCCCCCCCCCCCCCCCCCCCCCCCCCCCCCCCCCCCCCCCCCCCCCCCCCCCCCCCCCCCCCCCCCCCCCCCCCCCCCCCCCCCCCCCCCCCCCCCCCCCCCCCCCCCCCCCCCCCCCCCCCCCCCCCCCCCCCCCCCCCCCCCCCCCCCCCCCCCCCCCCCCCCCCCCCCCCCCCCCCCCCCCCCCCCCCCCCCCCCCCCCCCCCCCCCCCCCCCCCCCCCCCCCCCCCCCCCCCCCCCCCCCCCCCCCCCCCCCCCCCCCCCCCCCCCCCCCCCCCCCCCCCCCCCCCCCCCCCCCCCCCCCCCCCCCCCCCCCCCCCCCCCCCCCCCCCCCCCCCCCCCCCCCCCCCCCCCCCCCCCCCCCCCCCCCCCCCCCCCCCCCCCCCCCCCCCCCCCCCCCCCCCCCCCCCCCCCCCCCCCCCCCCCCCCCCCCCCCCCCCCCCCCCCCCCCCCCCCCCCCCCCCCCCCCCCCCCCCCCCCCCCCCCCCCCCCCCCCCCCCCCCCCCCCCCCCCCCCCCCCCCCCCCCCCCCCCCCCCCCCCCCCCCCCCCCCCCCCCCCCCCCCCCCCCCCCCCCCCCCCCCCCCCCCCCCCCCCCCCCCCCCCCCCCCCCCCCCCCCCCCCCCCCCCCCCCCCCCCCCCCCCCCCCCCCCCCCCCCCCCCCCCCCCCCCCCCCCCCCCCCCCCCCCCCCCCCCCCCCCCCCCCCCCCCCCCCCCCCCCCCCCCCCCCCCCCCCCCCCCCCCCCCCCCCCCCCCCCCCCCCCCCCCCCCCCCCCCCCCCCCCCCCCCCCCCCCCCCCCCCCCCCCCCTTATGGACTTTGTAATAGCTTAGAAAATGTCTTTAAATTTGTAGTTAGCACGTTAATTAGGGCTAGGATTAGGTGTTAATCCTATGACCCAAGTAGGGGCCAATTCGGCCCAAGTTCGGACTGGTTTGGGCCAATTTTGGAGCCCAACCAGTGAGCTGAAATAGTGTAGGCGGTGGCACCGCCTAGACTAGGCGGTGGCACCGCCCAGAGGCCGAGAGCTGGGCGGTGGCACCGCCAGCATCGGGAACATAAGAGAATTCAAATTTTTGGAGCCCAAATTTGAATCCTCTTGAGGCCTATAAATACCCCTCAATTCTCAGCAGAGAGAACAACTTTTTGAGCAGCAAGTGATTGAGAGAAAGGTCTTAGAAAAGTCTTAGCAATCCTTGGTTTTCAATTTGCTAGTGTTCACCTCCTTCTTTCTTGAAAATCTGTAAGAGTGTGAACTGCTTGTAAAGAGTTGTAAGAGGGGTATTTACCCTTCCATTTCAAGAGATTTGCTAGTGGAAGGTGGGAGCCTCGTCGAAGAGGGGCCTCGCAAGTGGATGTAGGTCATTTGACCGAACCACTTTAAAAACGGCGTAATCTCTGGTTTGCATTTCATTGTTGCTATTCACATTACTGCAAACTTTCTTACTTGCTTTATTTACTCATTACCTTAGCTGCTCTACTATACGAATACGCTTTCAAGTTCAATTTTTACCGTACGAAAGATTTATCAAAACCGACGTTTTAATCCGCTGCACTAATTCACCCCCCCCCCCCCCCCCCCCCCCTCTTAGTGCTCTTGATCCTAACAATTGGTATCAGAGCCCGGTATTTCTCATTTCGGATTTACACCCGAGAGAAATGGCTCTTCATGGCTTTCAAGAGGGCTTTTCGGTTTTTCGTCCACCGTTGTTTAACGGATTGGACTACACTTATTGGAAAACTCGAATGAGAGTTTTCTTGATTTCTATGAATTTGGATTTATGGAATATTGTTGAAAATGGTTTTCAACTTCCCTCTAAACCGATGAACGAATGGTCGGATTTGGAGAAGAAGTATTTTTCTTTAAACGCAAAGGCTATGAATGCCTTATTTTGCGCTTTGGACAAAAATGAGTTCAATCGGATTTCTATGTGCGAAACGGCTTTTGATATTTGGCGAACACTTGAAATCACACACGAGGGAACTAGTAGAGTCAAAGACTCGAAAGTTAACATTTTATTGCATGATTTTGAGCTTTTTCGAATGCAACCAAGCGAGACTATAGGCGACATGTACACCCGTTTCACGGATGTCGTCAATAATCTAAGAGTTCTTGGTAAATCTTTTTCGAATTTTGATCTCGTAAGTAAGATCTTAAGATCCCTTCCAAAAAGGTGGGATCCTAAAATAACCGCAATACAAGAGACAAAAAATTTAAATGATTTTCCATTAGAAGAATTAATCGGGTCATTAATGACCTATGAAATGACACTTTTGGAACATTTTGAACCCGATGAGCACTTGAACCACCTTCCAAAGAATAGGAAGGATTTGGAACTCCGGACAAATGAATACCACTTGAGCGATGACTCAAGTGATGAGGACAATGATGAACTTGAACTTCGAACACTAAATCTTAATAAGTTCATTAAACAAAAATCTAAAATAAACAATGAACTTGAACTTCGAACACTAAATCTTAATAAGTTCATTAAACAAAAATCTAAAATAAACAATGAACTTGAACTTCGAACACTAAATCTTAATAAGTTCATTAAACAAAAATCTAAAATAAACAATGAACTTGAACTTCGAACACTAAATCTTAATAAGTTCATTAAACAAAAATCTAAAATAAACAATGAACTTGAACTTCGAACACTAAATCTTAATAAGTTCATTAAACAAAAATCTAAAATAAACAATGAACTTGAACTTCGAACACTAAATCTTAATAAGTTCATTAAACAAAAATCTAAAATAAACAATGAACTTGAACTTCGAACACTAAATCTTAATAAGTTCATTAAACAAAAATCTAAAATAAACAATGAACTTGAACTTCGAACACTAAATCTTAATAAGTTCATTAAACAAAAATCTAAAATAAACAATGAACTTGAACTTCGAACACTAAATCTTAATAAGTTCATTAAACAAAAATCTAAAATAAACAATGAACTTGAACTTCGAACACTAAATCTTAATAAGTTCATTAAACAAAAATCTAAAATAAACAATGAACTTGAACTTCGAACACTAAATCTTAATAAGTTCATTAAACAAAAATCTAAAATAAACAATGAACTTGAACTTCGAACACTAAATCTTAATAAGTTCATTAAACAAAAATCTAAAATAAACAATGAACTTGAACTTCGAACACTAAATCTTAATAAGTTCATTAAACAAAAATCTAAAATAAACAATGAACTTGAACTTCGAACACTAAATCTTAATAAGTTCATTAAACAAAAATCTAAAATAAACAATGAACTTGAACTTCGAACACTAAATCTTAATAAGTTCATTAAACAAAAATCTAAAATAAACAATGAACTTGAACTTCGAACACTAAATCTTAATAAGTTCATTAAACAAAAATCTAAAATAAACAATGAACTTGAACTTCGAACACTAAATCTTAATAAGTTCATTAAACAAAAATCTAAAATAAACAATGAACTTGAACTTCGAACACTAAATCTTAATAAGTTCATTAAACAAAAATCTAAAATAAACAATGAACTTGAACTTAACGATTTGATTTGAATGAGTTTTATCTAAATTATAATCTTGATCTTGCAAAATTGGAATCACAAATAATATATTTTGGTATTCATGACTTGAATTTGATTGAAACATTGCATGCTTAAATTAATCATTCTCTTATGTTTCAAAAATTCTTTAAATGCCTTGTGTGATGATTGAAAATTAATTTACTTTATGATAAATCTATGTATACCATTTTGAATCTCTTGAAAGTAATGTTGATTTGAAACTCTCATTTTCGATTAACATGTTTTTGGCCTAATTGTTTTTATGATGAATTAAGATGACATAGTGCATGTACATCTATGTATGAATTTATTGAATGTGACTTTGAGGATGATTTCGGATTTCACAAATGCTTGATTCATACTTATGACATGAGACACATTTTAAATATGAATCATGTTCAATGCTTCAATCATGTTATATCTCCCTTAATTCATTTTGTTCTCCTAGATTTATTTACCAAAGAGGAGAATCTTCCAAATGAATGAATGAATGATACAAATGAATCACTTATCGATATATCTTTTTTGAAATATCTTTTCAATGTGATGTTGATAATTTGAGATGCATGTTGGAATTCATGACATGAGATAATTGAATCCTTGACTTACTCTTTATATGGCTTGAGAATAGATATTTAAAATCTTGCTTGATGAGTTGTTTTATAAGATTTTGCCTTTACGTCTTAAACTTTCATGCTTATCTTGATTTGGCATATAATGACTAAGGCATGTTTAGATGAAAATAATCACTTAAAAAATGCTTTACCAATTTGATCGAGATTAATGATTTCATGATATTTTGTGAATCTCGAAATTGATTTTGATAACTTGATTATTTCAAGAAGCAAAAGTTGTCTTCTTGAACATCACTATCTTGCCTATCTCAATAAGCAAAACATGCTAACGTGCACATCTAGCAAACTTGTATATTTTAAGAAGCAAGGATTGCTTTCTTGAACATCTCAAAACTGCTAGCTTGCATGTTCTAAAAATATTGTAAAATTTGCTAGCTTGTATGTAGTAAAACTTGCATATCGTAAAAGTTGCTAGCTTGTATGTAGTAAAACTTGCATATCGTAAAAGTTGCTAGCTTGTATGTAGTAAAACTTGCATATCGTAAAAGTTGCTAGCTTGTATGTAGTAAAACTTGCATATCGTAAAAGTTGCTAGCTTGTATGTAGTAAAACTTGCATATCGTAAAAGTTGCTAGCTTGTATGTAGTAAAACTTGCATATCGTAAAAGTTGCTAGCTTGTATGTAGTAAAACTTGCATATCGTAAAAGTTGCTAGCTTGTATGTAGTAAAACTTGCATATCGTAAAAGTTGCTAGCTTGTATGTAGTAAAACTTGCATATCGTAAAAGTTGCTAGCTTGTATGTAGTAAAACTTGCATATCGTAAAAGTTGCTAGCTTGTATGTAGTAAAACTTGCATATCGTAAAAGTTGCTAGCTTGTATGTAGTAAAACTTGCATATCGTAAAAGTTGCTAGCTTGTATGTAGTAAAACTTGCATATCGTAAAAGTTGCTAGCTTGTATGTAGTAAAACTTGCATATCGTAAAAGTTGCTAGCTTGTATGTAGTAAAACTTGCATATCGTAAAAGTTGCTAGCTTGTATGTAGTAAAACTTGCATATCGTAAAAGTTGCTAGCTTGTATGTAGTAAAACTTGCATATCGTAAAAGTTGCTAGCTTGTATGTAGTAAAACTTGCATATCGTAAAAGTTGCTAGCTTGTATGTAGTAAAACTTGCATATCGTAAAAGTTGCTAGCTTGTATGTAGTAAAACTTGCATATCGTAAAAGTTGCTAGCTTGTATGTAGTAAAACTTGCATATCGTAAAAGTTGCTAGCTTGTAGAGAAGCAAGGATTGCTTTCTTGAACATCTCAAAACTGCTAGCTTGCATGTTCTAAAAATATTGTAAAATTTGCTAGCTTGTATGTAGTAAAACTTGCATATCGTAAAAGTTGCTAGCTTGTATGTAGTAAAACTTGCATATCGTAAAAGTTGCTAGCTTGTATGTAGTAAAACTTGCATATCGTAAAAGTTGCTAGCTTGTATGTAGTAAAACTTGCATATCGTAAAAGTTGCTAGCTTGTATGTAGTAAAACTTGCATATCGTAAAAGTTGCTAGCTTGTATGTAGTAAAACTTGCATATCGTAAAAGTTGCTAGCTTGTATGTAGTAAAACTTGCATATCGTAAAAGTTGCTAGCTTGTATGTAGTAAAACTTGCATATCGTAAAAGTTGCTAGCTTGTATGTAGTAAAACTTGCATATCGTAAAAGTTGCTAGCTTGTATGTAGTAAAACTTGCATATCGTAAAAGTTGCTAGCTTGTATGTAGTAAAACTTGCATATCGTAAAAGTTGCTAGCTTGTATGTAGTAAAACTTGCATATCGTAAAAGTTGCTAGCTTGTATGTAGTAAAACTTGCATATCGTAAAAGTTGCTAGCTTGTATGTAGTAAAACTTGCATATCGTAAAAGTTGCTAGCTTGTATGTAGTAAAACTTGCATATCGTAAAAGTTGCTAGCTTGTATGTAGTAAAAACTTGAATATCTTTTAAAATAGCTAGAGCTACTTCTCCTTTTTGTTGATGACATAGGGGGAGAAGTATATTGATGACTTCATGCATTGAATTGAATATTTTATATATTTGCATGATGGTTTAAATGTTTTTCATAACATGTGATGAATGTTGCTTGGAATTGGGATAATCCAAGTGTTCTATCAATGGCATATTGATAGGGGGAGTTTGTTAAAACTCCGGTATCATCAATTAGTTGTCATCATCAAAAAGGGGGAGATTGTTGAATCTCGGATTTTGATGATGAAACTAATTGATTGTGTTTAGATGTTTAACTGCATTTTGAGTGATGCAGGTCTACTCGATCAGGATTAGACAGTTGACGCAGAAGGAATTGACGTTGCGCCGGAGGAGATCACGTTAGGATATTGGACGGTAGGACGCTTCGGACGTCGGGCATCGGGCCAAGGAGAGCGGAATTGCACCAAGGATATCGGGGTTGCGGAGGTCAACCGCCGATTGGGCAACAAGCCGCAAGAGAGAACGATGCGCTGAAGAATCGGACGAAGCGCCAACCAATGACGTGCCGGGCAACAGAATGTCAATTCGCGTTGTAATAATTGTCTAGATCGGAGTAGAGTTTTGGCTTGTGTGTGCAGGATTAACTACGATAACGATGAAGACATAAAGCGAAACAAAGTGCCGGAGTCAAGCGCGAAGGATTCGTTGGGAGTTCGAGAGTTCGACGGAAGTCTGAAGGTTCGTCGGGAATGCTGTCGGAACTAGCCGAGAATGAGTAGGGAGCTTGCTGAAGGGTTTTTCGGAAGCTCGCCAAAAGGTTCGTCGGAAGTTCACGGAGCTCACCGAGAAAGATCGGAGCTTGCCGAAGAAGCTCGTCGGAACTCGCCAAGATCAAATCGTGAAGTCTAGGAGCTTGCCGGGAGTCCGCAGAATGGTTTCCGAGAGTTTATCGGAAGACCGCCGGAAGTTCGCCGAAAGCTCGCCGGAAGAAGTCTTGACTTATGGACTTTGTAATAGCTTAGAAAATGTCTTTAAATTTGTAGTTAGCACGTTAATTAGGGCTAGGATTAGGTGTTAATCCTATGACCCAAGTAGGGGCCAATTCGGCCCAAGTTCGGACTGGTTTGGGCCAATTTTGGAGCCCAAATTTGAATCCTCTTGAGGCCTATAAATACCCCTCAATTCTCAGCAGAGAGAACAACTTTTTGAGCAGCAAGTGATTGAGAGAAAGGTCTTAGAAAAGTCTTAGCAATCCTTGGTTTTCAATTTGCTAGTGTTCACCTCCTTCTTTCTTGAAAATCTGTAAGAGTGTGAACTGCTTGTAAAGAGTTGTAAGAGGGGTATTTACCCTTCCATTTCAAGAGATTTGCTAGTGGAAGGTGGGAGCCTCGTCGAAGAGGGGCCTCGCAAGTGGATGTAGGTCATTTGACCGAACCACTTTAAAAACGGCGTAATCTCTGGTTTGCATTTCATTGTTGCTATTCACATTACTGCAAACTTTCTTACTTGCTTTATTTACCCTTCCATTTCAAGAGATTTGCTAGTGGAAGGTGGGAGCCTCGTCGAAGAGGGGCCTCGCAAGTGGATGTAGGTCATTTGACCGAACCACTTTAAAAACGGCGTAATCTCTGGTTTGCATTTCATTGTTGCTATTCACATTACTGCAAACTTTCTTACTTGCTTTATTTACTCATTACCTTAGCTGCTCTACTATACGAATACGCTTTCAAGTTCAATTTTTACCGTACGAAAGATTTATCAAAACCGACGTTTTAATCCGCTGCACTAATTCACCCCCCCCCCCCCCCCCTCTTAGTGCTCTTGATCCTAACAGTTTAATCCCATTAGGCCTTATTTTAAGTTTTTTTTATTTTTTATAGTATAATTATATGATTATAATAACTTTAATTGAGTCTAATTTGGTTTGACAAAACGATATATATTTTTTATCTAAATTCATCATTCAATCTCACTTATGTATCTCAACATTTTTAGTATAACATTTCTCTTTGATTTATATTTTTATTTAAATTTTTATTACTCTATCTATACTTAAGTAGCTTATTATCATTCGTATACATAAGGTTAAAAACTTAAACTTTCTTACTTGCTTTATTTACTCATTACCTTAGCTGCTCTACTATACGAATACGCTTTCAAGTTCAATTTTTACCGTACGAAAGATTTATCAAAACCGACGTTTTAATCCGCTGCACTAATTCACCCCCCCCCCCCCCCCCCCCCCCCCCCCCCCCTCTTAGTGCTCTTGATCCTAACAGTTTAATCCCATTAGGCCTTATTTTAAGTTTTTTTTATTTTTTATAGTATAATTATATGATTATAATAACTTTAATTGAGTCTAATTTGGTTTGACAAAACGATATATATATATATATATATATATATATATATATATATATATATATATATATATATATATATATATATATATATATATATATATATATATATATATATATATATATATATATATATATATATATATATATATATATATATATATATATATATATATATATATATATATATATATATATATATATATATATATATATATATATATATATATATATATATATATATATATATATATATATATATATATATATATATATATATATATATATATATATATATATATATATATATATATATATATATATATATATATATATATATATATATATATATATATATATATATATATATATATATATATATATATATATATATATATATATATATATATATATATATATATATATATATATATATATATATATATATATATATATATATATATATATATATATATATATATATATATATATATATATATATATATATATATATATATATATATATATATATATATATATATATATATATATATATATATATATATATATATATATATATATATATATATATATATATATATATATATATATATATATATATATATATATATATATATATATATATATATATATATATATATATATATATATATATATATATATATATATATATATATATATATATATATATATATATATATATATATATATATATATATATATATATATATATATATATATATATATATATATATATATATATATATATATATATATATATATATATATATATATATATATATATATATATATATATATATATATATATATATATATATATATATATATATAGCACAAAGGATTAAAAAGTGAGAAAACGCTACTATAATCTCTTTAGAAATTCTCCTCCATCCTAAGTTTGAATTCTGTAAGAGGAGTGTGAGTGCTTGTAAGGGTTGTCTCCTAAACCGTGACACAGGAAACGAGGGGTGTAAGAAGGATTTTGATCTTCGCCTATCAAAGGAAGATCGATAGTGGATGCCCATAGCCTCGATGGAAGAGGAATCAGAGGAGTGGATATAGGTCGACGACGACCGAACCACTATAAATCGGTTTACGTTTCTTTGAGCAATTTATCTTTACTGCAAACCTCTTTAATAGCTCACTGCTTTCAATACTTCATATACGTATGCTTTCAAGTTAAGTTTCCGAAATCGATTTTCAACGTAAACAGATTTTATCGTACGAAAGTTTTTAAATCGACGTTATTTTACCACTGCACTAATTCACCTCCCCTCTTAGTGTTGAACTCTTGATCCTAACAGTTTAATCCCATTAGGCCTTATTTTAAGTTTTTTTTATTTTTTATAGTATAATTATATGATTATATACTTTAATTGAGTCTAATTTGGTTTGACAAAACGATATATATTTTTTATCTAAATTCATCATTCAATCTCACTTATGTATCTCAACATTTTTAGTATAACATTTCTCTTTGATTTATATTTTTATTTAAATTTTTATTACTCTATCTATACTTAAGTAGCTTATTATCATTCGTATACATAAGGTTAAAAACTTAAACTTTCTTACTTTAATAATATTCAAACTCATTCAAATCTTGAGATTATAATTTAATCATCACTTCTAGCTACTAGTACACTTTATTTTATTATATTAATGGACTATACCTTTTTTTTTTTTTTTTTTTTTTTTTTTTTTTTTTTTTTTTTTTTTTTTTTTTTTTTTTTTTTTTTTTTTTTTTTTTTTTTTTTTTTTTTTTTTTTTTTTTTTTTTTTTTTTTTTTTTTTTTTTTTTTTTTTTTTTTTTTTTTTTTTTTTTTTTTTTTTTTTTTTTTTTTTTTTTTTTTTTTTTTTTTTTTTTTTTTTTTTTTTTTTTTTTTTTTTTTTTTTTTTTTTTTTTTTTTTTTTTTTTTTTTTTTTTTTTTTTTTTTTTTTTTTTTTTTTTTTTTTTTTTTTTTTTTTTTTTTTTTTTTTTTTTTTTTTTTTTTTTTTTTTTTTTTTTTTTTTTTTTTTTTTTTTTTTTTTTTTTTTTTTTTTTTTTTTTTTTTTTTTTTTTTTTTTTTTTTTTTTTTTTTTTTTTTTTTTTTTTTTTTTTTTTTTTTTTTTTTTTTTTTTTTTTTTTTTTTTTTTTTTTTTTTTTTTTTTTTTTTTTTTTTTTTTTTTTTTTTTTTTTTTTTTTTTTTTTTTTTTTTTTTTTTTTTTTTTTTTTTTTTTTTTTTTTTTTTTTTTTTTTTTTTTTTTTTTTTTTTTTTTTTTTTTTTTTTTTTTTTTTTTTTTTTTTTTTTTTTTTTTTTTTTTTTTTTTTTTTTTTTTTTTTTTTTTTTTTTTTTTTTTTTTTTTTTTTTTTTTTTTTTTTTTTTTTTTTTTTTTTTTTTTTTTTTTTTTTTTTTTTTTTTTTTTTTTTTTTTTTTTTTTTTTTTTTTTTTTTTTTTTTTTTTTTTTTTTTTTTTTTTTTTTTTTTTTTTTTTTTTTTTTTTTTTTTTTTTTTTTTTTTTTTTTTTTTTTTTTTTTTTTTTTTTTTTTTTTTTTTTTTTTTTTTTTTTTTTTTTTTTTTTTTTTTTTTTTTTTTTTTTTTTTTTTTTTTTTTTTTTTTTTTTTTTTTTTTTTTTTTTTTTTTTTTTTTTTTTTTTTTTTTTTTTTTTTTTTTTTTTTTTTTTTTTTTTTTTTTTTTTTTTTTTTTTTTTTTTTTTTTTTTTTTTTTTTTTTTTTTTTTTTTTTTTTTTTTTTTTTTTTTTTTTTTTTTTTTTTTTTTTTTTTTTTTTTTTTTTTTTTTTTTTTTTTTTTTTTTTTTTTTTTTTTTTTTTTTTTTTTTTTTTTATATTAGAGATTAATATATATATATATATATATATATATATATATATATATATATATATATATATATATATATATATATATATATATATATATATATATATATATATATATATATATATATATATATATATATATATATATATATATATATATATATATATATATATATATATATATATATATATATATATATATATATATATATATATATATATATATATATATATATATATATATATATATATATATATATATATATATATATATATATATATATATATATATATATATATATATATATATATATATATATATATATATATATATATATATATATATATATATATATATATATATATATATATATATATATATATATATATATATATATATATATATATATATATATATATATATATATATATATATATATATATATATATATATATATATATATATATATATATATATATATATATATATATATATATATATATATATATATATATATATATATATATATATATATATATATATATATATATATATATATATATATATATATATATATATATATATATATATATATATATATATATATATATATATATATATATATATATATATATATATATATATATATATATATATATATATATATATATATATATATATATATATATATATATATATATATATATATATATATATATATATATATATATATATATATATATATATATATATATATATATATATATATATATATATATATATATATATATATATATATATATATATATATATATATATATATATATATATATATATATATATATATATATATATATATATATATATATATATATATATATATATATATATATATATATATATATATATATATATATATATATATATATATATATATATATATATATATATATATATATATATATATATATATATATATATATATATATATATATATATATATATATATATATATATATATATATATATATATATATATATATATATATATATATATATATATATATATATATATATATATATATATATATATATATATATATATATATATATATATATATATATATATATATATATATATATATATATATATATATATATATATATATATATATATATATATATATATATATATATATATATATATATATATATATATATATATATATATATATATATATATATATATATATATATATATATATATATATATATATATATATATATATATATATATATATATATATATATATATATATATATATATATATATATATATATATATATATATATATATATATATATATATATATATATATATATATATATATATATATATATATATATATATATATATATATATATATATATATATATATATATATATATATATATATATATATATATATATATATATATATATATATATATATATATATATATATATATATATATATATATATATATATATATATATATATATATATATATATATATATATATATATATATATATATATATATATATATATATATATATATATATATATATATATATATATATATATATATATATATATATATATATATATATATATATATATATATATATATATATATATATATATATATATATATATATATATATATATATATATATATATATATATATATATATATATATATATATATATATATATATATATATATATATATATATATATATATATATATATATATATATATATATATATATATATATATATATATATATATATATATATATATATATATATATATATATATATATATATATATATATATATATATATATATATATATATATATATATATATATATATATATATATATATATATATATATATATATATATATATATATATATATATATATATATATATATATATATATATATATATATATATATATATATATATATATATATATATATATATATATATATATATATATATATATATATATATATATATATATATATATATATATATATATATATATATATATATATATATATATATATATATATATATATATATATATATATATATAATTATATTACTTAATTGAAAAGTTAGGATGGAGTAATGGGTCGACCTGGAATAAGTCCCCACACTCTCGGTGGAAGCCAAGAGGGTTGCCCAAGTCTGCTAGCTTGACTTGTATAAATATTAGCAAAGGAACCGGTAAACCTTCGACTTACCAGGAAATAGACACAGCATACTTTTCTTGCGTTCCCAGTGATTTATTTGGTCTCCAATATAAAGAGAGCGACACACAATACTTTTCGTGCTTTGCATGCAGCAATATATATGTATTCTATTCAACGGTTCAATGCTTTCTTCGAAGATCAATTCCTCTATCCAACATATTCTCGCTGTTGATTGCGTCAAAAGGGAGAAGGCGTTGAATGATTCAGAACACGAAGAAATATATAAACGATACAGACTTCACCCTCTCTCACACCACCATTGATATCACAAGCAGCCATGGAGTTGCACTACACGAAGAGACCAGTCCTCCTCTTCCTCTCCTTCACCCTCCTCCTCGTGTTGATCCGCGCCGACCCTGACCCACTCCAGGACTTCTGCGTCGCCGACCTCGGAGCGACTGTGGTCGTCAATGGGTTCCCGTGCAAGCCCGCGTCCGGCGTCACGTCCGACGACTTCTTCTTCGCCGGACTGTCCAGGGAGGGCAACACCAGCAATATCTTCGGGTCCAACGTGACCATCGCCAACGTGCTCAGCTTCCCGGGGCTCAACACCCTCGGCGTCTCCATGAACCGCGTCGACGTCGCCCCCGGCGGCACCAACCCGCCCCACAGCCACCCGAGGGCCACCGAGCTCATCATCCTCCTCAAGGGCCGGCTGCTGGTGGGGTTCATCAGCACCAGTAACCAGTTCTTCTCCAAGGTCTTGAATCCCGGCGAGATGTTCGTGGTGCCCAAGGGGCTCATCCACTTCCAGTACAACGTCGGCAAGAAGAAGGCGCTCGCCATCACCACCTTCGACAGCCAGTTCCCCGGAGTGGTGATCGCCTCCACCACCCTGTTCGCATCGAATCCGGCGATTCCCGACGATGTGCTAGCCAAAGCTTTTCAGGTGGACGCGAAGGTCGTCGCTCTCATCAAGTCCAAGTTTGAGAGATAAAGGTACCAGTGGTTTTAATGGATTAAACTGTAGTGATTGAAATGACTCGACGTGTGTATGATGTATGCACATATTGACTCAAACGTGTGGTTCCTATATTTCCTTCCATGGAAGAATATACTACTGTATGGTTTGTTTATTATGGAGAATAACGAGGAATTGATATAATTCCGCTTTTAGACTATACAATAATCCATTTTCCATAGGTGTTCTTTTGGGAAGAAACCAATCATCAGACATTAAGGTTCACATTACAATTTGGTGGAACCATCCCACGAGTAAGAAAGCCCACTCACTACATCTTGCTCTTAGGTATGTGAGACCATTTCAAAACCCAAGCCTCTGAACCTAAAACGAAAATATCACCATGCAAATACGTAATTGTCAAGGAGATCTCTCTTGTTAATTATATTTTTTTACATCTGAACATATAACCAAATATTTTAAAGTCCTATTTTGGCCCTCACAAACTCTTCCCTTAACCCATACTTCCATTTGTTCCGGACCATCGACTTTGTGTGTCCCAACACCAGTAGTAATCAAGTTGCCATGTCCATTTCAAATGCAATAACCTACACCAGTCAAAAGAAAATTATATGAAAAAGAGACATCACAATTAATGATGATAATTATTACAGGTCTAATTTTCTCAACTCCCTATAATTTCATCTCCTCATTCCCCTAAGGGTTGTTGGTGGTTCCACACTCTTGCTCACAAGAGAGAGCCTTGACTTTAATAATGTTAGGTGTTGCATGGTGGTTGTTATGCATGATCTTATTTCATAAATCATTGGCAACTAAGGAACTTAAACACTGTTTAGAATTAGTTTCTAAGGTTCTCACCCTCATCATACCAGAACCTATGGCCCAATCCTTAAAAAACTCAAACTGTACATTAAGTTTTTGTTTGATGATAGACTAAAGTTCCAAGACAAATCGATTCTCAAAGAAAACATGCTCATAATCATCCTTTCCAACCTGAAAAACTGGACAAGCACTAGGATAACAATGCATAATTTTAGATAACCACTTAGTAGTTGGAAGCCTTTGCGACAATAGTTTCCAAAGAAAATGTTTAACACTAGATCTTACCTTAAGATTTCACAAAGTCTTCCAACCCCTCCAAACTTCATCTTGGTCAGACCACCCATCCCGTGGTGATTGGTAAAGCTTTTGGAGCTGGCCTCACCTTCAGGGTCTCTAGTCCAAATCCAAACATCCTTCATGGGTCTAATATGAATATGTATGCTAGTAATTCTTTCAATAAGATATGGGTGAAATAACCTATTAGGTTTGTGAGAATCCCACTAGATAACCATGATAAGGTCTGAGAGTCTCATAGTTAAGAGCATCGTTGATATTCAATCCAAACATCCTCCCATATTTTAATGCTAGTGCTAGAATTCAATATTTTCCTAAATTCAGTTTTTGAATTATAGATCACTTGACAAAGTCTCTTCCAAGTTCTAAAACCCGAATTGTAGGAAGATTCCAAGAGTGGGGGTAGCCTATTTGTTATAAAATACAAACCCAAAGCTTGTCTTCCTTATTGAGCAAAGAAGGATTTTTCTAGCCTCATTAATGTTCTTGATTGTGTCTAAATCTCTAATTCTCGATCTTCCTCTAGACTTAGACTTAGGGTAGTGATGTTGCCTCAACTAATGAGCTTAAATTTTTTTTATTATTATCTTAATGACACTAAGAGAAAAAGGTGAGGGAATGAATTAATACTATAATAATTTTAATTAATTAAAAATTTAATAAAATAATATGTTTTGAAAATATGATTATTTGAATGTGAGTTATAGTTTGAAGTAAGTTGAATAAAAATAAGTAAGCAACATAAAAAATTATAAGCAAGAGAAAGAATATAAAGTGATTTATAGTGGTTCAATCTTTCTTGTTAGAAAATCTTGGAAGTGACATCACATGCGCAGCGGAAGAACAGAAAACAAAATCCCCAATTCCCAAAGATATATTCTTCGTCATGCGACGATTAGTATGCAAAAATTCGTGAAACAAAAAACCATGTATGAGATAGATTGTGTTACATAGGGAGATCGTGTATCCATGAATCCCAACAGATCTCTAGAAGAGGGTGAAGGAGGTCAAACGTCCTCCTCTCTAGTGGTGATCCACACAGTAGGGCTGCGACGATGCTCCTTAAAACTCCGTGTCTGCTTTGAGGTGGCAAAAGGCTCTAGCCTATGAACTACTGATTCTCTCCTATTTATAGAGGTCTCTTGTCAACTTAACCATAATGGATCTTGCTATATTGGGTATTGGATCTCTATCTAACTACCTGAGTCTCTTAGATTAGTGGATCTCTATCCAATAATCTCACATGAGCTCTTATTAGATCTCATCCATGTAATACAATAATTCATAAACTTATTGGATATCTAATAATTCATAGACTTATTGGATATCCAATAAGATAAGGGCTCCGACGGATATCTCATATCCGAATCTCTACTTATTGCAATGCCTACCATATGTGTGTGACCCTCTAGGCCTAATATCGAGCTAGTTATGAGTCATACATATCATAACTCCTTCTGGCTCAGTGAATTATTATCTCTATAATAATTTACTAAATTCATTGACTGCGGACGTACTAGGCCACTACATTGTAGTCCCTAGACGATATAGGGGAATCCAATCCATTAGACATGTCTGTCCTCAGTTACCGTTTACCTATAGTCCCTCATCTATCTAATATTCCAGAGACCGTATACCGAGTATGGTGCTATCAGACCCATACGATTTCTACTTGAGTCTCGCTCTAATCAGATTCTCTTGGAGAACTCTTTCTCTTTCAATCTAAATGACCTTGGCTAGGGATTTGTCTGAGCAAGAACATATGGGACATTTCTCTCATGACACCGAGAGTGGATGATCCTTTATTGACACTCAATAGTCCTCGTATGGTTGGCTACCACTCCTGATGACCGATTGTGCTAGATCTGGGACATCAAAACCTATAAGTTCGGCATCAAAGAGTGGAGCATTCATACAGGAGATCCTTAGCGTCTCAAGTCTAAGGACCAAATACACCATTGGGACTATGGAATTGCTGTATGACAATAAGGCATCATCAACTATTCAACATTTCGTAAGCAGATCAATCAGTGAACTCATTCTCCAATAAGCACATGTACTGTATCCTTAGTGTCCTTACATGAGCAGCTACGAGACCAACTACATCCATCATATGGACGGGTATACAACACACCAGTCTGTCCGGCTATCTCGATGTCCTTCTCGAGTAACCTATGACCGGGATTATTTAGGATTTGTATTTAAAGGCGAATCGATCTCATTATCGTGATCTCATCATGATCCAATTCCCATTGCATAGATCCAAGAACATCACAATATATATATATATATATATATATATATATATATATATATATATATATATATATATATATATATATGCAATAGTCAATATAGATACTAAATATAATAACAAAAAAGATTATGTGTCAAGTCACATATGCCACAACTTACATGATTAGCTTGTAGGGCACATATGACTAGCAATTTCTCACTTGACCTAAAGCCAATCACTTATGTGTCAGATCCCCATTAGACCCTTGTGTCGCTCAAAGACAATCTGGATCTGCAATGTTATCTTCGGATGAAACTCTTTCTACTACTATACCTCCTCGATCTCTCTGATAAGGTGGAACCTCCTCAAAACATACTTAGATTTCTGATGAGACCTAGGTTCCTTCGCTTGAGCAATCGTCCCGTTGTTATCACAATATAAGGGAATTGGCTACTCATTGTCTGACATGACTCCCAGATTTGTGATGAACTATATATATATATATATATATATATATATATATATATATATATATATATATATATATATATATATATATATATATATATATATATATATATATATATATATATATATATATATATATATATATATATATATATATATATATATATATATATATATATATATATATATATATATATATATATATATATATATATATATATATATATATATATATATATATATATATATATATATATATATATATATATATATATATATATATATATATATATATATATATATATATATATATATATATATATATATATATATATATATATATATATATATATATATATATATATATATATATATATATATATATATATATATATATATATATATATATATATATATATATATATATATATATATATATATATATATATATATATATATATATATATATATATATATATATATATATATATATATATATATATATATATATATATATATATATCAATGTTATCTTCGGATGAAACTCTTTCTACTACTATACCTCCTCGATCTCTCTGATAAGGTGGAACCTCCTCAAAACATACTTAGATTTCTGATGAGACCTAGGTTCCTTCGCTTGAGCAATCGTCCCGTTGTTATCACAATATAAGGGAATTGGCTACTCATTGTCTGACATGACTCCCAGATTTGTGATGAACTTCTTCATCTAGACTCCCTCTTTTGCTGCCTCTACTGCAGCAATGTACTCCACCTCTATAGTCGAGTCAGCAGTAGTATCTTGCTTGGAACTCTTCTAACATACTGCTCCTCCATTCAAGGTGTACATATACCCTGAATTCGATTTACTATTATCGACATCTGATTGAAAACTCGAGTCCATATAGCATTCAACCTTGAGGCTACTACCTCCATATATTAGTAAAAGATCCTTAGTCATTCTTAAGTACTTAAGGATACATTTTACTACTTTTCAATGCTCCAAGCCTAGATCTGCTTGGTACTTGCTCGTGACACTCAGAGCATATGATATATTAGGCCTGGTACATAGCATGACATACATGATAGACCCTATCGTTGAGGCATAGGATATCCTATCCATGTTCACCCTTTCTTCAAGAGTCTTTGGAGACGTACTCCTAGAAAGCGATATCCTATGTTTCATCTATATGAGACCTCTCTTGGAATTTTTCATGCCAAACCCTTTGACAATGGTGTCTATGTACCTGGACTTAGACAAGCTAAGCATTATATTGGATCTATCTCTATAGATCTGAATCCCCAAGATATAGGATGCTTCCCCTATGTTCTTTATGGAGAAGTGTCTAGATAACTAAGCTTTTACTATGGATAGCATTCCTACATCAATCCCAATGATCAGGATGTCACCCACATATAACACCAAGAAGGTGATAGCGCTCCCACTTACCTTCCTGTATACACAAGGTTTATCTTCATTCTTAACTAAGTCATAAGATCTGATTGCCTCATCAAATCTTATGTTCTAACTTTGGGAAGCTTACTTTAGTCTATAAATGGATCTAAGCAACCTGCACACCTTATTTGGGCAGTCCTTGAATACGAATCTCTCAGGTTTTATCATATTCACCTCCTCCTCGAGGTTGTCATTGAGAAATGTGGTTTTCATATTCATCTGTCAGATCTCATAATCATAGTGTGCTGCAATAGCCAATAGAATTCGGATAGATTTTAGCATGGCTACAGGTGAGAAGGTTTCATCATAGTCAACACCTTGCCTTTGACGATACCCCTTAGCCACTAGCCTTGCTTTATAGGTATTTACCTTTCTATTTACTATGATCTTTTTCTTAAAGATCCACTTGCAACCGATAGGTACAATATCCTCGGGCGCATCAACTAGGTTCTGAACCTTGTTGGAGTACATGGAATCTATCTCAGAATTCATGGCTTCTTGCCATTTTTCGGAGTCTATACTCATAATAACCTCCTCGTAGGTTTGAGGATCAATATCCTCTCCTCCAATATATCCCACATATCTCTCAAGAGGATGAGATACTCTGTTAGACCTATGTAAAGTTAAAACTTATGTGTTACGTACTTAAACAGACTTGGGCTGTAGAGTGGTGCTTGAGCTAGGTTCTCCAACCTCGCTCAACTCTATCATGCTCCCACTATCTCCGCCAAGAATATATTCCTTCTCAAGGAAAATCGCTCTCTTAGCTACAAAGACCTTTTGGTCATCAAGATGATAGAAATAATACTCACAAGTTTCCTTGGGATATCCCATGAACTTGCACCACTCCATCATTGATTGCAACTTATCGGAGTTGTGTCTTTTAACGTGGGCAGGGCAACCCCATATCTTAACAACCTTAAGATCATGCTTCTTTCATTTCTATATCTTATATGGTGTACACTACCGACTTAGTTGGAACTCTGTTCAGAAGATAAGTTGCGGTCTCTAGGGCATATCCCTAGAATGAGATGGGTAGGTCAACGAAATTCATCATGGACTGTACCATGCTTAACAATGTACGATTCTTCCTTTCAGATATACCATTGAGCTGAGGTGTATAAGGCGGTGTCCATTGGGATAGAATCCCATGGTCCTTGAGGAACTGGGTAAACTCTATACTTAAGTACTCACCTCATCGATCTGATTGAAGAGTCTTGATACTCTTTTCAATCTAGTTCTCTACTTCATTCTTAAACTTTCTAAATTTCTCAAAGGCCTTGGACTTGCATTTCATTAAGTACATATGTTCATACCTTGAGAAATCATCAGTAAAAATAATGAAGTAGAAGTAACCACCAATGACATGAGTTGACATGGGTTCACATACATCACTATGTATGAGTTCTAGTAGCTCAGTGGCTCTTTCTCCAGTTCCACTAAATGAAGATGTGGTTAGTTTTCCATGAAGGCAAGGCTCACAAGTTGCATATGACTCATAGTTGAATGGATTTAGATAACCATCATTTAGCAACTTTTGAATCATTCCCTCATGGATGTGACATAGCCTATAATGCCACAGGTATACACTTTTCAGCTCATCTTGTCTCCTCTTAGACACACTTACATTCATGATATGTGGAGTAGTATCTAGCATAAACAAACCATTATACAATATTTCTCTCGCCAATCTTCTCGGCTTTGCCAGAATCTACAACAAATTACAGATATGATAAGCGATACCGATATCCAATACCAATGCACTATCACAAAAATCTGACAACCGGAGATTGATCATGAATGTACATGAAGCTTCTCCAAGCTTCTGTTTCGCCCTCTCTGCAAGGTACTCTTTGCAGTTCTGCTTCCAATGCCCATCTTTTTCGTAGTGGAAGCACTGACCTTTGTCTTTTGCTAGGTCTTTCTTAGCAACCTTTGCTTTACCTGGTTTGCCCTTGCCCTTGCCTTTCTTAAGGGATTTTTCTGCTTTCCTTTTCTTTCTGGTCTCACTAGTGTAGAGAACTAGCTTCTCTTTTTTTATAGTGCTCTCTACCTCCCTCAACATATTGAGGAGCTTCGGGAGAGTCACCTCAAGCTTATTTATATTAAAATTTATTATGAATTGTGAAAAGAAATCTGATATGGACTGAAGCACAAGATCCACACACAGGTTATCCTTTAGGACCATTCCTAGACCTGTGAGTTTCTTTATCCACTCAATCATCTTTAAGACATGGTTTTGAACTGGTGTCCCCTCAGTCATCCTAGCATGGAAGAGGCTCTTGGATATCTCATATTGTCGAGTCCTTCCCTGTTCCTTAAAAAGTTTACGGACATGTAGGAGAATGGATCTGACATCCATCTTTTCATGCTGTCTCTATAACTCAGGAGTCATGGAGCCCAACATATAACACTGAGCAAGAGTGGAGTCATCAATGTACTTCATGTAGTGAGCGATCTCATCCTCGCTTACCCCTTCCTCGGGCGTAGGCATCACTGTATCAAGGACATACGCGATTTTCTCCGTCGTGAGATTAATTCTCAAGTTGCGGAGCCGATCCGTATAATTTGGACCAGTGAGGCAGTTGACATCAAGTATGCCACGTAAGGGATTTGAAAGCGATATTTTCTTAAAATAAAGATGTAGCAGAAATAAATAACATGCAGATTTTATAAAAAAATAAACAATCAAGATATGGACTTTTATCTTAATATGCTCCCACTATTTTACTAGCGAGTCACGCGGCACCCTTAGCACATGAAATGAAAGTCTTCGGTAGACTTCTAGTGGGGATCAAGATCCAATCAGTATCTTATTGTAACCTCGAGGGACTCGACCAATCACACTAAGCCTGAAAGGTAGGCAACTCTTGCCAATCATAACTCATGATTCTCGTCCGCCTCCGAATCACCATAGTCTTAAGGGACTCGACCAACCACGATATTCGGTTAAGTCAACACCATCGTTACAAGATGAGTTTGATTCAATGATATACCCTCGAGGGACTCGACCAAGCATACAACGTCCTCAGGTCACCGGTGACATCTCTATGTCACAGGCAAAATAGCGAATTACGATATATGTGAGCCTCGAGGGACTCGACCAACTCAACTTACACCGAGAATCGGTCCCTACCTATAACAATGGAAGGTCATATGGGTCAATCTAATTACCTCACGTTTACCGACTTAATATTGTCGAGAGAGGGGTTTCTTTGATTTGGTCTCCTAATATGATATGTCACACACATACATATTTAATATATATCTACATCGCATGCAAATATATATATACATATCTATTAGGTGTATAAACAATTACACATCATATGAGCAATTACACCAGATGATAGTGGACTACAGCCTAATATGATTAAGCTCGAGCCAATGGGCCTAATCACTCACATTAAGATATATATATACAACAGTGCATCTCCATGCCCTGTGATCATCCATCTCATCTTTGTCGGTTCCATTGGCATCTTGACGCATCTTCATGCATCGCGATTGTCCGTCTCGTGGGTCTCGCAATCGCATCCATGCTCTCGTTATGCCTCATCGTATGATTACAACTTAATCATAGACACGTAGGACCGATAATAAACGAGAAATAAAATGGAGGTTTGCAGGCCCCAATAATAATAATCACAAGTACATACATCACATGGTCCACGATCATTCGTCTACACATCATACATCATGTAGGAATACGAGATAATAACAAAAATAATAATCAATTAAACCTTTTAATTAATTATTTTTTTTGAAATCAAGGACATGTAGGGAATTTCTGAATTTCGAGGGGCATTTTCATAATTTGGACAAAGGATAGAATCTGAAATTTCTGAAATTCTGAGGGGCAAAATTATCTTTTACCCATAAAACCCTAAGCCCCTCTTTCTCCCCTGTGGTTGGGTGCTGGCACGGACGAGCGCCCCTACGGGCGGTTCTGCCCGCAACCGCCGCCCATGTGGGAGGTTACCCCTACAGTCGGCGTTGCAGGTGGCAGCCGCCCCTACAGGTCGCTTGCCCGCAGGCGAGCGCCCATGGGTGCCACCGCCTGCGTGCCACAGGCGGCTCTTCCTGTGGGTGACCGGTCGCCTGCAGCTACAACTACGCGCAGCAATAATTACTGCGTGTAGGCGGCTTGCCTACATGAAGATGGCAGCATTGCCACCATCTTCGAGCATAGCAAGGGCATCAATAGTTGCTTCCCTTCCTCACCTATTGCGTCAACAATTTGACATCAAAAGCATTGTTAAAACATAACACATGCTGTTCAAAACCAATCGTCACACGAACAACCTGGCTCTGATACCACTATTGGGAAATCTTAGGGGCGATATCAAATGCGTAGCGGAAGAACATAAAATAAAATCTCAAATTTCCAAGATATGTTCATCGTATTGGTGCATAAAAATCTGTGAAATAGAAAACCACATGAGAGATAGATTGTGTTACATAGGGAGATCATATATCCCCGAATCCTTGTAGATCTCTAGGAGAGGGTGAAGGAGGTCAAGCGCCTTCATCTCTAGCGGTGATCCACACAGTAGGGCTGCGACGATGCTCCTCAAAACTTCAGGCCTGCTCTGAGGTGGAGAGAGGGAGGAGAATAGGAGAGGTAAGAAAAAAGCTCTAGCCTATGAACCATTGATTCCCTCCTATTTATAGAGGTCCCCTATCAACTTAACCATAATGGATCCTACCCTATTGAGTATTGGATCTTCATTCAACTACTCAAGCCTCTTAGATTAGTGGATCTCTATCCAATAATCTCACATAAGCTCTTATTAGATCTCTTCCATAGGATCCAATAATTCAGGGGCTTATTTGATATCCAATAAGATAGGGACTCTAGCGGATATCTCATATCTGAACCTCTACTCATCGCAATGCCTATCATATGTGTGTGACCCTCTAGGCCCAATATCGAGTTGGCCATGAGTCATACTTGTCAGAACTCCTTCTAGCTTAGTGAATTATTATCTCCATAATAATTTACTTGACTCATCGATTGTGGATGTATTAGGCCACTATGCCGTAGTCACCAAACAATACAAGGGAATCTAATCCATTGGACCTGTTTATCCTTAGTTATTGTATACCTATAGTCCCTCATCCATCTAATATCTTAGAGATCGTATACCGAGCATGATGTTGTCAGACCCATACGGTTTCTACTCGAGTCTCGCTTTAATCGGATTCTCCCGGAGAACTCTTTCTCTCTCAATCCGAATGACCCTAACCATGGATTTGTCTAAGCAAGAACACATAAGACATTCCTCTCATGATACTGAGAGTGGATGATCCTTTATTGACACTCAATAGTCCTCGTATGGTTGGTTACCACTCCCGATGATCGATTGTGCTAGATCTGGGATATCCAAACCTATAAGTCCGGTATCAAAGAGTGGAGCACTCATACAGGACATCATTGGCATCTCAAGTTTAAGGACCAGATACACCACTAGGACTACAGAATCACTGTCTGGCAATAAGGCATCATCAACCATTCAACATTCCGTAAGTGGATCAATTAGTGAACTCATTCTCCAATGAGCACCTGTACTATATCCCTAGTGTCCCCACACGAGCAGTTATGAGACCAGATACATCCATCATATGGATGTGTATACAGTACATCAGTCTGTCTAGTTATCTCGATGTCCCTCTCGAGTAACCTATGATCGAGATTATTTAGGATCTATGTTTAAAGGCGAATCGGTCTCATTATCGTGATTTCATCACGATCCGATTCCCATTGTACAAATCCAAAGATATTACAATATATACATGCATATGTGCAATAGTTAATATAAAGTGATAAAATATCAAAAATATAATAAGAAAAAAGACACGTATCAAGTCATATGTGCCATCACTCACGTGATTGGCTTGCAGGGCACATATGACTAGCATTTTTGACCTACGTTTACTCTTGATTCCTTTTCTCTCGGGGCCATTGATTTTCACTATGGATCTTACTTCCAATGGGTGAAGATCAATAACTCTTTACAACTTTTCTCATTTTCTGTGTTTAAGAGAGAATCTTGACATTCACTCTTTTACAAGAGACTTTTCACCTTCTATCACTAGTATCATAACTAAACTCTAAGGGAAGGAGGATACTCAAACAATGCTCAAATAAAGAACTACAATACTTTACAAACTTAAGAATTGATGCTTTATCAACCAAGCCCAACTAGAGTATTTATAAGCCCCAAAAGACAAAAAATAGAGTCAAAAATTTAAATCTTTAAAATTTAGGATTCGGACAGTACTATTGCTAATAATGGGCGGTACTACTATATTAACTTTTGATGAGGCACAAATCTAGGATTTAGTGGTCCTATCACCATAAATTTTAAATTTTGGATGGTACTACCATCGCCCTAGTTGGTACTACTATCGTCATAGGCGGATACTATCATTGGAAAGGTTGACAAAATACTATTTGTGTTTATCGATTGATTTAGGCAGTATCATTGCTTGCACTTGATGGTATCACCACTCAAACTTGATTTAGACCACTGGTTTGATTTTCTAACGGGCCCAATTTGATCTAACTTTAAGCTTAATAGTTTTTATGATAAGTGAGTTTTATTTCAATCCAAGATCGATCCAAAATGATATTAATCAAGACCTTGACTCATCAACCACTTATCTAGCATAGTTTAAAGCTTTTGGCACATTGTCCACTCTTTGGAATATTGTGTGATCATTCGATACTTTGTCCAAACCTTCAACACATCGTCTTATCCTTTGGCATATTGCATATTCCACTAGCATATCGACTTTCTCATGATATCTAAATCTTTCGACATAATATTTGATTCTTTCGACATGATACTCGAACCTATAGTACAAAGTTCGATCTCTGATATATCAATCAATCCTTTAGCTTAGTATCCAATATCGACATGACAATCTTCTGACATAATGTCAAACTCTATAGCTTGGCATTTGGCCATTCAATGGTCTAATTCTATAATCGAAGTATTTCATGTATCATTTATCTCAAAAGTATATTATTTTATCAAATTCATCAATTGATTTCATAATCAAAATTTAAGATTTAATAATATTTTCTTTTTGATAATGATAATCAATTTGGTGATAAGATCTTAACAAGACTCCCCTTATTTATATATCATATATATAAGATTACATCATTAATATCAAAATGCAACTATAATATTATGGTATTATGACAGCCTTAATAAGACTTCCCTCATCTATATGCTATAAAAATATAAGATTTAATTTGAAAACATTAGTGTTGAATCTCGGATTTTGATAATGAAACTAATTGATAGAGTTAATGATCAAATATGCGTTTAAGTGATGCCGGACTAGCCTCGATCATGAAAAGATAATTAAAGCAGGAAGAATTAATGTTGGGTTGGAGTGGAACATATCAGAAGATTGAACGTCGAGTCGGAAGATCGGTCGACGTGTCGGTAGAAGGCTTTGTGCCATGAGTTCAGGCATTGGGATTAGAAGAGTGGACATTGTGCTAAGGAGATCAGAGTTGCGGAGGTCAACATGTCAATTAGGCAAAAGGCCACAAAAGAGAATGATGCGTTGAAGGATTGTACGAAGCGCCGACGAACCAATGACATGCCGGACAATATGTGGTTAATGTTTTGTAATAATTATCTAGATCGAAGTAGTTTTAGTTGTAATTGGGTTGGTTTATAATGTAATTAAGCCAACTCAATTAGGGGCTAGCTAGGCCCAAAGTGGGGTTGTTTTGGGCCAAGAAAAAGGTTGATTCAGTGACCCGAAACCACGTCAAGTGGTGGCACTACCGATCTAAGTGGTGGCATAATGAGAGGCTCAATCTCTAGGACATAGTCTCCGAGACTATATCAGGTGGTAGTACTGTCAAACTGGGTGGTGGTACCACCCAAACACAATCTCTCAGACTGTGTCAAGCAATGACACCGCTCAGTTTTAGTGCTGCAAGTGGTGGTACTACCCAACACAGACGATGGTATTGCTAGGACCCAAAAACCCAAGATGAGACATTTTTTTGCTCTAATTTTGAAGTTATTTGGGGTCTAGAAATACCCTAGCTATTCCTACGTTAAGTAGCACGAAATTGAGTTGAAAAAGGAAGAAAGTATACTTGAGCAAAATTGTGTAATCTCTCTTAGGATTTAGAGTCCTTTCTTCCTAGTATTTAGAAAGTTCTTCTAAAGGGAGAAGTGAGGTCTAAGAAAGAGAGGTTGTAAAAGTTCTCTCATGAGCCTATGAAAAGGAGAAAAAGTGTAAAAGAGTAGTTGATCTTCACCCATTGAAGGAAGATCGGTAGTGAAAGCCGGTTGCCTCAAGTGAAGAGGAATCGGGAGTGGATGTAGGTCACGATGACCGAACTATTATAAAAACTTGGTTTGCATTTACTTTAAGCTTTTTACTTTCATTATAAACTATTTTACTTACTACTTTCACTATGCTTACGAACGTGCACTCTAAGTCAAGATTATTTCTGATATTGAAACAGTTTTTCTATATTGAATGAGAAATTTGAATCGACGTATTTTATGGAAGTACTAATTCACCCCTCATCTTAGTGTTGACTTGGTCCTAATAGTTAATATTAGAGCCATGTTTTTCTCATTTAGTTTAACACCCAAGAGAAATATATTTTTTCAGATTTCAAGATGGTCACTCTATCATTTGTCCTCCTATGTTCAATGGGATGGACTACATATATTGAAAAACTCGAATGAAAGTTTTCTTGCTTTCATTGAACCCTGATTTATGGAATATCATTGAAAATAGATTTCAAAAGTAAAACAGATTTCAAAAGTCTTCTCTTCCGATGAATGAATGAAATGATTTAGAGAAGAAAACTTTTTCTTTGAATGCTAAAGCTATGAATGCTTTGTTTTTTGCCTTATACAAAAACAAATTTAATCTGGTTTCTATTTATGAAACCACGCACGACATTTGGCACACTCTTGAAATCACACACAAAGGCATTAATAAAGTTAAAAATTCAAAAACTAATCTTTTGATGTATGATTTTAAATTATTTCGAATGAAGCCAAGTGAAACTATCGTTGACATGGACACCTATTTTACGAATGTCATCAATAGTTTAAAAACTCATGGCAAATGTTTTTCAAAATTTGAACTTGTTAATAAAGTTTTACGATCTCTTTTTAAAAATTGGGATTCAAAAATAATGACAATACAAGAATCAAAGAACTTAAACCATTTTCGAATTGAAGAACTTATTGGGTCTTTGATGACCTATAAATGACGTACAAGGTACATGATGAACTTGATGAATATGAGAACAACTTTCCAAAGAACAGGAAGGATTTGACACTTAGAACTCAAGAAGACCACTCGAGCGAAAGCTCAAGTGATGATGACTTTGAACTCTTCACAATAAAACTTAAAAAGTTCATGAAACAAGAATCAAAAAATAAAAACAAACTTAAAAAGAACATAACTACTTGCTATGAACATAAGAAGCTAGAACACTCCAAAGATGAATATATAAAACTGAAGATGAAGTTGTCAAAGAAGAAAGAAGCACTCAAGGACGAATTGAGTGCATCCAAAGATAAGGAGCAAACCAACAAAGATGAGGTGGCCTTTCACAATAAGCTATGTAACTCATCCAAAATGTATTTACCTTACCATGAAATTACTTAGTGCTTCCATGCTTTAATGAATTAGTTTTAAAAAAATATATATTTTATCATGACAATTACATACTTTATGATAAAAGAATAAAAATGTTAAAATTAAATATAATGCTTGTACATCAATAAGATTAATTTTATATATGTGTTGATTATGACATAAAAAAACTAAGACTATGAAATAAATCACATAAATTGAAACAACTAAAAAGGAAATATATTTTGAAAATTTTTCTATCTTTATCTTATTGATTTTTCAATAAGAAATTTATAAATCTATTTATGTCATTTTGAATCTTTTGAAAGTGATTTTGATGATTTAAATTTAAATGAGTTTTTACCTATATTGTGATTTTGATTCCTCAGAATTATAACTTGAAATATTTTATGAATTAAGATCTTCTATTATGTGTTCTCATATTATTTAAGAGGATCTTTTCTATATAAATCATGAGAACACATAATAGAAGATCTTTTCTACTATTTTATTCTCCTATGTTTTTTTTGCTATTTACTAAAAATGAGAAATATTTAAATAAATCATGATTTTTCCTGTGAATTTTTGGAATTATAACATGAGATTTTTTATGAATCAAGATCATTTACTATGATTTTTCTTTTCATTATTTGAGTCATCCAAAAAGAATCATAATTTTTCTTTTGATTTTTCGATGTTCATAATTTAAAATTTGATTCATGACTCTCTTGTATTCATGAAGTGTATATCTCATCATCCAATTTATTTATTTTTATATTCTCCATATGATTTGAAATTATGCATGAAATACTCATGATATTATGTTGATGCTTATAAATGAAAAGTTATGATTATGCATAGTAGGATGTAATGTAATTTGATATTTTGATATCATCATGATTTGAAATATTTATGATTTGGAATTATGCATGTAATACTTATTAATTTTTGATGAAATGATGTGAAAGTCAACAACTATCATTTTCTGAAATGATACCTTATTTTAATATGCCATATTGAAATAAGATTGATACTTTATCTTTGTCATGATTTAAAATTGATGTAAAGGAAAAAAGAATTATAATATTGTATTCTTCCTTTTTTTGATAATGATAAAGGGGAGCAAAATTTGCTAGCTTGCTCATCTCAAAAGAGAAGCAAGAAGTCCTATCTTGCAAATCTAGAGAAGCAATGTTTGCTAACTTACACATTTCAACAAATGGAAAAATAGGCTATCTTGCACATCTCAAAAGATATAAAATTTTGCTAACTTTTATATATGAAAAACTTGCTAACTTGCATATTCAAAACTTACTAGCTTGCATGTTCAAAACTTGCTATCTTACTAGCTTGCATGTTCAAAACTTGCTATCTTACTAGCTTGCATGTTCAAAACTTGCTATCTTACTAGCTTGCATGTTCAAAACTTGCTATCTTACTAGCTTGCATGTTCAAAACTTGCTATCTTACTAGCTTGCATGTTCAAAACTTGCTATCTTACTAGCTTGCATGTTCAAAACTTGCTATCTTACTAGCTTGCATGTTCAAAACTTGCTATCTTACTAGCTTGCATGTTCAAAACTTGCTATCTTACTAGCTTGCATGTTCAAAACTTGCTATCTTACTAGCTTGCATGTTCAAAACTTGCTATCTTACTAGCTTGCATGTTCAAAACTTGCTATCTTACTAGCTTGCATGTTCAAAACTTGCTATCTTACTAGCTTGCATGTTCAAAACTTGCTATCTTACTAGCTTGCATGTTCAAAACTTGCTATCTTACTAGCTTGCATGTTCAAAACTTGCTATCTTACTAGCTTGCATGTTCAAAACTTGCTATCTTACTAGCTTGCATGTTCAAAACTTGCTATCTTACTAGCTTGCATGTTCAAAACTTGCTATCTTACTAGCTTGCATGTTCAAAACTTGCTATCTTACTAGCTTGCATGTTCAAAACTTGCTATCTTACTAGCTTGCATGTTCAAAACTTGCTATCTTACTAGCTTGCATGTTCAAAACTTGCTATCTTACTAGCTTGCATGTTCAAAACTTGCTATCTTACTAGCTTGCATGTTCAAAACTTGCTATCTTACTAGCTTGCATGTTCAAAACTTGCTATCTTACTAGCTTGCATGTTCAAAACTTGCTATCTTACTAGCTTGCATGTTCAAAACTTGCTATCTTACTAGCTTGCATGTTCAAAACTTGCTATCTTACTAGCTTGCATGTTCAAAACTTGCTATCTTACTAGCTTGCATGTTCAAAACTTGCTATCTTACTAGCTTGCATGTTCAAAACTTGCTATCTTACTAGCTTGCATGTTCAAAACTTGCTATCTTACTAGCTTGCATGTTCAAAACTTGCTATCTTACTAGCTTGCATGTTCAAAACTTGCTATCTTACTAGCTTGCATGTTCAAAACTTGCTATCTTACTAGCTTGCATGTTCAAAACTTGCTATCTTACTAGCTTGCATGTTCAAAACTTGCTATCTTACTAGCTTGCATGTTCAAAACTTGCTATCTTACTAGCTTGCATGTTCAAAACTTGCTATCTTACTAGCTTGCATGTTCAAAACTTGCTATCTTACTAGCTTGCATGTTCAAAACTTGCTATCTTACTAGCTTGCATGTTCAAAACTTGCTATCTTACTAGCTTGCATGTTCAAAACTTGCTATCTTACTAGCTTGCATGTTCAAAACTTGCTATCTTACTAGCTTGCATGTTCAAAACTTGCTATCTTACTAGCTTGCATGTTCAAAACTTGCTATCTTACTAGCTTGCATGTTCAAAACTTGCTATCTTACTAGCTTGCATGTTCAAAACTTGCTATCTTACTAGCTTGCATGTTCAAAACTTGCTATCTTACTAGCTTGCATGTTCAAAACTTGCTATCTTACTAGCTTGCATGTTCAAAACTTGCTATCTTACTAGCTTGCATGTTCAAAACTTGCTATCTTACTAGCTTGCATGTTCAAAACTTGCTATCTTACTAGCTTGCATGTTCAAAACTTGCTATCTTACTAGCTTGCATGTTCAAAACTTGCTATCTTACTAGCTTGCATGTTCAAAACTTGCTATCTTACTAGCTTGCATGTTCAAAACTTGCTAACTTGCATATTCAAAACTTACTAGCTTGCATGTTCAAAACTTGCTATCTTACTAGCTTGCATGTTCAAAACTTGCTATCTTACTAGCTTGCATGTTCAAAACTTGCTATCTTACTAGCTTGCATGTTCAAAACTTGCTATCTTACTAGCTTGCATGTTCAAAACTTGCTATCTTACTAGCTTGCATGTTCAAAACTTGCTATCTTACTAGCTTGCATGTTCAAAATGAGTATTGAACTTTGGATTTATGTAATGATTTTATGCTGATATGTTGCTTGGACTCATAATTATTTCTGAATTACATTTCTATCCATATGACCTATTGATAAGGGAGTTTAGTTTAAACTCCGTCATCAATTAGTTGTCATCATAAAAAGAGAGAGATTATTGAATCTCGGATTTTGATGATGAAACCAATTGATAGAGTTACTGATCTAATGTGCGTTTTAAGTAATGCAAGATAACCTCGATCATAAAGAGACAATTAAAGTAGGAAGAATCAATGTTGGGCCGGAGTAGAACATGTTAGAAGATTGAACGCGAGCCGGAGGATCGATTGACACGTCGGTAGAAGGCCTTCGTGCCATGAGTTCAGGCATCGAGCCTAGAAGAGCAGACATTACGCCAAGGAGATCAGAGTTGCAAAGGTCAACATACCGATTGGGTAAAAGGTTACAAAAGAGGACGATGCGCCGAAGGATTGGATGAAGTACCGATGAACCAATGACATGCGAACAACATATGGTTAATACTTTATAATAATTATTTAGATCAAAGTAGTTTTAGTTATGATTGTATTGGTTTAAAATGTAATTAAGCCAACTCAATTAGGAGCCAATTGGGCCCAAAGTGGGGCCATTTTGGGCTAAGAGAAAGACCCATTTAGTGACCTGAAGCCACGTAAGGTGGTGGCACTGTGAGAGACTCAATCTCTGAGACATAGTCTCCGAGA
>CM017191.1:23909704-23912204 GCA_004837865.1 Musa balbisiana
ACCCATTGACGACCACGCCAGTAGCTCCGAAGTCGGCGACGCAGAAGTCCTGGAGAGGGTGAGGGTCGGCGCGGGTCGATGCAAGGAGGAGGGTGAAGGAGAGGAAGAGGACAAAGAAATGTGCAGCACACCGCAACTCCATTCTCAGGTGGTGGTTTATGTTGATGGTGATGAGATAGGGTGATGCATGTATGGTTTTTATATATAGTAAGAATAGATTTGAAGGAGTCATTGTAACTTTTAGCTTTGCTTGTCGCGACCAACCTCTTTTGAAATGGACAGAGTAATCAGTCATATTGATAAGGTTAATGGAATAGTCATATGATTGATTCATTGCATAGAATAAGGAATGGGTCTCAATAATGGACTTTTCAAGGCTGAACAAGAAGCTTAATCTAATGCGTATTGCTACTATCGACCAAGTCATAGCTATTTACCTTGTTGTCGGGGTGTAACTTTATATTATTCCTCTGTTGATTGGTATACCATCACACGTTTATATGTAATAGAGATACAATGTTCAAAGTATTATCAGTTCCAGTGTAGTTAAACTAGGAGTCCTAATCTGAAAACGATTATGATAAATCCTATCCTAGGACAGGACTTGTGTACCCCAAGTCTTGATATGCATAATAGCAGTAAGGGATTCTAATCAGGTTTGTTTATTAAAATATTTCGGAGTTCTTTTTTTATGTTTGACTTTCTCTGTCTGTTTTTTTATTTTAATTTTGTGATATACATGATATTTTTATTAGTGATGTTAAGTAGAAGTATATACTGTCTCTATTTAAGAAGATCATTATTTGATATGGAGCATAAAGATAAACACTTGTTTGCATGTCAAGATTTATAAGAGATTTTGAAGGAGGTTATGATGTAGCAAAAGCCATGAAAGAAATGTTGGAGAGGAAGAAGAATACACTTCCAAAATTAAAAAAATCATACAGATCCATAATTAAAAAAAATTATAATACCGATGTAAGATTAACATGATTCAATATGTCTATAGAAAAATCCAATAATTTATCATATAAGTTTAATTGCAAGGCTTGTAAGTTATCCTCACTCAAGCGTAATCCCCTTATACCCTCTCATATGAACCATGAAAAATTTTATACATTTTCTTTCATCCTTTCTATAAATCATAGAGAGCACTATCTCTAGACACAGTAAAGAATAACCTAGAAGTACTCGAAGTATTTCTCACATCTTGTTATCTCCCACCAAATCCTTGAGATATATATATATATATATATATATATATATATATATATATATATATATATATATATATATATATATATATATATATATATATATATATATATATATATATATATATATATATATATATATATATATATATATATATATATATATATATATATATATATATATATATATATATATATATATATATATATATATATATATATATATATATATATATATATATATATATATATATATATATATATATATATATATATATATATATATATATATATATATATATATATATATATATATATATATATATATATATATATATATATATATATATATATATATATATATATATATATATATATATATATATATATATATATATATATATATATATATATATATATATATATATATATATATATATATATATATATATATATATATATATATATATATATATATATATATATATATATATATATATATATATATATATATATATATATATATATATATATATATATATATATATATATATATATATATATATATATATATATATATATATATATATATATATATATATATATATATATATATATATATATATATATATATATATATATATATATATATATATATATATATATATATATATATATATATATATATATATATATATATATATATATATATATATATATATATATATATATATATATATATATATATATATATATATATATATATATATATATATATATATATATATATATATATATATATATATATATATATATATATATATATATATATATATATATATATATATATATATATATATATATATATATATATATATATATATATATATATATATATATATATATATATATATATATATATATATATATATATATATATATATATATATATATATATATATATATATATATATATATATATATATATATATATATATATATATATATATATATATATATATATATATATATATATATATATATATATATATATATATATATATATATATATATATATATATATATATATATATATATATATATATATATATATATATATATATATATATATATATATATATATATATATATATATATATATATATATATATATATATATATATATATATATATATATATATATATATATATATATATATATATATATATATATATATATATATATATATATATATATATATATATATATATATATATATATATAT
>CM017191.1:23917204-24162204 GCA_004837865.1 Musa balbisiana
ACAATATGTCTAATGCCAATCGCGTAGCTGGACAAACTTAACTTTATGGACTAGGCTAAGCCTCACTTATAAGTTGGGCTAAGCCTTTGCCATTGAACTAGACTTGCTTGGCTCACGAGTTGGTCCTAGAAACATAAGTTGAGGTCATATCTAATCACATGGATTAGGTCGTACCTAGCCGCATGAGCTAGCTGATGTCTGGCCATTAGGGCGTAATGAGCAACTTGCTCGGTGTTGGACTCCTCTTCTTCGGACGCGCTTGAGTCATCCCACGTTGCTTTGAGCTGCCTTCTTCTTTGATGTTCTCTTCTTGGCTTGGGGACAATCACTTTTGTAGTGTCCCGGCTTCTTGCATTCGTAGCAAATAACTTGGTCCTTTTTGGGTTCAAATTTATTTTTTGAGTCATTTTTAAACTTGTTTCTTTTAATGATTTTTTAAATTTCCTTGTTAGAAGTGCCAAGTCATCGTCACAGTCTTCATCACTTAAGTTTTCTCTCAAGTGGTCTTCGAAAGTTCTAAGTGTCATATCCTTTCTATTCTTTAGAAGGATGTCTTCTTACTCTTCATGAGCTTTACAAGTCATTTCGTAGGTCATTAATGACCCGATTAATTCTTCAAGAGGGAAGTTGTTTAGATCTTTAGCCTCTTGAATAGCAGTGACTTTAGGGTTCCAACTCTTAGGAAGGGATCTTAGAATCTTATTTACGAGCTCAAAATCTGAAAAACTTTTGCCGAGTCCTTTTAGACCATTGACGACATCCGTGAAACGGGTGTACATATCGCCAATAGTCTCGCTCGGTTTTATTTGAAAAAGTTCAAAAGAATGTATCAAAAGATTGATTTTTGACTCTTTCACTCTACTTGTGCCTTCGTGAGTTACTTCGAGTGTATGCCAAATATCAAATGCGGTTTCACAAACCGAAACACGATTGAACTCATTTTTATCAAGCACAAAAAATAAGGCATTCATAGCCTTTGCATTAAGAGCGAAAATCTTCTTCTCCAATTCATTCCAATCGATCATTAGAAGAGAAGACTTCGAAAATCCATTTTCGACAAGATTCCAAAGTTCAAAATCCATTGAAATAAAGAAGATCCTCATTTGGGTCTTCCAATAGGTGTAGTCCGTCCCATTAAACATGGGTGGATGTGTAATAGAGTGGCCCTCTTGATTTCCGACATATGCCATCTCTCTTGGGTTTTAATCTGATTGAGAGTTAACCCCGCTCTAATACCAATTGTTAGGATCAAGAGCACTAAGAGGGGGGGGTGAATTAGTGTAGCGGAAAACTTTTGACGATTTAAAATGACGTTCGTATGATAAGAACGATTTCGGTATGAAAGTCGATTCAGAAATTGCTTTAACTTAATATCAAGTAAAGTGCAGTTAAAGTAAAGCTATGGAAGTAGTTGCAGTTAAGATAGAGAACAAAATGTAAATGCAAACCGAGATTTAGAGTGGTTCGGTCAATCTTGACCTATATCCACTTTTGGCTTCCTCCTCCGATGAGGTCACCGACGTCCACTAGAGGCCTTCCTTCAATAGGCGAAGGCCAACCACCATTTTACAGTTTCACTCCTTTTGATGGGCTTAGGAGACAACCCTTACAGATTTTTCACTCCTCTCTTGAATGATCAAAACTTCGAAGAAAAGAGGGAGAAGAATCATCATGTTATGCATGATGATGTATCACAAATATTCAATATGAAATTTGCAATGACTTGAATTCAGCTTGAATTCAAGGTTCTATCAATATGACATATTGATAAGGGGAGTTTGTTTTAACTCTGAGAATTTGTTTTAACTCTGAGAATTTGTTTTAACTCTGAGAATTTGTTTTAACTCTGAGAATTTGTTTTAACTCTGAGAATTTGTTTTAACTCTGAGAATTTGTTTTAACTCTGAGAATTTGTTTTAACTCTGAGAATTTGTTTTAACTCTGAGAATTTGTTTTAACTCTGAGAATTTGTTTTAACTCTGAGAATTTGTTTTAACTCTGAGAATTTGTTTTAACTCTGAGAATTTGTTTTAACTCTGAGAATTTGTTTTAACTCTGAGAATTTGTTTTAACTCTGAGAATTTGTTTTAACTCTGAGAATTTGTTTTAACTCTGAGAATTTGTTTTAACTCTGAGAATTTGTTTTAACTCTGAGAATTTGTTTTAACTCTGAGAATTTGTTTTAACTCTGAGAATTTGTTTTAACTCTGAGAATTTGTTTTAACTCTGAGAATTTGTTTTAACTCTGAGAATTTGTTTTAACTCTGAGAATTTGTTTTAACTCTGAGAATTTGTTTTAACTCTGAGAATTTGTTTTAACTCTGAGAATTTGTTTTAACTCTGAGAATTTGTTTTAACTCTGAGAATTTGTTTTAACTCTGAGAATTTGTTTTAACTCTGAGAATTTGTTTTAACTCTGAGAATTTGTTTTAACTCTGAGAATTTGTTTTAACTCTGAGAATTTGTTTTAACTCTGAGAATTTGTTTTAACTCTGAGAATTTGTTTTAACTCTGAGAATTTGTTTTAACTCTGAGAATTTGTTTTAACTCTGAGAATTTGTTTTAACTCTGAGAATTTGTTTTAACTCTGAGAATTTGTTTTAACTCTGAGAATTTGTTTTAACTCTGAGAATTTGTTTTAACTCTGAGAATTTGTTTTAACTCTGAGAATTTGTTTTAACTCTGAGAATTTGTTTTAACTCTGAGAATTTGTTTTAACTCTGAGAATTTGTTTTAACTCTGAGAATTTGTTTTAACTCTGAGAATTTGTTTTAACTCTGAGAATTTGTTTTAACTCTGAGAATTTGTTTTAACTCTGAGAATTTGTTTTAACTCTGAGAATTTGTTTTAACTCTGAGAATTTGTTTTAACTCTGAGAATTTGTTTTAACTCTGAGAATTTGTTTTAACTCTGAGAATTTGTTTTAACTCTGAGAATTTGTTTTAACTCTGAGAATTTGTTTTAACTCTGAGAATTTGTTTTAACTCTGAGAATTTGTTTTAACTCTGAGAATTTGTTTTAACTCTGAGAATTTGTTTTAACTCTGAGAATTTGTTTTAACTCTGAGAATTTGTTTTAACTCTGAGAATTTGTTTTAACTCTGAGAATTTGTTTTAACTCTGAGAATTTGTTTTAACTCTGAGAATTTGTTTTAACTCTGAGAATTTGTTTTAACTCTGAGAATTTGTTTTAACTCTGAGAATTTGTTTTAACTCTGAGAATTTGTTTTAACTCCGTCATCAATTGGTTGTCATCATCAAAAAGGGGGAGATTGTTGAATCTCATATTTTGATGATGAAACCAATTGATAAGTGTTTATGTTTTAATCTATGTTTTGAGTGACGCAGGATGCTTCGATCAGGTTGAGATAATTAAAGCAAGAAGAATCATGTTGTGCCAGAGGAAAACATGTCAGAAGATTAGACGTCGAGTTGGAGGATTGGTTGACGTATCGACAGACGGCCTCGAGACATGGATTTGGGCATCGGGCCAAGAAGAGTGGATATTACGCAAAGGATATCGGAGTTGCGGTGTCAACTAGTCGATTAGGTAATAGGCCACAAGAGAGGACGATGCGCTGAAGAATCGGACGAAGCGTCGAGGGACTAATGACATGTCGGACAACATGATTAATGCTTAGTATTAATTGTATAGATCGAAGTGTGTTTTTACATGTGCAGGATTAACTACAATAGTAAGACATAAAGCAAAATGAAGTTCTGGAGTCAAAGACATGATTTTTTGTGAGTTTGAGAGTTCGTCGAAAGTCCAGACGTTCATCGAAAGTTCTGTAGGAACCAACCGAGAAGTCCAAGAGCTTGCTGGGAATTTGCCGGAACATTACTGAGAGATCGTCGGAAGTTCACTGGAAGATCACCGGAAGCTCGCCAGAAAAAACCAAGACATAGGGACTTGTTTAGCTTAAGTATATCTTAGATTTCGTAGTTAGCACGTAATTGGGTTTGGATTTAGGCCAACCCAATTAGAGGCCAAATGGGCCCATGTAAGAACTGTGTTGGGCCCAATGAAAAAGACCAAACAATGCCCCAAGAGGTGACATCGTCGTGGCATAGTCTCCAAGACTGTGTCAAGCGATGGTACCGTCGGTCTTTGTCGTGGGACCGCGCAGACACAGCCTCCGAGAGGCTGCAGGCGGTGGTACCGCCCAGCACAGGCAGTAGTACCACCCGTGCTCGGGAAACCCGAGATGAGATATTTTTAGGCTCCAAGTTTGAATTAACTTGAAGCCTATAAATACGCCTCTCATCCCTGGTTAAAGATAGAAGTATTGAGAGTAAAAAGGAAAGAAACTCTATTGTAATCTTGTCTGAAACTCCTCTTAAAGTTCTAAGTGTTAGAATAGTTTGAGAGAGGAGTGAGTGGGGGTGTAAGGGTTATCTCCTAAACCTGGTAAAAGGAGAAAGAGCTGTAAGAAGGAAGTTGATCTTCGCCTATAAAGGAAGATCGATAGTGGATGCCGGTGGCCTCGATGGAAGAGGAATCGGTGGAGTGGATGTAGGTCACGACGACCGAACCATTATAAAATTGGCATGTTCTTCTCTAGTTTGCATTTCTATATTTGAGCAATTTATTTTACTGCAAACCTCTTAACTTGCTTACATCCACTACACATCTTCCGTATGCTTTCAAGCTATCTTCACAAAAACGCTTTCAAGTTAACCTCTCTCCAAAACAGTTCTCGTCGAAAACCGATTTTATCGAAATGATGTTTTGAAGACATGATTTTTTGTGAGTTTGAGAGTTCGTCGAAAGTCCAGAACGTCATCGAAAGTTCTGTAGGAACCAACGAGAAGTCCAGAGCTTACCGGAAGAAGATTGTTGGAACTCGCAAAGAAGATCATCGTAAAGTCCAAGAGCTTGCTGGGAATTTGCCGGAACATTACTGAGAGATCGTCGGAAGTTCACTGGAAGATCACCGGAAGCTCGCCAGAAAAAACCAAGACATAGGGACTTGTTTAGCTTAAGTATATCTTAGATTTCGTAGTTAGCACGTAATTGGGTTTGGATTTAGGCCAACCCAATTAGAGGCCAAATGGGCCCATGTAAGAACTGTGTTGGGCCCAATGAAAAAGACCAAACAATGCCCCAAGAGGTGACATCGTCGTGGCATAGTCTCCAAGACTGTGTCAAGCGATGGTACCGTCGGTCTTTGTCGTGGGACCGCGCAGACACAGCCTCCGAGAGGCTGCAGGCGGTGGTACCGCCCAGCACAGGCAGTAGTACCACCCGTGCTCGGGAAACCCGAGATGAGATATTTTTAGGCTCCAAGTTTGAATTAACTTGAAGCCTATAAATACGCCTCTCATCCCTGGTTAAAGGTAGAAGTATTGAGAGTAAAAAGGAAAGAAACTCTATTGTAATCTTGTCTGAAACTCCTCTTAAAGTTCTAAGTGTTAGAATAGTTTGAGAGAGGAGTGAGTGGGGGTGTAAGGGTTATCTCCTAAACCTGGTAAAAGGAGAAAGAGCTGTAAGAAGGAAGTTGATCTTCGCCTATAAAGGAAGATCGATAGTGGATGCCGGTGGCCTCGATGGAAGAGGAATCGGTGGAGTGGATGTAGGTCACGACGACCGAACTATTATAAAATTGGCATGTTCTTCTCTAGTTTGCATTTCTATATTTGAGCAATTTATTTTACTGCAAACCTCTTAACTTGCTTACATCCACTACACATCTTCCGTATGCTTTCAAGCTATCTTCACAAAAACGCTTTCAAGTTAACCTCTCTCCAAAACAGTTCTCGTCGAAAACCGATTTAATCGAAATGATGTTTTGAAGACATGATTTTTTGTGAGTTCGGGAGTTCGTCGAAAGTCCAAACGTTCATCGAAAGTTCTGTAGGAACCAACCGAGAAGTCCAAGAGCTTACCGGAAGAAGATTGTTGGAACTCGCTAAGAAGATCATCGTAAAGTCCAAGAGCTTGCTGGGAATTTGCCGGAACATTACTGAGAGATCGTCGGAAGTTCACTGGAAGATCACCGGAAGCTCGCCAGAAAAAACCAAGACATAGGGACTTGTTTAGCTTAAGTATATCTTAGATTTCGTAGTTAGCACGTAATTGGGTTTGGATTTAGGCCAACCCAATTAGAGGCCAAATGGGCCCATGTAAGAACTGTGTTGGGCCCAATGAAAAAGACCAAACAATGCCCCAAGAGGTGACATCGTCGTGGCATAGTCTCCAAGACTGTGTCAAGCGATGGTACCGTCGGTCTTTGTCGTGGGACCGCGCAGACACAGCCTCCGAGAGGCTGCAGGCGGTGGTACCGCTAGCTTGGGCAGTGGTACCGCCTAGTGTCAGGCGGTGGTACTGCCCTGTGTAGTGTTAGTGTCAGACTGACACTGGCGGTGGTACCGCCCAGCACAGGCAGTAGTACCACCCGTGCTCGGGAAACCCGAGATGAGATATTTTTAGGCTCCAAGTTTGTATCGACTTGAAGCCTATAAATACGCCTCTCATCCCTGGTTAAAGATAGAAGTATTGAGAGTAAAAAGGAAAGAAACTCTATTGTAATCTTGTCTGAAACTCCTCTTAAAGTTCTAAGTGTTAGAATAGTTTGAGAGAGGAGTGAGTGGGGGTGTAAGGGTTATCTCCTAAACCTGGTAAAAGAAGAAAGAGCTGTAAGAAGGAAGTTGATCTTCGCCTATAAAGGAAGATCGATAGTGGATGCCGGTGGCCTCGATGGAAGAGGAATCGGTGGAGTGGATGTAGGTCACGACGACCGAACCATTATAAAATTGGCATGTTCTTCTCTGGTTTGCATTTCTATATTTGAGCAATTTATTTTACTGCAAACCTCTTAACTTGCTTACATCCACTACACATCTTCCGTACGCTTTTAAGCTATCTTTACAAAAACGCTTTCAAGTTAACCTCTCTCCAAAACAGTTCTCGTCGAAAACCGATTTAATCGAAATGATGTTTTGAAGACATGATTTTACCCCTACACTAATTCACCCGCCCTCTTAGTGCCGACCCCTTTTCCTAACAGACACCATTATCAAAAGTTTTGGTATGAAAAATTCCAAGAGATGTCTCATACCGATGAGACATGGGATATCGCTTTCCAAGAGTATGTCTCTAAAGACTCCTGAAGAAAGGGCAAACATGGATAGGATACCCTATGCCTCAGCGATACAGTCTATTATGTATACCATGCTATGTAGCAGGCCTAATATAGTGCATACTCTGAGTGTTATGAGCAGGTATCAAGCAGATCTAAGCTTGGAGCACTAGAAAGCAATAAAATGTATCTTTAAGTACTTAAGAAGGACCAAGGATCTTTTACTAGTATATAGAGGTAGTAGCCTCAAGGTTGATGGTTACACAGAGTTGAGTTTTTAGTCCGATGTCGATAATAGCAAGTCAAATTCGGGATATATGTACATCTTAAATAGAGGAGTAGTATACTAGAAGAGTTCCAAGTAAGATACTACTGCTGACTCGATCATAGAGACGAAGCACATTGCTGCAGTAGAGGCAACAAATGAGGGAGTCTAGATAAAGAAGTTCATCACAGATCTGGGAATCATGCTAGGTAGCGAGGAGCTTATTTCCTCATAGTGCGACAATAATAGGACGATTGCTTAAACGAAGGAACCTAGGTCTCATTAGAAATCTAAGCATGTTCTAAGAAGGTTCCACTTGATTAGAGAGATTGTGACCCGAGGAGATGTAGTAATGGAAAGAGTTTCATCCGAAAATAACATCACAAATCCATTGATAAAACCATTGTCACAGATTATTTTTTAGCGTCATAGGGATTTGATGGGGATCAGACATATAAGTGATTGACTTTTAGGTCAAGTGAGAGATTGCTAGTCATTTGTGCCCTATAAGCCAATCACGTGAGTGATGACACGTGTGACTTGACATACAATCTTTTTGCTTATTATTATTTGGTATTTTATTACTTTATATTATTTGTTGCTTGAATATATTATAATGTCCATGGATCTATGCAATGAGAATCGTATCATGATGAGATCACGATAATGAGACCAATTTATCTTTAAACACAAATCCTAAATAATCTTGGTCATAGGTTACTCGAGAGGGACATCGAGATAACCAGGACAGATTAGTGTGCTATATACCCATCCATATGATGGATGCAGTTAGTCTCATAGCTACTCGTGTGCGGACACTAGGGATACAATACAGATACTCGTTGGAGAATGAGTTCACTGATTGATCCGCTTACGGAATGCTGGATGGTTGATGATGCTTTATTGTCAGACAACAATTATGTAATCACAATAGTATATCTGGTCCTTAAACTTGAGATACCAAGGATGTCTTATATGAGTACTACATTCTTTGATACCGGACTTATAGGTCTGGAGGTTCCAAATCCAGTACAATCGGTCATCAGGAGTGGTAGCCAACTTTACGAGGATTATTGAGTGTCGATAAAGGATCATCCACTCTCAGTATCATGAGAGGGATATTTCATATATTCTTGCTCAGATAAATCTCTAGCCAGGGTCATTCGGATTGAGAGAGAGAGTTCTGTAGAGAACCCGATTAGAGTGAGACTCAAGTAGGAGTCGTATGGGTCTGATAGTACCATACCCGATATATGGCCTTCGGGATATTAGATAGATGAGGGACTATAAGTATACGATAAGTGAGGACAGACATATCTAATAGATTGAATTCCCTTGTATCGTAGCCTAGTACGTCCGCAATCGATGAGTCGAGTGAATTATTATAAAGATAATAATTCACTAAATCAAAAGGAGTTCTGATAGGTATGACTCATAGCCAGCTCGATATTGGGCCTAGAGGGTCACACATATATGGTATGCTTTGCATTGAGTATAGGTTTGGATATGAGATATCCATCGGAGCCCCATATTATTGGATATCCAATAAGCCCCTAAATTATTAGATCTTATGGATGAGATCCAATAAGAACCAATGAGAGATTATTGGATAGAGATCCACTAATTTAAGAGACTTTGGTAGTTGGATAAGATCTAATACCTAATAGAGTTGGATCCATTAGGGTTATGTTGATAGGGGACCTCTATAAATAGGAGGGAACAAATTGTTCATAGGTTAGAGCTTCTTGGTTTTGCCTCTCTTATTCTCCTCCCCTTCTCCTCCTCAGAGTGGGCTTGGACTTTTGAGGAGCATCGTCGCAGCCTCTATTGTGTGGATCACCACTAGAGAAGAGGGCACTTAAGCCTCCTTCACCCTCTCCTAGAGATCTGTAGGGATTCAAGAATATACGATCTCCCTATGTAACATAATATATCTTATACATAGTTTTAAATTTTACAGATTTTGTGCACCAATCTTCGTACGACAACGAACACATATTTGAGAATTTGGGGATTTTGTTTTTTGTATTCTTCTACTACACATGCGATATCGGCCCCTAGATTTTCCAATAATCCACACAGTGGGGGATATGAAGACGCTTCTCAAATTACTACATAATCCCCCTTTGCACGTGCACCACGTGATCAAGAAGGGGGTGGCCCTTCTTATTGTCCATACGCCCCAAACTATTGCTATAGCCTTAGGAAGAGAGGGGGAGAGGAGAACAGAAGGTGATAGCCGAAAATGATCTAGCCTATGGCCCTTTAGTTCCGTCCTATTTATGAGGTTCCCTATCAATATAACCATAATATATCTTTCCCTATTGGGTACTAGATCTCCATCTAACTACTAAAGCCTCTTAGATTAGTGGGTTTATACATAATAATTTCTCATTGGCTCTTATTAGATCTCATCCATAGAATCCAATAATTCAGGGGCTTATTAGATATCCAATAATATAAGAGCTTCAATGGATAACTCACATCTGAACCTCTACTCAATGCAACACCTACCATATGTGTGTGATCCTCTAGGCCCAATATCGAGTTGGCCATGAGTCATACCTGTCAAAACTCCTTTTAACTCAGTAAATTATTATCTCCATAATAATTCACTTGAATCATCGACTACGGACGTACTAAGCCACTACGCCATAGTCACCAAACGATACAAGGGAGTGCAATCCATTGGACTTGTGTATCCTTGGTTATCATGTATCTATAATCCTTCATCTATTTAATATCCCAGAGATTATATACCAGACATTGTGCTATAAGGCCCCTATGGTTTCTACTCGAGTCTCGCTCTAATCAGATTCTTCTAGAGAACTCTTTCTCTCTCATTCTGAATGACCCTAGTTAGAAATTTGCCTCAACAAAAACACATGATATATTTTTCTCATGATACTAAGAGATGATGATCCTTTATTGACACTCAATAGCCCTCGTAAGGTTGGTTGCCACTCCGGGTAACTAGTTATGCTAGATTTGAAACTTCTAGATCTATAAGTCTGGTATCAAAGAGTGGAATACTCATATAGGACATCCTTGATGTCTCAAGTCTAAGGACCAAATACACCATTGGGATAACATAATTACTATCTAACAATGAGATATTATCAACTATCCAATATTTCGTGAGCAATCAATCAGTGAACTCATTCTCAAATGAGCACCTGTACGGTATCCCTAGTGTCCCCACACGAGCAACTCTGAGACCATCTGCTTCCATCATATAGATAGGTATATAGCACATTCAGTTTATCTGGTCATCTCGATGTCCCTCTCGAGTAACCTATGATCGAGATTATTTAGTGTTTACAGTTTAAATACGAATCGATCTCATTATCATGATATGATCACGATCCGATTCCTATTGCACAGATCCACGGACATCACAATATATGTAGCATAGTAAGATAAAATGATAAAATATCAAATAATATAATAAGTAAAAAGAGTATATATCATATCACACGTGTCATCACTCATGTAATTATCTTACAAGGTACCTATAACTAGCAGCTCGAGCTTATAACTTAAAGTTCGATATTTAGCATGTTGACCGGTCGTTCGACATCCAATTTCGACACAATAATCTTTCGGTAAAATAGTGACTCTTTAACTCAATTGACAATTCGATGATTTAAGTATGTGATCGAAGTATTTCATGTATTATTTATTAAAAATCAAGATCGCCCCTATCATCCCAAAAGTAACTATTTATAATTCTGGACACAGTGCTCTTCCAGGAAATGCAACTACTAGCAAGAGAATACATAGATACAACCTTAAAAATAGAGCTAATTAAAATAGATTTATCAGCTTAGAATATGTATTTTTTGTTCCACCCATGAACTCTATTTAAGACTTTATCAATAATGTGCTCTTGATACTTAATCAAGAGAGTGCTATGGTGGATAAAATCTTTAAGGCAAGAGATAAGCCATCTACTTTTCTTAAAAATCCAGCAGGTTGCATATATAGTGCTTGATTTCAAGACCACATTTTTTTTGGAGGAAGATTTTAGACTTATCTTTATTAACCCTAAGACCAGTCACATTTCTAAAAAGATCCATGATGTGATTCAGGTCAGTGCAAGATTTATCATTACCTGTAATAGTGATAATGGCAAGATTTATCATAAACTTTAATAGTGATAGTGACATCATTTATAAACATAAGGTAAGATATTTTGATACTCTTAATGGACATTAAAAATAATCTTTTTGGATGAATGTGCATAAGGGATGAGAAGAATTGTTGGACGAATAAAAAAGATAAGAAAGATAGGATCTCATTGCCTAATACCTCTAGAGCTAACGAACCACCTAGAGGTGACATTGTCGATATTACAAGAAAATGTAGGGAAAATGACACAAGCCATGATCCACCTAATGAGCCTAACAAACATAGTCATTCTAGCAAGGACTTCACTAATAGCTTTCTAAGAAACTTTGTGGTAAGCTTTTTTAAGGTTGATTGTATTGATAATTGAGATACTTTTTTCCTTTAGAGTTATAAATTGAGTTAGTAATTTCATGGGCAATACCAATGTTATCATGAATATCCTTGCCAAAAATGAAAACAGTTTGTTCTTAATTTATCAGAATATTAATATGTTTTTTAATGATTAACAAGGACTTTGGTATGCAATTTACACATCACAAAGAGCCATAGATTTGTAATCCTTAATTTTGGTTGGGTTATCTTGTTTACAAATGAATATGAGGGGTAGTTCTGTCCCAACTACTAGGCAAAGTAGCAGCTTCATAAAATAGATTAAAAACTTTGATGATAGAATCCTTCGAGATGTTCAAGTAATATTTGAAAATTTTCATTGTAAACCCATTAGGTCGGAGGCTCTTAGCTAAACCCATAGAGCAAAGGGCATCAAAGACCTCATTGCAGTCAAAATTTTATTATTTCATAAATAGTATCACATCATGGATTTTGTTTTCATAGGATTATAAGATCTTTCCATTACATCAAGAGTTAAGTAAATAAGCATTATTTTATTAATATACATAAATTATAAATATTTATTAAAAATTATTTATTAATCAAATATAAATCAAAAGTCATTATAAACTTTATTGAGAAATATAGTGTTGTCTACTCAAAAATAAAGTTTAATTGGATCTACCAAACGGTAGAGGAAGGTCTGTTCTTCACTGGAACTCGGTTAGTGTTATTTGGAGGTTGCTTTAATAAATAAAATAAAAAATAAATTTTTTTAATAATAGTGAGTAAGAAACCCTATACGTCAATTATAAAATAAATACATATCTAAAAGTTGATTATCCTATTTGTATATATCAAATATCCGAAAAAGCACTCCCTCAATAGCGGATGAAGAGACTTTATCTTATGGGATATGTTTGTATTCTTCCAACAACAAATGAAAATAAGTCTATATCATATTCCTAATAGTGGATGGAGTGGTGTCTCTCATTCGCCAAAGTAGGGACACATTTTTCTCAATAACAGATGGAGGATTTGTCCAATCGTTATGTTTGATGATCCATTAATTCTCGAAGAAAATCACTCTACTTATTCTTGACAAGAAAATAAAATCATCTCATGCTAGTCATATCTATATCGGGATGAAATAATATATTGAAACATATCAATTTATCTTTCAAATATCTCGAATAATATCAATTAGTCCTCAACTAACTTGAACCCTAGCTCAATCGATCAAATTTGACTCAGTTTAACTATAACCTAACTAAACCAATCTCTAATTCACATTTAATTAGTTTATAATCAACTTATATTGGTATAATTTGAATTAGATTAAGTTCAATTCAAGTTAAACAAATTTGAAAAAGTCAAGTCGGTTTGGAATCACCTTGAATCGATCTAAACGGATCAAATCTGATTTAGTTCAATCAATATTTCAACCCAAATCAAATAAAACAAGAGTAATGGGTTAGATTGCATATGAGGCTTGGTGAAGCTAGCTCAATGTACATTGGGTATTTATATTGCACATGGCTATGCATCAACCATACTAAGTTGAGCGTGCCCATAGCTCATGGATTGTTCATGTGCATCGGGTATAAATACTTAAATTCCCTCAATTCCAAATTATGATATCACGAAATTATAATCAAAATATTTATTCATTAGAATAAGTATTTAAATATTACATAATTCATTAGTATTAAATTTATAATTAGAAGATTTATTTAAAATATTTATTCATTAGCAATGAGTGGATTCACAAGCTCAAAGATGTTTATCTAATAATTTTATTTAATATTTTTTTATCCTTCAACGGTGGATGTATTATTCCACGACATTTCAGTTCTATCAACTAACGCAAAATAAATTCTAGCAATCCCAGTGCTAATAGTAATTGTAAAAAAAAAATTATTATTTGAAAAAGTACGTTGAATGAGACGCACTCGAGTATAACCCTCAAATGAACTGAAATTAGAATATATATATATATATATATATATATATATATATATATATATTAATGATCGGACTAAAGGGAAGTAAAGAGCCCCACAGATAATCTAATAATGAAAATTTATTTGACATATCAATCATAGAAGCAATCGAAATGTCTATAGGAATTGACTTAATGTATTACTTAATTTATGTCATTATGTATGTAAAACTAACTAAGCAATGACAAAAATTAAAAACAAAAAATTATACAATATTTTAAAAATTAATAATTAAAATATTTATAATATTTAAAAATATTTGACAAAAGCTAATTTTGGAATCAAAACCAGAAAAGGAATCGGGAATCGATTGAGTTTCGATTTCATATTTCATAGAACCAAAATTACGGATTTTGGAACATGAACTACTAGGTCCAAAATCGAGGTTAGGCCTATCTAATAGGATCTTTCACTTATTTCTCTCTCTCTCTCTCTCTCTCTATTAGTTTCTTGGTTCTCTTATTTTCGTTTTAAAACCAAACTTGACTTTAAGGTTCAAACCTATAAGATCCAACCTATTTTGATACAATGCTAAAAATTTTACGGATAGATGGTGGACATCAATAATTATAGAGATAATTTAATTTTATAGAGGAGAAAGAATAAATAAACTAAAACTTGTATCCAAACGATTTCATTACTCATATATTTATCGAGGACATATGACAAAGACATATCTTAATTAAGATTTTTAAACCAAAATTTTACTTAATTATAAAATTTACGTTAATAAAATTCAAACACGGGAGTTGAAAGGATAGTTTGTGCTAAAATGGGGATGAAAAATGAGATTATCCCGTTCCAGCATCAAATTGGAAATAATGGTTGCCCTTCTTATTCTCATTCCCTATCCACATTATTAGTATGCATGCACGGAGGGATTTGGCTTCGGCTTACGTGTTTGACCTCAGGCTTACGTGGCAAATGATGAATGACCGATGTACCCAACTTCAAGTAGGGACCCACACAAGTTCCGTATCGACGGATCACCATCTACTACTTGTGCTCCACGCACCGTGACTCGCTTCTCTTACATATTAGCTTAAACTCATTGCGAAATAGACTTTGTAATTGTAATACGGAACAGTGAACTCTAAGAATCATGTAAATGGAACATTGGTAGTGTTCTTAGAGAAATGAAACATTCATGTTTATTGCTTTTCAAGAGATGAATAAGAACATCCTCCAAACAAGGAGGAAGAGAGAGAACTACATGTAACACTTGTTTGGCACCAATATGGGACTAGTCCAACAAGTCAACGTTATTCAACATTTGTAAATACTACAAATCAAACAAATATATATATATAGTATCTTAGTTCGCAAACTTGGACTTTATGGCAGTGACAACCTTCTGATCCACCTGAAAAGCTTTGGCCAGCACATCGTCGGGAATCGTCGGCGTCGATCCGAACAGGGTAGTGGAGGCGATCACCACCCCCGGGAGCTGGCTGTCGAAGGTGGTGATGGCGAGCGCCTTCTTCTTACCGACGTTGTATTGGAAGTGAATGAGGCCCTTAGGCACCACGAACATCTCGCCGGGATTCAAGACCTTGGAGAAGAACTGGTTGTTGGTGCTGACGAACCCCACCAGCAGTTGACCCTTGAGGAGGATGATGAGCTCGGTGGCTCTCGGGTGGCTGTGGGGCGGGTTGACCCCGCCGGGGGCGACATCGACACGGTTCATGGAGACGCCGAGGGTGTTGAGTCCCGCGAAGCTGAGGACGTTCGCAGGGGTCACGCTGGAACCGAAGATGTTGCTGGTGTTGCCCTCGTTGGACAGCCCGGCGAAGAAGAAGTCGTCGGACGTGACGTTGGAGGCAGGCTTGCACGGGAACCCATTGACGACCACGCCAGTAGCTCCGAAGTCGGCGACGCAGAAGTCCTGGAGAGGGTGAGGGTCGGCGCGGGTCGATGCAAGGAGGAGGGTGAAGGAGAGGAAGAGGACAAAGAAATGTGCAGCACACCGCAACTCCATTCTCAGATGGTGGTTTATGTTGATGGTGATGAGAGTAGGGTGATGCATGTATGGTTTTTATATATAGTAAGAATAGATTTGAAGGAGTCATTGTAACTTTTAGCTTTGCTTGTCGCGACCAACCTCTTTTGAAATGGACAGAGTAATCAGTCATATTGATAAGGTTAATGGAATAGTCATATGATTGATTCATTGCATAGAATAAGGAATGGGTCTCAATAATGGACTTTTCAAGGCTGAACAAGAAGCTTAATCTAATGCGTATTGCTACTATCGACCAAGTCATAGCTATTTTACCTTGTTGTCGGGGTGTAACTTTATTATATTATTTCCTCTGTTGATTGTATACCATCACATGTTTATATGTAATAGAGATACAATGTTCAAAGTATTATCAGTTCCAGTGTAGTTAAACTAGGAGTCCTAATCTGAAAACGATTGTGATAAGTCCTATCCCATTTAGGACAGGACTTGTGTACACCCCAAGTTTGATATGTATAATAGCAGTAAGGGATTCTAATCAGGTTTGTTTTATTAAAATATTTCGAGTTCTTTTTTTTTATGTTTGACTTTCTCTGTCTGTTTTTTATTTTAATTTTGTGATATTTATTTAATTTTGTGATATACATGATATTTTTATTAGTGATGTTAAGTAGAAGTATATACTGTCTCTATTTAAGAAGATCATTATTTGATATGGAGCATAAAGATAAACACTTGTTTTCATGTCAAGATTTATAAGAGATTTTGAAGGAGGTTATGATGTAGCGAAAGCCATGAAAGAAATGTTGGAGAGGAACTTCCAAAATTAAAAAAAAATCACAAAGATCAATAATTGAAAAATATATCAAAATATGGATGCAAGATTTAATATGATTGGATATATCTATAGAAAAAAATCAAATATTTTACTATTTAAATTTAATTATAAGACCCGTAAGTTATCCTCACTCAAGTACAATCCCCTTATACCCTCTCATATGAACCATGAAAAATTCTATACCTTTTCTCTCACTCTTTTTAGAAATCATAGAGAGCACTATATTAATTGATTATTATATTATAAAATCTTTAAAAGAATTTTGAAATTTTATCTATGAATGAAAATGAAATAGTGTAAGTTTATTTTTCAAAATTTATGGTGCTAATCAATCGGATCAAAAGATACAAGGAAGTATCTTTTGACAAAATAAGATATTAAAAAATAATAAATGTTTTAGATAAATTTTACAAAATAAGTTCACGTTGGAAGTACAATTGAAGTAGATATTAGACACCAACATAATATAATTGATAATGTTTATTATGTTCTTAGCGTGAATTTCAATTCGTCCCACCTTGGTCGATTTTTTAATAATAGATACTCTTATTTATAAAAAAATAAAAATACTAGTTTGTGAAGATAGAAGTAAAAAAATTTACTTTCTTATGTTAAAAAAAAAAGTGTTTTCTATCAATATTACTTTAAAAGTTGGTTTTAGTATTATAGATTTGATATGGGATGTTAAATTGAATTGAATTGGAATCAAATTAGAATTGAATCAATCCGGAGCTAGTTTAGTCTAAATCGGTTCATTAATAGTTCAATTTTGAAGGTTAATTTTAGTTTAATAGTATTCTTTTTAATTTCATTAATCAATTCAGAATAAATTGATTTTAGTTTTTCAAAAATATCAACATTCACCGTTTTTAAGTCATAAAGAAGCTATTATTTTAAAGTTGATTTAAAATTAAAAATCAAATGATTTAATTGAGAGACAACTTCAAAGGAATATAAGTTTTGCTGAAATTTCAAGATTTGATATCATTGGATTTATAAATAATTTATGCAAAATCTACTTCCTTTAATGGTTATTCAAGTAAAGAAGTCATTTAGGGGTTATGAAATAAAACATGAGGAAAGGGATTTTTTTTGTTTTCTGAAAAGCAATATTGTTCCTCGGGAGGCGAGTATATTGTAGTTACTATGTCAGCTTGTCAAGCTATTTGGATGAAACATTCTAACGGATTTGAGGAATGGTCAATGGGAATCGATTATAATATTTTTGTGATAATCAATCTATAGTTGTTATGAGGAAAATCCCAATTCATTATAGTCAAACAAAATATATTGAGCTACTGTATCACTTCATCTAGAAAACATACCAATAACTACATCGAGTTACAGATATTTTAACAATATCTTTGTCATTAGATAAATTCTTACTTTGTCGAGAAACATTTGAAATTTAAAATGTTAACATTATGGGAAAGTGTTAAGATAATGTTAACTCTTCTTTAATTAATCTAGAAGTCCTAACCATATAAGATTATGGCAAATCCCTAATCTATTCAAGAGTTAGAGGGCTGGCCTATAAATAGGGAAATAATCTTCTCATACCAAGTCAGATCAAGAGAGCAACAGTAAAGAGAGAGAGAGAGAGAGACTGTAGAGTAGTCAGATTTATTTTTGTTAAAATCTTTTATTTTTCCGAGTTACTCTGATTCTGAGTACTTGTCTTCCTATCTCATCTTCTTTTTGTCTTGATTTTCAACACATTATTCATTATTAATGAAAGTTTTGGGGTCATTTTTTACTTGAAGAGTTCTATGAGCATAGGAGATTCGGGTCTCCTTTTGTTGTATTCATCCAATAAGATCTTATCAGATCAACATAAACTAATTTTAATGTACTTCCTTTGTTATTTTCTTTGTCTTTGGGGTCATTAACCCCAAAGATAAACCAATTTTAATGACCCCAATTGTTTCGGGGTCAGCCGAGATTGCAATATTAGCAAAATTGACTGGATCTTGTTTTGTTTGAATCGGTCGGCATAACATCGAACGGATGAAATGATGTCAAACTTGTCCCTTAAGGTAGAACCTAAAAGTGGGAGAAGACTTTTGATGCTGAAGAAGAATAATAATGTTGGTAATAAAATAAAAGGTGGTTGGCATCTCTCGTCCGTATCCGTGGCTAACATTCAAAAGACTCTCCTGAGTTCCACGAAAATAAGCATAAAATCTCTTATGGATGTTTGACAGCAACTTTTAAAATTGGGAGAGAAAGATTTTGTATTAAAAAAGAATAAGAATTAGTTATAAAATAAAACCATAATAAACATAAAATTTGGGACATTGATGTAACACTCAAAACTACTTTCTCCTGACTTAAAACCCAAGCATAATATCTTTCACAAAAACCTTGAAGAAAGATTTTTCTATCCAATCTCTCTACATTTCCCAGAGAATGTCGTAGAAACATATAAAGTGTATTTCTTCAATACTATCACAAATGTTGGTTTCTTTTCCTCCAAGCAAGCTAGTTTTCTTCAAAGCTTGAGCTAATATGAAGCATTCAAACAAGAATTTTCGTCACAGATGTCATAAGCAAAGCAGTCCATTCAATCATCGACCATGATGTCTATTGATCCCATGCATGACGTTCGTAGCCCTAAATTCAGTACAAGCAGATGATTCCCTAATGGTAAAAGCAAATGATCATATTCTCTCTTTTTTTTCCTTTTAAAATACTGCATTAATGCTATAATTTAATTTTGATTAACTGCAGTAAAGTCAGCCTAATCGCATGCATCCCAATCTGAAAAAGTCTACGAGACGAAGGCTTGGACTGACAGTTTTGTAGGATGTCAGGTTCAAATCTCCCAACATGACCGACAACGATCATGACGTATTGGGAAGAATATATAGTTGACACTAAATTTAGATTATTACAGCAATGAAAACCAAACCTCGATCCAACTTGCTGAAGTTGCCTTGCATTTATGAAAGCGCACATGGTACTAAGAATCATAAAAGAACATAGTTGACATTATATCTGAACTTTCTCCTGTTTTAATTATGTTGTGTGTTCTTTGGATTTTGAAAAGAGCAAGAAAGCTGGTCACGAAAACCGTAAAGTAATTTGCTGTGTGGTACTATTGGCCAAAGTTGACGCTCCAAATGTATATCTAGGATGTCTTTAGCTTCTCTCTTAAAACATTCTGTGAGATAGCTTTTTGTAGCGACAAAAAATGTGACAAAGGAGGTTCTATAGTTCAGTGGGAATACTGTTCAACGAATGAATGATATAGTAGCACCAAGGTAGATCAGGTTTAGGGATGACAGTACCCAGAAATTTCACTCCATGCCCTAAATGAACTTGATTAGCTATCTAAAGAGTCAAATCGAAGACTTAAACTCAAGACTGGCTATCTGTATCGTAACCAATTACTGCAGAAATTATTTGGATATATAGCTATTCAATCAGTCTACATCTGCTACACTGCTACTCATTTCCGAATGGTGGTTGGTATCTTTTACTGCCTTATCATTCCAAAGAATACGTCCACGAACATGAAACGAAAACCAGGAGTGAACGAACGAAACACCATGAGAAAGAATGCACATTCATCAATAATTACAACTAACAACGTAGAGTATAATCGTACAAAGCAAGATACATTCCGTTTGTTGTGTCATGTGGCAAATGAATAAATGATTCTTAATTCCAAGGTGAAAAGAATGGGACAGGCTGGAGCTCGGGACTGTCTGATTGAGAGCAATACATACATACATACAGACCCAAAACTCAAAAAAGTCATATGATTTGCTAAGCATGAACCACCATTACCTAAGACAAACATGGAAATGTAACAGGGCAAAGAAAACACACAAACAAATGAACCGCTGCTTATCATACAAGGACCTGCGTACGAGAGAAGCTGCGCACACTAGGAACTCCCATGGGATCTAACTGATGACATGGACTGCGCTGAGATAGATGCAGTTGGGCTGTCAGATTCTCTCTCTCCGTTGCCAAATCTTGCTTTCCCGCTTATCCTACTAATGGTCCCTTGAGCAACATCAAAGAACCAAGCATCACTTGGGAGAACACTGCATGAAGCACAGATGCTAGTTTGAAATATCCTTAATCTGATAAGGAGAAATAGGGAACCAACGCCAACTCTCTGAAATAATATATTCAGTAGGACTGAAAGAGGTTAATACCACATCAAACGGACATAAACCAATTAGTATGGTGAATATGTCTAAATCTAAGTTGCAGAAGCATGTGATTCTTTTCGAGGCACAAAATCTTAAGAGATTAAAATGAAGAATCATTAGTGAATGCATGATGCTGATGAACATGTCAGCGCCCCTGGTACCATGAAGACGAGAAATTGTTGCTGCTAAAAGAGAAGAGGGAATCGACAGATAGAGAACGAGAGAGCATTGCGATCGCAACGTACAAGTAAAAACATTCCCAATCCACTCCGATTCATTTATTTTTCTTCCCCCAACCATAGTTCCGTCCGGATCATGTTACAAAAACATTGCTTACAATAGTTCTCAGGGAATTTAGACATTAGCCTTCGAAACTGTTGGAAAAAGATTAGATATAGAGTGTTGAATCTGCGAAGATGATAAATAACATAATTTTTTCTTTATATAAATCAAACAAGATATAATTTAACATAAAATATAGTACAAATAATTTGACAGTGTAAACAAATTATGTTAGTAATAAAATACTAAGTAAATCATAAGATAAGATTTACATGAAAAAAACCTTCAACATGAATGGAAAAAAAATCATTCGTAAATCAAATCAAACTTTCATTTTGAAATAATGAGATTGCAAAGTTCTGACTAGAGGACATATGAAATCCAAGAAAAAAAATTAAGAAGAAGAAGAAATATCATCTACACTGATCAATTCAGAGAGCATGATGTATAGATTAGCATACTAAAAAATCATAACAATTAGAACTAATTTTTATAACTAATCATTCAATTTTTCTTCTCCCCATATGAAAGCTTCTTTTATTCGGTCACCTTATAGATTTTTCTCATCTAATTCATATAAGGTTAAGGTGAGGATTTTTAATTAACCCTCATGGGTCCCACCACTTAATCGGTGGACTACCTAACAAATATCTCCCCCACACCCATGTGGGGAGAGCTTTCATCCCAACTTTCTCTTTGCAAACAATTATTTTTTCTAAGAGTAATAATTAGTCATCATATTTGATCCGTTTTTATTAGTATTGATTTTCTCAAGATACAATAATTTAATCTCAAATATCTGTTAAATCCAATAATATGACAACAATATGCTTAGATCTAAAATGAAAAGTTAAATTTTTATTAAGATGAATAGTATTTTGATTATCATAATATAAAATAAATTTCTCTTGCTTTAATCCCAACTCTTCTAGGTATTTTTTCATCCATAAGAGTTATTTACAAATTTTTATTACAACTATATACTCAGCTTTAGTGGAAGATAGAGTAGTCAAGACATTACTCCCCTTGAAAATGACATCAAGTAACCAGAGGCAAACTTTATAGAATTAATATTAACCAACTTACATAGATTTTTTAGTGTCAAAGCATAAACATAATATAGAAGTACCTCTAAGAAATATGAAAATCTACTAAACTGCTACCCAATATTCTTTTCTAGGATTGTAGAGAAACCGACTAACACACTAATTTTATGAGTAATATTTGGCCTTGTGCATACTATAGCATATATATCAAACTATCAGCTACTGAGACATAAGGTATTTTATTTATACTTGTTGAATCTCGTATTTTGATGATGAAACCACTTGATAAGTGTTTATATTTTAATCTACATTTTGAGAGACGTAGGATGCTTCGATCAAGATGAGACAATTAAAGCAAGAAAATCATGTTGGGTCGGAGGAACATGTTAGAAGATTGGACGTTGGGCCGGTGGATCGGTCAACGTATCGATAGAAGGCTTTGGGTTGTAGATTCAGGCATCGGGCCAAGAAGAGTGGGTATTACACCTAGGATATCGGATTTGCGAAGTCAACTGGCCGATTGGGCAATAGGCCGCAAGAGAGGATGATGCGCCGAAGAATCGGACGAAGTGTCGAGGGACAAATGACATGACCAGACAACGTGATTAATACTTAGTATTAATTATCTAGATCGAAGTATGTTTTACATGTGCAGGATTAACTACGATGGCATGGCATGAAGCAAAATAAAGTCCTGGAGTCAAGGACGCGATCACGTTGAGAGTTTGAGAGTTCGTCGGAAGTTCTGCGGGAACCAGCCAAGAAGTCGTGGAGCTTGCCAGAGAAGCTCGACGGAACTCGCCAAAAAGATCGTCTTGAAATCCAAAAGCTTGCCGAGAATCCGTCGGAGCATTGCCGAGGGTTCGTCGGATGTTCGCCGGAAGTTCGCTGGAAGCTCGCTAGAAGAATAGACATAGGGACTTGTTTTGCTTAGCAAATGTCTTAGGATTTCATAGTTAGCACGTAATTGGGCTTGGGTTTGGGCCAACCAAATTAAGGGTTAGCTAGGCCCATGTAAGAACTGTGTTGGGCCCAATAAGAAGCCCAAACAGTGCCTAAAGAGGTCTCACCATCGTGGCATAGTCTTCGAGACTATGTCAGGCGATGACATCGCCAATCTGGGCGGTTGTACCACCCCTAGCAGGGTGCCAAGCAGTGGTACTGCTAGTCTGGGCGGTGGCACCGCCCAGCACAGCACCCCAGGCGGTGGTACCCGGGGAACCCGGATGGGAAAGATTTAGGCTCCAAGTTTGAATCAACTTAAAGCCTATAAATACCCCTCCTATCCCTGATTAAAATATACAAGCACAGAGAGTCTAAAAGGAAAGAAAAGCTGCTGAAATTTTGTGTGATTTCCTCTCCCTCTTCTAAAGTGTTAGGCTAGTTTGAGAGAGTAGTAAGTGCGTGCTTGTAAGGGTTGTCTCCTAAACCCGTGAAAAGGAGAAGAGGGGTGTAAAAGGTGATTGGCCTTCGCCTATTGAAGGAAGGCCTCTAGTGGACGTCGGTGACCTCATCGGAGGAGGAAGCCGAAAGTGGATGTAGGTCACGATTGACCGAACCACTCTAAATCTTGGTTTACATTTACTTTCTATAATTTACATTAACTGCAAACTGCCTTCAATACGCTCTTACTTCGCTTTCAAAGCATTACCTTTATGAAACATTTTTATGTTGGAAATGATTTTATCGAAACGAAGTTTTAAACTATCGTTATTTTACCGCTGCACTAATTCACCCCCCCTCTTAGTGTCGACCCTGATCCTAACAATTAGTATCAGAGCCATGGTTTTCTTATTTGGTTTAACATCCAATAAGAAATGGCTCTTTTCAGCTTTCAAGAGGGTCTCTCTCTCATTCGTCCTCTCTTATTGGAAAACTCGAATGAGAGTTTTCTTGCTTTCATTGAATCTCGATTTATGGCACATAGTCGAATTTGGTTTTCAAAGGTCTTCTCTTCCAATGAACCATTGGAATGATTTGGAGAAGAAGGCTTTTTCTCTAAATGCAAAGGTCATGAATGCCTTATTTTACGCCTTAGATAAAACGGAGTTTAATCAGGTTTCTTTATGCGAAACGGCTTTCGATATTTGGCGCACTCTTGAAATCACACACGAAGGCACAAGTAGTGTAAAAGATTCTAAAGTAAATTTTTTGATGCATGATTTTGAAATGTTTCATATGAAACCAAGCGAAACCATTGGAGACATGTACACCCGTTTTATGGATATCGTCAATGGTTTAAAAGCTCTTGGTAAAGGCTTTTCGAATTTTGAACTTGTTAACAAGATTTTATGATTGCTTTCTAAAACTTGGGATTCAAAAGTAACCACTATACAAGAATCAAAAAATTTGAATACCTTTTTGATCGAAGAACTCATAGGGTCTTTGATGACCTATGAAATGACGTGCAATGCACGTAATAAATATGACAAAGAAAACCACCTTCCAAAGAACAATAAGGACTTGGTACTTAGAACATTTGAAGACCACTCGAGCATAAGCTCAAGTGATGGTGAACTTGAACTAATCACTAAGAAATTTAAAAAGTTCATGAAACAAAAATTAAAGAACTAGAACAAAAAAAATGTAATGACTTGCTTTGAACGTAAGAAGAAGAATACAAAGTGGGATGAATTGAGCTCCTCCAAAAATGAGGAGAAAATCAAGAAAGGCGAGGTGACAAACTACGCCTTAACGACTTTCGACATTGAGGTAATCAAAAAGCCTTTAGTTTATTTCGAAATTACATGATGTTTTTCATAATACATTTTCTTTATTTAGTTTAAAAAAATATTATATATTTTTCTTGAAAATTACATGTTTAAAAAGGAAAATACAAAAATTATGATCATGCTAATAATTTTGAAAATAATGACGAAAATTACATGTTTTATGTTAATGGAATAAAATGTTAGATTTAAATCTAATGATGATTTATGAATATATTTTTTTAAAAGAAGAAATAATGTGTATCTTAGTGATTTTCGATTTTAATTGAAACCATACTTGATGTCTTAATGAAAATATAAAGAAGTTTAATATCATGCTTAATGATGATGCATGGCTATTTTATGAAAAACTAAGCATGAAAAGATAGATTTACCTAAAAATAAAAATGTATGACTACAACAAATAACAAAATGATTTTGGTTGAAAATACCTTATGCTAAATGAAATCATGTTTGATTTGAAGTAATGCATAATGATCATGCTTAATGAGTTTTCTTTCGAAATTATGCATGATGATTTTAGTGATTTATGGACTATCGATTTTTACCATAATGAAAGTGGCTTTTTTGGTTTTAAAAATGATGCATATTTTGATTTAGCATAAATGAAAAAAAGGCATGCTTATATGAAATAATGTAAGTATAATACTTGATGATTTTATATTTAAATTATGCATGATGATTTGAAGTAATGATGATTTTTGGGTAATTTATGGTTTATTGATCTTGATGATTTCTATTATGAGATTTACTCTTTTGATTTTAAACCATGATGTATTGTTTTCATACGAAAAACTTGAGCATGCTTATGTGAAACAAATCATATGAATTTAAACGACTAAAAAGAGAAAAGTATTTTTCTTAAATTTTTTTTCTCTATCTTATCGATTTTTCACTAAAAGATTAATAAAGTTGTTTATGTCATTTTGAATCTCTTGAAAGTAATGTTGACATTTTGATGTTTTAACGATTTGAATTTGAACAAGATTTATCTTGATTTTTTGAAATTTATGACTTAAAGATTTTTTATGCAAGAATCAAGATACTATAATATTTGATCTCCTATATTTCTTCTTGACACTTTTAAAAAATTAAGGAGATTTGTTGAAATAAATTATGTCTTTTGTAATTCAAGTGGTCTTATATTTGATGACATGATTTCTTTGTGTTAATGACACAAATGCCTTGAAATGATTGAAATAATTTACACCATTATGCTCTTCCCTTATTCTTTCTTATTTACAATGATAAAAGAGGGAAAAGTTATGATCATGCATGGTAGGATGCAATTTGACAAATTAATACCATGATGATTTGAAATATTTATGATTTAGAATGATGCATATACTTTTTATTATGATAATGTATGTGATGTATTGCATATGATGTGTATCATGAATACTTTAAATGATAAATATTTGGTATCATGATCAAAATGTTGATAAATGCTTAAAAATTTTGATATTTAAGTATCATGTATGATATGCTCATAATGATGATTGATTTATTTTTCGGTATCGTGCATGAAAAATGAAATGTAAGGTATTGAAATTGTACATATCTTAATTTGAAAATGTAATGATGCACAAATAAGATTGATACTTACCTTTGTCATAATTTTAAAATTGATGCAAAGGGTCTTCTTTTCTTTTTGCCAATGGCAAAGGGGGAGAGAGAGTTGCTAATGTGCACATCTCAAAGAGAAAGATGCTAGCTTGCACAATTCAAGAATGAAGCAAAATTTTGCTAGCTTGCACTTTGCAAAGGAAGCAAAAATTGACGCTTCTCGAAAGAGAAGAAAGAGCTTGCTATCTTAAATATCACTAACTTGCCTATCTTAAGAAACAAAAATTGCATAAGTGCTATCTTGTCTATCTCAAGATGTAAAACATGCTAATTTGCACTTTGCAACAGAAGCAAAATTAAATTGCTAGCTCAAACATTGCAAAGGAAGCAAAAATTTGCTAGCTTGCAACTTGCATATTTCAAGAAGCAAGTGTTGCTTTCTTGAACATCTCAAAATTGCTAGCTTGAACAGAAGCAAAATTGCTAGCTTGCACTTTGCAACAGAAGCAAAATTGCTAGCTTGCACTTTGCAACAGAAGCAAAATTGCTAGCTTGCACTTTGCAACAGAAGCAAAATTGCTAGCTTGCACTTTGCAACAGAAGCAAAATTGCTAGCTTGCACTTTGCAACAGAAGCAAAATTGCTAGCTTGCACTTTGCAACAGAAGCAAAATTGCTAGCTTGCACTTTGCAACAGAAGCAAAATTGCTAGCTTGCACTTTGCAACAGAAGCAAAATTGCTAGCTTGCACTTTGCAACAGAAGCAAAATTGCTAGCTTGCACTTTGCAACAGAAGCAAAATTGCTAGCTTGCACTTTGCAACAGAAGCAAAATTGCTAGCTCAAACATTGCAAAGGAAGCAAAAATTTGCTAGCTTGCACTTTGCAACAGAAGCAAAATTGCTAGCTTGCACTTTGCAACAGAAGCAAAATTGCTAGCTTGCACTTTGCAACAGAAGCAAAATTGCTAGCTTGCACTTTGCAACAGAAGCAAAATTGCTAGCTTGCACTTTGCAACAGAAGCAAAATTGCTAGCTTGCACTTTGCAACAGAAGCAAAATTGCTAGCTTGCACTTTGCAACAGAAGCAAAATTGCTAGCTTGCACTTTGCAACAGAAGCAAAATTGCTAGCTTGCACTTTGCAACAGAAGCAAAATTGCTAGCTCAAACATTGCAAAGGAAGCAAAAATTTGCTAGCTTGCACTTTGCAACAGAAGCAAAATTGCTAGCTTGCACTTTGCAACAGAAGCAAAATTGCTAGCTTGCACTTTGCAACAGAAGCAAAATTGCTAGCTTGCACTTTGCAACAGAAGCAAAATTGCTAGCTTGCACTTTGCAACAGAAGCAAAATTGCTAGCTTGCACTTTGCAACAGAAGCAAAATTGCTAGCTTGCACTTTGCAACAGAAGCAAAATTGCTAGCTTGCACTTTGCAACAGAAGCAAAATTGCTAGCTTGCACTTTGCAACATAACTTGCTAAATTTTCAAGCTTACAAATTGCATGATGATAACACTTGATATTATGTTTTTTATGCAATGAGTTGAATTAATATCTAAACACATGAATAGTTGGACTTCTTCTTTTGTTGATGACAAAGGGGGAGAAGTCTGTTGATGTCATGCATGATTTGATCATGACATGTTGCTTGGATTTTTGAATCCAAGAGTTTCTATCAATAAGCTATATTGATACGGGGAGTTTGTTTAAACTCCGGTAGTTAAGGTTAACTCCATCATTAAGTGGTTGTCATCATAAAAAAGGGGGAGATTGTTGAATCTCGTATTTTGATGATGGAACCACTTGATAAGTGTTTATGTTTTAATCTATGTTTTGAGTGATGCAGAATGCTTCGATCAGGATGAGACAATTAAAGCAGGAAAATCATGTTGGGCCGGAGGAACATGTCAGAAGATTGGACGTCGGGCCGGTGGATCAGTTGACGTATCGACAGAAGGCTTCGGGCCATAGATTCGGGCATCGAGCCAAGAAGAGCGGGTATTACACTTAGGATATTGGAGTTGCAGAGTCAATTGGCCGATTGGGCAATAGGCTGCAAGAGAGGACGATACGCCGAAGAATCGGACAAAGCGTCGAGGGACAAATGACATGACCGGACAACGTGATTAATGCTTAGTATTAATTGTCTAGATCAAAGTATATTTTACATGTACAGGATTAACTACGATGGCAAGGCATGAAGCAAAATGAAGTCCCGGAGTTAAAGATGCGATCACGTTGGGAGTTCGAGAGTTAGTCGGAAGTACGGACGTTCATCGGAAGTTCTACGGGAACCGGCCGAGAAGTCGTGGAGCTTGCTAGAGAAGCTCGACGGAACTCGCCAAGAAGATCATCTTGAAGTCCAGAAGCTTGCCGAGAATCCGCCGGAGCATCACCGAGGGTTCGTCGGATGTTCGCCGAAAGTTCGCCGGAAGCTCACTGGAAGAATAGACATAGGGACTTGTTTAGCTTAGCAAATGTCTTAGGATTTCGTAGTTAGCACATAATTGGGCTTGGATTTAGGCCAACCCAATTAGGGGTCAGCTAGGCCCATGTAAGAACTGTGTTGGGCCCAATAAGAAGCCCAAATAGTGCCCAAAGAAGTTTCACCGTCATGGCACAGTCTTCGAGACTGTGTCAAGCGATGGTACCGCCCCTAGCAAGGTGCCAAGTGGTGGTACCGTCAGTTTGGGTGGTGGCACCGCCCAGCACAGCTCCCCCGGCGATGGTATCACCCAGGATAGTGTCAGTCAAACTGACACTAGGCGGTGGTACCGCCCAGTGCAGGCGGTGGTACTGCCCGTATCTGGGGAACCCGGGATGGGAAAGATTTAGGCTCCAAGTTTGAATCAACTTGAAGCCTATAAAGACCCCTCCCATCCTTGGTTAAAATATACAAGCACAGAGAGTCTAAAAGGAAAGAAACGTTGTTGAAATCTTGTGTGATCTCCACTCCCTCTTCTAAAGTGTTAGACTAGTTTAAGAGATGAGTAAGTGAGTGCTTGTAAGGGTTGTCTCCTAAACCCGTGAAAATGAGAAGAGGGGTGTAAAAGGTGATTGGCCTTCGCCTATTGAAGGAAGGCCTCTAGTGGACGTCGGTGATCTCATTGGAGGAGGAAGCCGAAAGTGGATGTAGGTCACGATTAACCGAACCACTCTAAATCTCGGTTTGCATTTACTTCCTGCAATTTACATTAACTACAAACTTCCTTCAATATGCTCTTACTTCGCTATCAAAGCATTACCTTTACGAAATGTTTTTACGTCAGAAACAATTTTATCGAAATGAAGTTTTAAATCGTCGTTATTTTATCGCTGCACTAATTCACCCCCCCTCTTAGTGCCGACCCTAATCTTAACAATATCTTCTTTATATTTCTTACTTATAGGATACTATTTCAAACTCAACTTGAAATGACTTGCAAGTAGATAGCAAATAGATTTTGACTTACTTGTATTATATCTACCAAGAATCTTTTGGATATATCGAGATAACCAAAGTTTATCATTCTTCTTATCATGAATAATCCTCATTTCAAGAATATGCTTAGCTAGACCGTAGTCATTCATAGTAAAAGTCTTACTCAACTCTCCTTTTAAAATTTTAATTTTCTTAATATCATGACCAATGTCATCTGCATATAGCAAGAGAATAATAAAATCATCATCAGAAAAATATCTCACATAAACATAGTAATTAAAAATATTTGTGTCATACTCATGATTTGTTATAAAAGAATCATATCTTTTATATCACTATCTTGGTGCTTGCTTAAGACCATACAAACTCTTCTTTAGCTTATATACCATTTTTCTTGCTTTTAGCTTTGAACCCTTTGGGTTATTCCATATATATTTCCTTTAAGTTACAATGAAGAAAAATACTTTTCACATCAAGCTGTTCAACCTCTAAATTTAAATTGATAACCAAGCCAAGAATAACTCGAATAAAAGACATCTTGACCATGCGTTAGAAAATTTTCTTAAAATCAATACCTTTCTACTAATCATATCATTTCACAACCAATCTTGCCTTGTATCTAGGTGAGATGTTTTCTTTCATTTTCAATTTGCACACATTTATTTTTTAATGCTCTTTTCTCATTATGTAATTTTGCTAAATCAAATGTATAATTCTTATGCAAGGATTTCATCTCTTCACACCAAACCATTTATCTTTTGGCTCATGTAACATAGCTTCTTGATAACTTTATGGCTCTCGTCATTAGTAAATAACACATATTTATGAGGAGAATATTTTTAAGAAGGTTGATGCTATCTAATGGATCTTCTTATTTGATGTTTTGTTTATGGTTATAGAAGGCTTTGCTTAACATGTTCATCAGTATCGTCATTTGAGGGCATATCACATAGATCTTCCTGTTTATTTCTACTATCATTTCTAACTACTATAAGAGGAGGCATTGAACTCAGATATATAGAATGTTCATTGAATGAATTTGGGCTTTGAATATTTTAATAGTCTAATCTTCAAAAAATATCATATCTCTATTTCTAATAACTTTCTTATTTTTAGGATCCCAAAATCTATGACCAAATTCTTCATGTGAATAACCTAAAAAGATACATTGTTTAGATTTATTATCAAACTTTGATTTCTCATCTTTTGGAATGTGAACAAATGCCATGTAGTCAAATACTCAAATGATTATAAGAACCATCTTTCCCCATCTATAATCTTTTTGATACATCTCCATTGAAAAGAGAAAGTTTGATCAAGTCTACTATAGTTCGCTTCACCCAAAATGACTTAGAAAGTTTAGCATGAGAGGGCATATATCTTATTTTTTCATCAATTATGTGGTTCATTCTCTTTACAACTTCATTATGCTGTGGTATCTTAAGACTTATCTTTTCAAGCCTTATGTCATATTCCTTGCAATATACTTCAAATAATCCTTTATATTATATACTATTATTAACTCAAATGCATTTAAGTGCGGTTTTTCTTTGACATAAGCATGCAATACTTAAACACGTTAAGCACTTATCTTTATGGTTCAAAGCAAAAGCTCAAATCTTTCTTGAAGAATAATCAATAAAAGTAATTAAAAAATTCTAATATTCATAGTGCAAACATCATTATGAATTAAATTTAAAATATATGAACATTTTAAAAGAAGTCAATCCATAAAATATAATTCTATGTTGCTTATTAGCTAAACAATAAGTGTAAGTTTTGAGAGGTATATTTGTTATAAGAACAAGCTTCTTTTTAATAAGAATATGAAGTCCCTTCTAGCTAATGTGACTAAACCTTTTATGTCATAATTCAATAAAGTCATTAATTGCATTAACTTCTCTTTGAATTAATTTCACTTGTGTCATATAGAGATTATTGTCTTTCCTTTCTTTAATTAGCACAAGATTACCCTTTGTGATCTTACATCTTCTATTATTTAATGAACATGTTTCACTTGTGTGGAACATTAGGTGCATTTCGTGAACATGTTTCATATTATTAAATGTTCTTTTGCATTCAATATTAGTTTCCGATCTTTCTCATGCCTATAATTTTTGCCATTGCATTATTTTCTATTCTGACATAATCAAAATCACCACTTGTATAAGATGTAAAAAATTCATGTCGAGAGGTAACATGAAATGAGTCACTAAATGAACAACCCAAGTAAAATCCTAACATATGAGATTTACATTGTCACAAACGAAATAATAAAACACCATCAAATGCAACTACATTTGCATCTTTTTTCTTCCTTCCCTTTTAATATTTTGCACTCTCTTTTCATTTGTTCCTACTTACCACAATGATAACATTTCATTCTTGATTTAGATTTAGACATTCCACTTGACTTGTAATGATTTTTAGAATTTTGAGTGTTTCTGGTGTTATCTTTCTGTCTTCTTTTTTTTTTTACAACAAGTGCATTAGATTGGGAGGTAAATTAATGTTTCTTTCTTCTAGTTTCTTCATTAAATAGATTTTCTTTCACTACACTCATAGACAACTTGTTATTTTGAGTAGAATTATTAAGAGCTACCAACAAAGTTTTCCAACTATTAGGTAGGGTGCCAAGGAGACTACAAGTCTGCAACTTATTTGTCAATGAAACTTTTAGGTTTATTTAACTAATTCACAATATCTTGAAATTCATTCATGTCCCAGTCATACAACTTATATCCTTATATCTCAAATAAACAAGTCTTGTTAACTAAGAATGATTTTTCTCTTATACAAGTTTAGTAATTTATCCGCAAGTATATATATTTATTTCATGAGATACATATAGAATACACTATTACAAATCCAGTGTCTATTTAAACTAATAGATTTCTATTCATCCAGTCTCACTCTTTGTCTGTTTGGTTACTTGGTTTGGTCTCCAGCCCTTCCATATGATCTAAATTTTTTACAAAATAAGTAATCTCCATCCTAGGTTTCTAGATAAAATAATTAGTTGTTGTTAATTTGAACATAGTGTTACCCTAAATCTTCCATTTGATTCACATAAAAACAATCCAAAGAAGCTTGCTATGATACCATCTTATTAGAATATATATATATATATATATATATATATATATATATATATATATATATATATATATATATATATATATATATATATATATATATATATATATATATATATATATATATATATATGTATGTATATATATATATATATATATATATATATATATATATATATATATATATATATATATATATATATATATATATATATATATATATATATATATATATATATATATATATATATATATATATATATATATATATATATATATATATATATATATATATATATATATATATATATATATATATATATATATATATATATATATATATATATATATATATATATATATATATATATATATATATATATATATATATATATATATATATATATATATATATATATATATATATATATATATATATATATATATATATATATATGTATGTATATATATATATATATGTATGTATATATATATATATATATATATATATATATATATATATATATATATATATATATATATATATATATATATATATATATATATGTATGTATATATATATATATATATATATATATATATATATATATATATATATATATATATATATATATATATATATATATATATATATATATATATATATATATATATATATATATATATATATATATATATATAGATATATATATATAGATATATATATATACATATACATATACATATACATATACTATACATATACATATATATATACATATATATATACATATACATATACATATATATATACATATACATATACATATATATACATATACATATATATACATATACATATACATATACATATATATACATATATATATACATATACATATACATATATATACATATATATACATATACATATACTATACATATACATATACATATATATACATATATATACATATATATATATATTATATATATATATAGATATATATATATATCTATTATATATAGTATGTATATATATATATATATATATATATATATATATGTATGTATATATATATATATATATATATATATATATATGTATGTATATATTATATATCTATGTATGTATTATAATATATATAGTATGTCATATAATATATATATATGTATGTATAATCATATATTAATATATATATATATATATATTATATATATATGTATGTATGTATATATATATATGTATGTATATATATATACATACATACATGTATATATATATATATACATACATATATACATATATACATATATATATACATACACACATATATACATATACATATACATATATATGTGTATATGTATATATATATATATATATATATATATATATATATATATATATATATATATATACATATACATATATAACATATACATATACATACATATATATATACATATACATATACATATACATATATATATACATATACATATACATATACATATATATACATATACATATACATATACATATACATATACATATACATATACATATACATATATATACATATACATATATATATGTGTGTGTGTGTGTGTGTGTGTGTGGATCAATTCAGAGAGCATGGTGTATAGATCAGCATCCCAAAAAATCATGACAATTGAAATCAATTTTTGAATATTTCTTCTCCCTAGAAGAAAGCACCTTTTCTTTCCTATAATAATCACCTTTTAAGGTTTTTCATGTAATTCCTATAAGATTAGGATTAGAATTAACCACTAAAGATCTCACCACTTAGGTCAAGGATGGGCAGAACTACCTAACAGAAACCATCAAGAAAATTAAGAGTGTATCATAAACTAGTTCTTCTTCAACTAAACAAAATATCGACGACAATAGAAGATCACTTAAAAGATGTCAATCTAAACAAACAATTTTACAAAGACTCCTATTACCTGACATAATTTTGCATATCTTGATATCTTCTCTTAATTAGTGTAGGATACTTTGTTGGATTTCCTTTGGGGAAGGATTGGCTAGCCAGTATATACTCGTAAGAGCAAGCTAGTCAACAAGCCACTAAGAGATCACAAATATTCTTTGGAACCAAGTAAATGATAATGCATACTCTTAAATGTTAGTAGCAATGGTGCAAAAGACATTTGTTGTTATCTAAAAAATTCACATAGTGCTCTTAAAAACATTCAATCTTGTCAATGGAGATTACTTGGATGACAAGGCTAGCACCGGGTTAAGTAACGAAGTCTTAGGTCGCCTATGGCCATGTACATTGCTTGTTGCATAAGATATATACATTGTGTTAGTAATGATTTATCTTTACATGAATAGATATATTTTATAGTGGTTGCTATTCTGCTACATAAATGAACAAAGAGAAGATTTTTGTTCGATGTATGAAAGGTTTGATATTATCTCGATATGATGTTGCTGTTTACATGTTACATTATGTGCTTAAGGGGATCGGTCTATTTTCTTCTTGCCCGACCTAGCTGCCAAATCAAGGGGGCTCCAACCTCTTGTAAAAGTTGGAAAATGATATTTTTCTTTGTTTATTTAAGGAATGGATCAATAAATTTGAATTAGTCCATTGAAAGTTTTCTAATGCCACCCCGATATTACACGAATTATTAAAAAAAAATTCCATCGAATTATTCTCACATTGTCCGAGTCCACTACCATACTTCAGATGAGTAAGTAATAGCTCATTAAAACAAGTCTCAATCTTTCAGGGTAAGGTGTCAGAGCCTTTTCCTTCTCCAAACTTGCCCTTTGAGATATTATTTTTTTTCTTACAGATATAGATCTCTAGGGTAGTATACTTCAAGCCAATATTCAACACTGCATAAAGAAGAAGATATTGAACTCCCGCCCTTATCCACGAGCATAGAGGGAAGAGGAGGTCCAGTGCAAGCATTGTCACCTAATTATGGATGCCTAGCCCTCTAGTGGTCCTCAGGTCGAATATAAGTGCCTAGCAGTACTCTCATTATTGAGCTAGTGACACCAAAGTGAGGAGGCACAATCCTATTGTCACGGACAAACTTCTAAACATGATGTTTGACGTAATACTTATGTATGTCCATGTCTTTTGGTATGTTCATGCTTTACACAGCATGTAGAGGGACGGCCGAAGGCTTAATAGTCCTATTTTAGTTCGATCTGTAGTGGACCATTTTACCTCTTTGTTGTGTAATTGTTCAGAGCTTGTAAAGTTTGTTTGTAATTTGCATTGGCTAAGAAGTGTTTCCGAAGATGATTGCTTGTGGATCCCGAGTGAGGCGTTTTCTCTAACCCATTTTCTCTTTTGTAGGTCCTAAGGGACTATGAGAGATTTTGGGGAGGCTAACCTTTACGGACAGACACGCAAGGGTGCCACACGACTTAGGCAAAACCAGCTAAGTCCGTGACAAATGGTATCAGAGCAGGACAATCACTCATAGAAACACTTGGCATGCAAACGTGGGAGACCTAGCGGGGCTGCATTGAGGGCAGCCAGCACATGCGACCGTTTTGGGGAAAACGGGCATGGCTATGTAGGGAAATAGAGTCGCTCAGAGGAGTGAGCATTTGAGATTGCCATTCAGAGGAATGGCTAACCCTTCGCGTGAGAGGCACCATAAGGACAAGCAAGCTGGGAAGAATGTAAAGCGCACAAAGGTTGGGATGGTTGAGTTTGAGCTATGGCTCAACGTTGGCAACTATACTTGATGGTACTCAAGGCAAGCGAGGCGCTTGGTAAAGGGTGAGACCATGCAAGGTGGAATGAGTTGCTAAGCGACCGAAAGAGTTGTGCAAAGCTCACAGAGGAAATATATTGAAACTCGGAGAATTTGGTACTCATGCAAGGGCTTGTATGTGGATGATGGAATGTTCATGACCATCCCGAGGCGACTGAAACTCGGCGTCATGGAGCATTGAAACTTTCTCTTCGGCATATGAAGGATACATCCATAGGAGGCTAAAGTGTGTAGCAAGTTTAGCATGTTGCTAGGCCTTGAGTGGTGCAGCTGGGGCTTTATTGACGTGGAGTCGCAATCTAGTAAGTGCGTTTGCAGGAGGCAGAACAATGCACAGTTTGTTTAGCAAATCGGAGTAGTCCAAGGGGATGGTGGTCTCCAAAATGAAGAGTGATGTTGCTCCAATGGGATAGATATCCAGGAGGGATAAGTCTTGACTCTCCAGAGGGAGAATCACGTGCAATAGACTGCACATGTTGAGGAGTAGTACCTCAAAAACAACAACTCCACGAAGCTCAATGTACCGAGTAAGCGACGAAGAGACGTCGCATGATCTTGCTTGAGAGAATGCATTAGTGGATGCATTGCGAGATCAAGTGGGGGAGCGACCCAAAGCAACACAAATGAAGGCACACTTGGAGTCGATATAGAGATCAGACTCAAGAGAGGGCTGACCAGTGGAATGGTGGGCACGAGGGCCACCATCAATTCAATGCAAAAATGAGGAGCAAAGCAACTTGGGTGTAACTTGACAAAGTACCCAAGCCGCATGAAGTGAGCCGGCAAAGAAGATGGAACATGGAGCAGAGGCGAAGAGCTTCTCTTGGACAGAGGTCAAGGACATGAACCCTTGCAGAGGCAAGAGCAGGATCATGTTGTTCCATGGGTCCTTCATTTTGATGGAGCGGACTTGTCTTGCATGGTGCCAAAGATGAAGGGAACTTCTGGACACATGCACCTTATCTCGGAGAAGCATTTGATAGAGGAACTGAGGCGACTCAATTTGCTGAAGCGAAGTTGGGTTCAGAAGGCCTTGGCATGGGGTAAGAGGACGCGGAGGCGGGTACTCTTGAAGAATATGCCACAGTGTTGCCATTCAAGTTGCCATGAAGGAAGCGGTGCGTAGCGGAGATTGTGTTGGTAGGGGCAGAGGCCCAGGATCCAGACAATAGTGCACCAATTTCAACGAAGTCGGTGGACTTCGGGAACTACTAGGCGATGGACTATCCTAGAGCGATGCTTTGTCTAGGTGTGACCTGAGAGCGGGTGGACGAGGGTCGATTGCCAAAGGAGCGAACAAAATCGAAGTTGGAAGAGGCCCTGCAATGTGTTGGCAGAGACCACAAATAGAGGGACCACAATTTGAGTTCATCCCACAAGGATCAGAATGCAATGGAGATGTCACCAGGAGGTGACATGGTGCAGCGGATCGTGGTGGAATAGTTCGTGGCAACGTGATACACACGGGTGCAGTCCCGTGAGGGACTTTATCATACGGAGGTATGATCAAGAGCTACAGCAGCTCCACTTCGGTGAACAACACGACAGCAAGAAGGGCTATGGATTCAAGGAGTGAAGGTCATGGTACCGCAGAGGTGGGTCTTCCGTGCGTGCATCGAATTTTGCATCGGATAGAAGCCTTGGCCATCAACATATGGGGTCTGTGTTCTACCAAGGAAAAAGTTCAAATGTAAGTACCAATGAGTCCCATGAGGACTTGATCATGGGACTTGATCATGCAAAGGTATGATCGAAGCAAGCTGGAGAGTTGGACTGCTCCAGAGCCCATATTCGCTTAAAGGAGCCCGGCAAGTCAGCGGACAAGATCGAGTAAGCGAACGTTGCTACCAAGGAAGCTAAGGAGAACATAATCGGTGCAAACCCTATAACGTGATGGCAGAGGCCATGCATGGGAGTTGTAGTCTGTCTTTCCATCGACCAAAGGGATCTGCTTAGAGAACACAGAGGTGTTGAAGCAGGGGGGGTCGAAAGGGGCGAGGAAGCGACGATGAGTCCAGAGGGACTTAGCTACCTAAAATCAAGCATTGGTTAGAATGGAGGTGGACTTAGAGGAGTGCCACAGAGGCATATCTACCGATCGTGAAAAAAGGGATACAGATGTGAGGCGACGGATAGTAGAGCCATGGGCATAGCAGCGCCATGGTACCATAGAGGTGGGACTTCCGTGGAGTCATCGATCCCTTGCTCTCATGAAGGGAAGTGATGCGAATCTACTTGGAAGTGACAACTAAGTGAAAGAAGAGTCGATGAACAAATTTTGTGGAGGAATGACCCAAAACTTCAGAAATTTGTGAGGCAATGCTCTTTAAAGCTCCAACCAGCATCCACCCAGTTCAAGCATCATGAGGCATTTGAGAGACTAGCGCATAGTAAGGATGGTTTTTTCCTTCATTTGAAGGATCCGTAGGAACCAACAGGGATCAACACAACTCAGCCAACCCCATACTAAAATCAAAGTCATTGGCGAGTTGAAGCAGTATGGCGAAGCAAAGGCTTCGACGAGGACGTCGAAGGAATAAGTGGGGGAGAATGTCATGGACAAACTTCTAAACATGATGTTTGACGTAATGCTTATGTATGTCCGTGTCTTTTGGTATGTTCATGCTTTACACAGCATGTAGAGGGATGGTCGAAGGCTTAATAATCTCATTTTAGTTCGGTCTGTAGTGGACCATTTTACCCCTTTGTTATGCAACTATTCAGAGCTTGTAAAGTTTGTTTGTAATTTGCATTGGCTAAGAAGTGTTTCCGGAGATGATTGCTTGTGGATCCCGAGTGAGGCGTTTTCTCTAACCCGTTTTCTCTTTTGTAGGTCCTAAGGGACCATGGGAGATTTCGGGGAGGCTGACCTTTGCGGACGGACACGCAAGGGTGCCGCACGACTTAGGCAAAACCAGCTAAGTCCGTGACACTATGGTGAATATTGTGATATTTCCTAATCCAAACTATAGGGGAGGCCTCAATGAAAGCTGACTCCTAGTGCTCGGGCAAGAGTCATTGGGATGATTGTCGCCCCCCACAACAATAATAGTAGCACCAATAGAGGTTGCAATCCTCACCAAGGTGATCGACTAGCCCTTCGGCCCCTCTTCGACTTTCGATGCATATGAGATTCTAAAAAGATATGATAAAACTCATACCGCTATGAGTTAGCCACGGAGTGGCTAGAGGGAGGAGAAGATGTGGTTTTATTGACTTGGAACATCACATGCAACAATTGACCCTCGGAGGTTTCGTCATAGGTGGCCCAATGAAACTAGGCCATGTTTCACCCAAGGCCAACCAAGGGCCTATACATGAGGTCCACAAAGGACCTCATAGTTGACGTGCACAAGGATCTTGTCTTCACAAGTATCAAGTCACTACCTAGTTTATTCTATGCATTTTTAGTATTGCTCATTTTGACTTTTTCTTTCTTGTGTAGAATCATCATGTTATGATGACAATGATTGTCTGAGCTCATGACTCCTCAATCGCCCTAGATTGACTCTTCCATGAAAATGAAGCATTAAAGGAGTGGGAGGAGTTGGCAGTTGACAGGGTAAGGCTTTATGAGAGGTTGGTCCAACTTCAAAGTCGGTCCATGAACTAGAGCATGAGATAGTGGTGGTATAGGACATGATCTTCGCTCTCTGAGTTCAAGATAAGAAGTTGTAGAAGTTTATCGATCATGCAAAGGTTGAGAGAATCAAATTCAATGAGGTGGGTTAGAAGGTTGGAGCTGAGGCCAATTTTTTTAAAACTAAGAATGCCTTCCTTAAGGAGGAGGTCAGCTTCCTCCAACGGGCATTGGAGGGTTGACAAGGCAATTGGTGGAGATAGAGGAGCGTGAGCCAAATATCAAAGAGAGGGTGGTGGCAAAGTACAAGGTCTCCTAAGGATTCAAGAAGGGCCTAATGATATTGGGGGTTAACTCATTCTATTTCAAGTACCAACTTATAATATTTCAGTCATGCTTCAAACACACCAACATAAAGCTCCTAGAGGACTCATCCATCCTGCGCCCACGAAGTGACCTTCGTCAACTCTTATAAAATCAATGACTACAATGAGTAGATGACACTTGTGAAAGACAATGAAGTTGAGGTAGGAGAGGTGGTTGAAGGGGCCCAAAGAAAACTAATCCGATGGACATGCCTGATGCCGACATCATCAACCCACCTATTAATGCATCGACCCTCGTATGGAGGACATTGAGATTGAGCCCCAAAACCCTATCAAGGTCCTAGAGTACCTCTCGACACCAGAAGAGGATGAGGTTAAGATCCTCTCCAAACAGTTAGGGTTGGGTCAACTCTATTTTGCTTTTTACTATCTATTTTATTTCTTTGTCTCCTTTTTTATGTCAAGATAATCCATTTTAAATTAAGGGTTCCCTAAGATAATATAAAAACTTTTTATAAATGAAATTTCTTTTCGTACAATTGGAGTGTCTTATGTAAGAAAATATTAAAGCGAACTTGTGTTTCTAAATCGTTATAATAGAAACACAATAAAACTGATGCGGAAACGAAATAGCATACCTCCGGTCATTGTTATCATGAATTTCTGCAGCGGTTTCTTCTTGAACTTTGGTACTTCTCGGCTCAGAACTCTCGCTTTAGATGGTGTAGAAAACCCTTTTGCTTCAAAGAGATGATTGAGCCCAGGGACCAAAATTCTCATATATATATATGTTCTCCCATCAAGAACATTTATCATCACCAACTCAGAACGTTCAAGAATTAATTCAAATTTGTAACGTTTGGACCATAATTAAAAAACTTTAATGATATTAAATATTCAATTTAATAATAACGGTTTCATGTATAATAAATAAAAACTGAAATCATTTAAACCGTAATAAATGAAGAAATTCATGATGATGAATTATGAATCTTAATAAAAACAGTTATATTATTATTAAATACGATATTTAATAATAACGGTTACATTCTCCCACTTGGTCCATACGTTTAACTTAATAATTTGAATTAATCTTTCTCAAACAACTTTCTTAAGAAATAAATACATGAATCATAGTGATAAGTCCCCTAAGAGCGAGTATTATCATCTATGTATCACGATGAATTTAGTTTCTTAATCTTAATATGGTAATATTACTTAATGAATAAACCTTATGTTTATTCTTGGTCCAGTAACAATATATTTTCTCAAAATAATGTGCACATGAATGAGAAAATATCATAATATATAAGAGTTTCAATATTATTACAAAGTGGAACCAAGTCCCATTTTCTCTACATGATCCTTGAATTTGAGAGATGGCATGCCTTTAGTCAAAGGATCAGCAATCATCAATTCAGTGCTAATATGCTCGATGATCACTTTCTTTTCTTTTACACGTTCTCTTATGGCTAAATACTTAATGTCGATGTGTTTACTTCGACTTCCACTTTTATTATTTTTAGTCATAAAGACAGTAGCTGAATTGTCACAGAAAATTCTTAATGGCCTAGAAATAGAATCCATGATTCTAAGCCTATAAATGAAACCATGCGAAGTAGCCTCAAAACAGGAGACAAACTCAGCTTCCATGGTAGAAGTAGCAGTCAAGGTTTGCTTAGCGCTTCTCCAAGAAATAGCTCCACCAGCCATCATAAAAATATATCCTGATGTTGATTTACGAGAATCAACACAACCAGCGAAGTCTGAATCTGAGTAACCAATCACATCCAGATTGTCTGTATGTCTATACATAAGCATGTAATCTTTGGTTCCTTGTAGATACTTCATCACTTTCTTTGCAGCTCTCCAGTGGTCCATACTTGGATTACTCTGATATCGACCTAACATCCCCACAATAAATGCAATATTAGGTCTAGTACAGACCTAAGCATACATAAGGCTTCCTACGGCAGAAGCATATGGGATGTTTTTCATTAATTCCCTTTCAAAGTTGTTCTTTGGGCATTGGTTCAAATTGAACCTATCACCTTTCACAATGGGAGCAACACTTGGTGAACAATCCTTCATCCGAAATCTTTCTAAAAGTTTATCAATATAGGTTTCTTGTGATAGACCTAAAATACCTCGAGGTCTATCTCTATGGATCTTAATGCCAATGACATAAGATGCTTCACCCATATCTTTCATATCAAAATTTTTAGAAAGGAATTGTTTCACCTCATGCAGCAAACCCTTATCGTTGGTTGCAAGCAAAATATCATCTACATATAAAACAAGGAAACATATTTTACTCCCACTAATCTTCTGGTATATGCATTGATCCATGGGATTTTCAACAAATCCAAATGAAGAAATCACTTCATAGAATTTAAAATACCATTGGCGGGAGGCTTATTTTAAACCATATATAGACTTCTTAAGCTTACAAACCAAGTGTTCACCAACACTAGAGGAGAAACCTTCAGGTTGTTTCATATAAACCTCTTCCTCTAAATCTCCATTAAGAAATACCGTTTTTACATCCATTTGTTGTAACTCAAGGTTGAAATGAGCAACTAATGCCAAAATGATACGAAGAGAATCTTTCTTAGATACAAGAGAAAACGTCTCTGTATAATCGATTCCCTCTTTTTGAGTAAATCCCTTTGCAACAAGTCTTGCCTTGTATCTCTCAATGTTGCCTAATGAATTTTTCTTAGTTTTAAAGACCCATTTGCAGCCAATAGCCTTTGCTTCATTAGGCAACTCTATAAGATCCCAGACTCCATTGCTCATCATGGAATTCATCTCTTCTTTCATAGCATCATGCCACAAATTTGACTCTTTGCAACTCATGGCTTGTGAAAAGGTTTCAGGATCATTTTTGGCTCCAATATTATAGTCAGATTCTTGTAGATATACAACATAATCACTAGGAATTGCTGATCTTTTATTTCTAGTAGATCTTCTTAATGTTGTACCAATGTTTCCTTGAGGAACTTGTGGTTCAACTAGTTGTTCAGGAGCTTGTTGTAATTCCTGAACTGCTTGATCTATTAGAATACTATCAACAACTTATAGAATTTCAATGATTGGTTGTTCAACACTAGTTTGTACTTGAGGAGTACTATGAACTATAACCAATCTATCAGTTCATGTGGAAGGTTGAGATTCAATATGATTATGTGCAGAAACTATGTTCCTGAAATGATCACTCCCACTAATCACATCATCCTCAAGAAATTTAGCATTTCTTGATTCCACAATCCTAGTTGCGTGAGATGGACAATAGAACCTGTAACCTTTGGACTTTTCGGCATATGCAATAAAATACCCACTAATAATCCTTGGGTCCAGTTTCTTCTCTTGTGGATTATATATCCTGACTTCAGACGGGCATCCCCAAACGCGTATATGTCGCAAACTCGGTTTCCAACCTTTCCATAATTCAAATGGTGTCTTTTGGACAACCTTGATTGGAACTCAGTTTAATATATACACAGCCGTCTTTAGTGCTTCAGTCCACAAGAACTTTGGAAGATTGGAGTTGCCAAGCATACTCCGCACCATGTCTAATAATGTTCAGTTTCTTCTTTCTGCAACACCATTCTGGCTTGGAGAACCAGGCATAGTGTATTGGGCAACAATCCCATGTTCTTGAAGAAACTTAGCAAAAGGACCAGGTCCTTGTCCATTTTCAGTGTATCTACCATAATATTCTTCACCCCTATCTGATCTCACAATTTTAATTTGCTTACCACATTGGTTCTCAACTTCAGCCTTAAAGACTTTGAAGGCATCCAATGCATCATTTTTGTTATGAAGCAAATATATATACATATATCGTGAGTAATCATCTATAAAGGAGATGAAGTATTTTTGACCATGTAGGTCCATGTTTGGACAACATATATCAGTATGAATTATCTCTAATAAGTCTGAACTCCTATTAGCACCCTTTTTGGACTTATTGGTATGTTTTCCCTTAATACAATCCACACAAGTCTTAAAATTAGTAAAATCAAGAGTACTAAGTATCCCATCTTTAACTAATCTCTTAATTCTCTCTATGGAGATATGTCCTAATCTCCGATGCCATAATATAGAGGAGTCCTCATTAATGTTACACCTCTTAATGCCAGCGTGAACATGCATTGAACTTTGAGTATTATCATTTTGTAATAAAATATGATAAAGACCATCAGACAAAATACCATTCCCAACACAATCAGAATTATATAATAAACGAAATGATGTGTCTTTAAAATTAAAGGAATATCCAAATGGTGCGAGTCTGGAAACAGAAATTAAGTTTCGTGAGAAACTTGGTACATAAAAGGTCCTTTCCAATTTTAAAACAAAACCACTACTTAAAGTTAAAATGCATATTCCAATTGACTCCACATGTGAGCCCATCTTATTTCCTGATAAGATGCTTTGCTCACTTCCCACTGGGTTCTTTAGGTTTTGCATACCCTACAAAGAGTTTGCAATATGGATTGTTGATCCAGAATCAATCCACTAGGTGTTAATATTAACATTAACCATATTAGATTCATAACACACATATGAGGTTGGTTTACCTTTCTTTTCAAGTCATTGTTGGAATTTCGTGCATTCCTTCTTAATGTGTCCCTTTCTTTTGCAAAAGAAACACCTTGCTTCTTTCTTGATATCAGCTTGGGATGGTATTTTACCTTTTCCCTACTGATGAGCTTTCTAATTGGCTTGATGTTTGTCAGTTTTGTTCTTCCCACGAATGGTTACCATCAATGCACTCTCACCCAATTCCATCACCAGCCTCTCTTCTTCTTGAACACACATGGTCATTAATTCATTGATTGACCATTTGTCCTTATGTGTATTATAAGAAATTTTAAAAGGTCCATATTGAGGTGGAAGGGTGTTCAGAATATAGTGCACCAGGAAGGATTCTGACATATTAACCTCGAGTTTCTTAAGTTGAGCCGCAATATCTCGCATTTGCATTATGTGCTCACGCACACCCTTTATGTTGGTGAGTCTAAGGGATGAGAATTTCATTATTAGGGTATTTGCTAGTGCCTTATCCGAAGTGACAAATTGTTCATCAATAGCTTTTAGCAAGTCTCGGACATTTTCATGCTGGTCAACAGAACCACGTATGCCAGCAGTTATCTTAGTTTTGATAAACATCACGCTGAGCCGATTGGATCGTTCCCATCGCTCATATAACGCGATCTCATTAGGAGTGCTGGTATTAGTGACTATAGGTGGTTCGTCTTTCCTAATAGCATAATCAATATCCATCCACCCTAAATGGAGGAGAACCCTCTCCTTCCATATCTTATAATTATCACCACTAAGTTCGGGAATATCACATCGAATATCAGAGAAATTAACAGTTTGAGAAACTGCATAAAATTAAACATGCTTATGTCAAAATTTGAAGCTTAATAGACTAAATTACATGTTTTACCAATGTGAAACATGCCAAAAATATGAATCTCATGACATAAAAATTGCCTGTGGGCTAAATTCTTAATTCAAATAGATTCAAATGGTCTTTATGATAAAACTATCAAATTATATTCCAATTCATAATCCCTATGGGTAAATTATGAAAATAATTTGATATTTTATCCTGATTAATTATATTAAATATAATAAAAGATCCTATGGGATAATAATTATTATATAAAATATAATCAGTCACAATATGATGTCTAATTACTTATGTGATCCTCATTTTAACTTTATATATAATTTTAATTAATTAAGGATGCTGTGGCTAATTCTTAATTAATTAAGATTATATGGATCACTAGACATTTTAAATATAAAAAATTGACTCATATGCATAATTTTATATATCTAAATATGTATACGTAATATAAGTATTTTACCGACTAAAAATGTTGAAAATGATATTTCCTCATGATTTTCAACAAAACATATTAAGAAGTTTTCAAGAAGAAACCAAAATCAAATAATTTTCATGGCATAAAAATGAAAACCTTTTCATATCAAGGCAGAGGTCAATGAGCTCTGATACCAAATGTAAGAAAATATTAAAGCGAACTTGTGTTTCTAAATCGTTATAATAGAAACACAATAAAACTGATACGGAAACGAAATAGCATACCTCCGGCCATTGTTATCATGAATTTCTGCAGCGGTTTCTTCTTGAACTTTGGTACTTCTCGGCTCAGAACTCTCGCTTTAGATGGTGTAGGAAACCCTTTTGCTTCAAAGAGATGATTGAGCCCAGGGACCAAAATTCTCATATATATAGATGTTCTCCCATCAAGAACATTTATCATCACCAACTCATAACGTTCAAGAATTAATTCAAATTTGTAACGTTTGGACCATAATTAAAAAACTTTAATGATATTAAATATTCAATTTAATAATAACGGTTTCATGTATAATGAATAAAAACTGAAATCATTTAAATCATAATAAATGAAGAAATTCATGATGATGAATTATGAATCTTAATGAAAACAGTTATATTATTATTAAATATGATATTTAATAATAACGGTTACATCTTCATCTTATAATTGTTTCAGACTTTACAAAATTATAGGAAATGTACCAAGTCCGAGAGATGTCCAAGCGACCTAGTGTCTAGAGTCGGTAAGTTCTCTGTTGGACTTCCTCCATAATCTAATAGGGCCCCTCCCAATTCAGTGCTAGCTTTCCCATAGTATTGCTAATCGGATCACTAACTTTGGGTCACTATAGGACTAAGTTTGGTACTCCCAATCAATAATATTGAACCCATGCATTAAAGGACTTAGTCACAAATCTCTTGTAGGTCAAGTTTCTAAGGTAAACCCATACTAATGGCTTTGTCAATCAAGTCTAGACTTGCTTAAAGTTTAACATTTGATGTCGGTGGAATAAGCAATATACTAAAGGAAAAGAGTAATATACCAAAGTCTCAGATGAAATACCAAAAGATTAAACGATATGCCAAAAAAGCATACAATATGTCAAAAGCTTTGTAAATGTGTTAGATGTATAGTTGACTTATTAAAGTCTTAATCGAGGTTATTTTGGATCAATTTAAGTCAATATTTGATCAAAACAAAGCATACTTATCAAGAAAGCCATTGGGCTTGAAGTTGGGTTGAATTGGGTCCATCAGAAGGCCAAACCGGTGGCCTAAACTAGGCCTAGGCAATGGCACCGCTAGGCTCAAGTGGCAGTACTACTTGAGACAGCTGACAAGTACTATTTATGCTTTGTTTGCATTTTCGATAGTGGTACCACCTATGATGATGGTAGTACCACCAAGGCCAATGGTAATACCATCAGAGTCTAGATTTACAATATAATTATGGTGATAGTATTGCCTAGCATTGTTGATAGTATCACTTATACTTTAAAATTTCAAGGATTAGAATTTTTGGCTCCATGGAGCATCCATTTTGAGCTAGCAAAGTATTTTAGGCTCTCATTTTGAGTATAGTTTGAGTCTCTTCCTTTTGAGTTTGGTTATAATTCTAAGTTGTAAGAGGTGAGAAGTCTTATTAAAAAGAGAGTGTGAAATTTATCTCCCTATCATAAAAAAGGAGAAAGTAGTAACAAGGGTAGTTGATCTTCGCCCATTGGAAAAAAGAACGATAATGAAAGCTTATGACATTGAGGAAAAATGAATCGGGAGTGGAGGTAGGTTAAGAAGATGTTACCGCTATAAATTAGTTTGTCTCCCTTTACTTGCCTTTGACTTATGACTTAGTTTTATTCTTTTCATTTACAACTTTAATTTAGTTAATTAAATTTATAAAACATATTAATCCATCGAGTTTTAAAATTAATTAAAAATTCTACTGTAGCAATTCAACCCCCCCCCCACCCCCCCCCCCCCCCCCCCAACCACCCCTCTTAGTGTCATTAAAATCATAACTATATGTATTAGAGTAAAGTTCTCTCATTTATATTAACACCCAAGAGACAATAAATGAAATTTTTAAGCAATCAAGAGGATAGATTACATCTATTGGAAAATATAAATAAGAATTTTTTTTACTTTCTATAGATTTTGATTTATAGAACATTGTCGAGTTTGGTTTTCAAAAATCTTTTAAATCGATGGATGAATGGAATGATTTTGAAAAGAGAATATTTTTTTTAAATACTAAAGCTATAAATGTTTTATTTTATGCTTTAGATAAATATGAGTTGAATTGAGTTTTTACTTGTGACACTGATATATGACACACACTTAAAGTCACTCATGAAAGCACAAGTAGAGTAAAAGAATATAAAAGTAATATTTTTATTTATAATTATAAATTATTTAAATAAAACTAAGTAAATCTATTAGTGATATGTACACTTATTTTATGGATGTTGTCAATGAATTAAAAGCTATTGGTAAAAATTACACTAATCTTGAATTAGTGAGGAAGACCTTAATGTCTCTTCCTAAAAGTTAGGATTCAAGGGTAATAACAATCTAAGAAATTAAAAACTTGAAAAAACTTCTTCTTGAGAACTCATAGGATCTTTAATAATATACGAAATGACATACAAAGCATATGATGAAGAAGAGAAAAATCTTCCAAAGAAAAAAAGAGATATTGCTCTCAAATCCAAAAAAAATTACTCGAGTGAAAGCTCAAGTGATGACGATAAAGGCATGTCACTTTTTATAAAAAGATTTAAAATGTTTACAAAGAAAAACAAGATAAATCTAGTAAGAAAAGAAGGTAAGAATAAAAGTGAGTAAAAAAAAAAAGTAGTAATATGTTATGAGTGCAAAAAGCTATGACACTTAAAAAATGAGTGTCCATAATTGAAAAAAAAAAAATCATCAACCTAAAAGAAGAAAAAAAAGTACTTAAAGTAAGAATCAAACGAGTTAGAAGTAAAAGAATAAATCAATGAAGGAGAAGGTACAAATTATGCCTTAATGGCTTTCGATAATAAGATAATAAATTCTCTTGAAACTTTCTTATTATATAAAAAATTACTTAAAGCATTTCATGATTTATATGATGAACTCAAAAAGATTAGTAAAAAATATAATTTACTAAAAAGAGATCATGTCTCACTCAATAATGAATTTGATGCATTGAAAAATAAGTATGACAACTATATGTTAACATCTTCTATTTTTTGCATTACATGTGAAGATTTCGAATTATATAGCCTTGAACTTAAAAATAAGTTAGTTCAAAAATCACTAGAATTGCTTGCTTTGAAAAATATAAAGAATGACTTACTTGTCATGCATGAAACACTAGAACATTACTTAAAAGAGTCTATTGACAGTAATGATGTAATATAATCACTTAAAAAAGAAAACATATTACTATGACAAATATTAGAAAATTTTAAAATAGAAAACATGTCACTTAATATGATTCTTGCTAAGCAAGATTATGTATTTAGAAAATAAGTTACTGGTTTCACAAGTAGTAACACACATCAAAAGCTAACTTTTATGAAAAGTTTGATCACTATGCTTACATATGCTCTCTTAAGAAATATAGTTATTCTAAATTAGTTTGAGTTCCTAAAGGAACCATAAATGATTTGAAGCTAAAAAATAAAAAATAAAGATTTAATCATGAAGGATCTAAAGTTAAATGAGTACCTAAAATAAATATTTCTTTCTTGTAGGTATATCTCCAAACAAGAGCTAGGAGTAAAAATTGACATCTTGATAGTAGATACTCAAGGTATATGGTCAAAGATCCTATAAACTTCTCAAAGCTCAGAGATAGAGGATATGTTATCTTTAGATACAACAATAAAAGGAAAATCATTGGCATTAAAAATATTGGTAACAAATTGAATCTTTTAATTAAAGATGTGTTTTTGGTAGATGGTTTGAAATACAATTTAATAAGCATTAGCTAACTATGTGATTAGGGATATAATATTAAATTTGAATCTCATCATAGAAATACTAAATAAGAATAAATCTACAATAGAAGTGATAATATTTATACTATTGATCGATGATTTTCATGATGTAACTTTTTTTTCGATTTTGAATGATGATGTATGGCTTTGGCATAAGAGACTAAGATATGCTAGTATAAAATTAGTTTCATAAATTGGAACTAAAGAACTTGTAAGAGGAATGACTAAAATTAAATTTGTTAAAGATAAAATTTATTATGCGTGCTAACTAGAAAATCATATCAGGAGCAGCTTTAAATCCAAAAATCAAGTAATGCCTCTAGATCATTATATATAATTCATATGGATTTATTTGGATCTATTGATATCACAAGTTTAGGAGGTAGCAAATATGGTTTTATGATTGTTGATAATTATAGTAGATATACTTGAACATATTTTTTGGTATATAAAAATAATTATTTTAAATATTTTATAAAATTTTATAAATAAGTTCAAAATGAAAAAGGTTTTATGATGATCATGGTGGTGAATTTAAAAATTATGACTTTTAGGAATTTTATGATTTAAATGGGTATGACCATAATTTCTGCATTCTAAGAAATCCACAACAAAATGGAATTATTGAAAGAAAGAATAAAAGCTTATAAGTGATAGCAAGAACCATATTTAATGAACATAGTCTACCTAAATACTTTTAGATCAAAACTATTAACACGACATGCTAGATCATGAATAGAGTTCTTATAAGACCTCATTTATCTATAACTCCTTATAAATTATGAAACAATAAAAGACCCAATATCTCATATGTCAAAGTTTTTTGTTATAAATATTTTATTTTAAATGACAAGGATGCCTTAGGAAAACTTAATAAAAAATTCAATGAAGGTATTTTTCTTATATATTCTTTTATCTCTAAAGCTTATGGAGTTTTTAATAAGAGATCTTTAGTCATTGAAAAATATATTCATGTTATTTTTTATGAATCTCTCGTAACTAAGAAAAATAATTTTGATGATGATTTTAAATTTGATAAATTATATATTTGACCTTGCAATGATAATATCAATAAGATCGAATTAGTCTCAATTTGAATTCAATACTATCATTAAAAAAGTATTATTTTGAATTTATATTCATCATAATTTTAAGATGACATATAGATAGGGAGTGTTTTGTTAAGACCCCGTCATCAATTGATCTCTTCGTATTCATAATTTATGCTTTTCTTCGATGACACAATATCGAGATTTTTTATGTACGATGATATTAAAGTAATTTTTATTTTTATATAATTAGAACATTGATACAATGGAGAGAAGTAATACCATGATATCATGATACCACTCTCTACTTTTTGCTGATGATAAAAGGGGAGAAAAAGTAACTCATATTTTTTGTTAATAAAGATGGAGAAGCACATTTGTTTGTTAACCAAGGGGGAGAAGTAGTGACTTATGAACAAGAAGAGTTATGATATCTTATGATTTTTTTGTTATTAATATTTGATTTATTTAAATGGTTAACTTATAGTTATATTTTGATTGATATTGCATATTGATAATTATTGAAATTTTAAACTTGATTGAATATTGATTTTTGGGCTTGAATGATTGAATCATAATATCGATAAGATTAAATTTCTTTCGACTTAAATTCAGTATATGCATTTAAATAATATATGATCATTTGAGTTCAAGTTTATTTTAATATTTTAAAATGACAAATAGATAGGAGAGTTTTGTTAAAATCTCATCATCAATTGATTGTCATCATAAAAAAGGGAGAGATTATTAAATCTTGGATTTTGATGATAAAACTAATTGATAAATTTATTAGACTAAATATGTTTTTGAGATAAGTGATGTAGGAAATACTTCGATCATCAACTTGGATTATCGAAGGGCCAACTATTGAATAGGAGAGTTGGATGTTGCAATGAAAAATTATCATGCTAAATATTAGACGTTGAGTCGATGGATTTGTCAACATGCCAAAGATCAGACTTTGTGCTATAGATTCGAATATTGTGCTAAAAGGATCGGTTATTATATTGGAAGATTAAATATCATGGGAAAATTGATATGTCGGTGGAATGGGCAATATGCCAAAGGAAATAATGATGAGTTGAAGGTTCAGATAAAGTGTTGAAAGAATGGACGATATAGTAGAATAATGTACAGCATGCCAAAAGCTTCATTAATGCACCGTATACATAGTTGGTTTGTCAAAGTTTTGATTGAGACTATTATAGGTTAATTTGAGTTGGTATTGGGTCAAAATCATACCAACTTATCAAAGAAACAATTGAGCTTAAACCTAGGCCGGTGGTAGTATCATCAAAGCCCCTATTTTTTGCCTTGTTATGGTGGTAATATCAATCTTACATGAATATTTCGGGGATTTAAAATTTTAGCTCTATTTTTGAAGCCTTTTTGAGCCTATAAATACTCTAGTCATGCTTAATTGATGAAGTATCTATTTTTGAGTAAAAATATATTATAAACTCTTATTTTAAGTATAGTTTGAGTCTCCTCCTCCTCCTTTCGAATTTGGTTATAATTCTAAGTCATAGGAGATGAGAAATTTTACATAAAAAGAGAATGTGAAGGCTATCTTCTAAAAAGGAGAAAGTTATAACAAGAATAGTTGATCTTCGCTCATTAAAAAGAAAATCTATAATAAATGTCGGTGGTCTTGAGAGAAAAAGAATTGGGAGTAGACATAGGTCGAAAAGATCGAACCACTATAAATTGGTTCGCTTCTCTTTACTTGCCCTTTACTTATGATTTAGGTTTATTCTTTTTACTTGCGACTTTAGCTTAATCAATCGAGTTTCTAAAATGTATTGATTTATCGATTGAGTTTTAAAATCGATTAAAATTATTGTTATACTAATTTACCCCCCTCTCTTAGTGTTATTAAGACCCTAACAATCTCAAGTTTTTTCCTTTTCTAACATAATTTTAGTGTTGTTGTAAAATAATTTGAGCCTAATTTGGATTGACAATAGTGATGAGTTTTTGGTCTAAATTTGTTTTTCAATCTCTCTTATATATCTAAATATTTTTAATGCAACAATCCTTTTTAATTTTCATCTCTACTTAATTATCCATTAGTCTATCCATATATAAGTAACTTATTATCTTTGTATGATGTTTAAACCTTAAACTTACTTTAAATATGATTAGACTCGTTCAAGTCTTAGAGTAATACTTAGAGTCTACTACAATATGAAAGTCTCTTCTAAATGCTTATCACTATAACTTCATCTCATGCTCAAGTCCACTAGCACACTTAGGCTTATTGCATTGGAAAATCATATATTTTTACTATAAAACATATTTAAAATAGACATCAATGCTAATATATGTTTCAAATAATATTTAGAAGAACTTTGTGCATAATATTCTTAAAAGAGAAGAGAAAGAAGTAAAAAAAAATAAAGGAAAAGGAAAAAAGAAGAAAAAAAAAGAAGTCAAGGAGGAGAAGGGAAAGAAAAGAAAAAGGATAAGGAAGAAAGAGAGAGGAGAGAAAGGAGAGGAAGGAAAAGCAGTATCCGCGAAAGAAACAGAGAGGAAGTGAGAGAAAAGAAAGAAAAAGAGATAAGAAAAGAAAGAAAAAGGGAAAAAATAAAAAAAAATATAGAAAAAAATATTAATGATTTGTTTTGATATCAAATTCAGATCAAACCCAAAAAAATTATATGAGGCATGGTTTTGAATTTTCTTATATTCTTATTAATTATATATGTGTTTTGAATTGTAGATTGATGAATTTTGATGTTCTTAGTAAATTGATATTTATATCATGAAGATGATAAAAGAATGAAAAATGATAATATTATAAAAATAAAGAAATAAAAAGTGGTATCAGAATTGTATATTTGTATCGAGGATATGCGATGAAGGGTAAGTATTTGATAACTCCATCTAGTTTGTTTTCCAATGTATTAATGCGTGTGTTTGAAATTTAATAATACATATGATTTACTTAAATTATAAACCATTTTATTTTGTAAAAGCATTATGAAAAGGAATTATATGTTGATGATTTGGAAAGCATATGATTTGAATAGCTATTTGTTATATTACAAGCATTGATTGATTTATGTTATCTGATTCATATAAAATAATTGTCCAACATTATATTTGAAAAGGATTGAAAAATATGTGAATATTGTTAGTTTTGAATGATATGTGATTGCATCAGTTTTGAAATGATATACAAAAAATTATTAAAAATTTTAGGTTTGTTAAAAATGTCATTAATATATTATTTTTAGTAAAATGATAGTTGTTTGATTAGTTAACCATGATCTGGACCTAATAATGAGAGTTATACATTGGAATATATTTTAGAAACTAATTTTTTCTAGGTCTAACATCAGAAGATATGTGTTGTCTATACTATAGGAGTTAAACATAGTTCAGAACCTAGCCATTAATATTACAATGACTTTTGCTTTGACATATACACCTTAGCCATATTTATACGTATGAACAATTAGCTATATTTATATGAATGAGTCTTTAGACTATATTGTTTTATACTATGATACGTGACATTAGTTATTCTTATGCTTTCATTATAAAAATAAATTTATATGTATCTTGCTTTGTTGAAGTATGTTAGCAAGCCATTATTTGAACATGTATATTGTTTTGAAAAGTATTAAGCATTTTATGTTAATAAGTCATGATTTTGAAATGCATATAAAGTTAAGTTTTATAAATTATATGAGCATAAAGAAAGTATTTGGTATTCATATAAAATTTTGAAAGCATGTGTTAAATGCATGAAGAATTCATGTGATTTTAAGAAAATATCTATTCATGATAAGATTTGACTAGCATGTGAGTCAAATGTGATTTACTCAAATGATTATCTTATAATTTTTAGTTACACAGCAAAAACATGATGGATCGATTATTGATTAAATTATATAATTAATTGGATAAATTGAATATCAATTGGATTATGTAATAATTATTATGTGGAAGTTATTTGTTTTAGTTTTGACCTTATATTCATATACGAAAACCTGTAGGAATGCAACGTTGTACTGTCCTCGGCTTTCTGGCATTATAATTAATAGTATCAAAGCAATAGTTTAAGGTCTTATAAAAAAATATGAGTTTCAAAAATATTTTGAGGACTTTTGATGATTTAAGTTGTCATGATATTAAGTGAGAAACAGAAATACACAGGTAATTATGTAATACCCCAAATTTTGCGAAAGAAACTAGATGTAAAAATATAAATTGTATGGAATAAATTGTAAAAATAATAAAAATTAAGGGTATTCCCCACTGCCTCTCTCAGTACAAGAGAGGCAGGCTGTATTGGAGCGTAAGAGAGAGAAAGAATTCATGTGTTGAAGGGAAGAAAGGAAAGAAAGAAGAAGAAGGAAAAGAGAAAGAAAGGAAGAGAGAAAGAAGAAGAAGAATAGAAGGGAAGGAGGAGGAGAGAAAGAAAAGAAAAAATAAATAAATAAAGGATCGGGTGTGAGAACACAGAAGAGAAAAGAGAAGAGGAGGGGGAAAAAAAAAAGGAAAGAATAAGAGAAAGAGAAGGGAAAGAAAAAGAAAGGGAGAAGGATAGCGAGAGGAGAAGAAATGATCATGTTCGAATTATACGTTTGTATCGAGAATATATGATCAAGATAAATATTTGATGATTCTGTCTAATCTATTTTTAAAAGTATCAATGCATGTGTTTGGAATTGATAAATGCATGATTTAAAATTTTTTATTATTTACAATTACTACAAATGAATCAAAAGCATATTTTCTAAATAATTATTTATTATTTTATAAGCATTTGTTGCTTTATTTTATTTGAATTTATGTGAAAGTATTTATTCAACATTATATTTAAAATGATTAAAATATATATGATTATTATTAATTTCAAATGAAATATGATTTCATTAGATTTGATATAATATGCAAAAAGGATTTGTTGAAACTCTTAATTTCTAAAATATAATTGATATGTTATTTTTCGTGAAAGGACTGTTTTTTAGTCAATATGGCTATGATATGAACCTTGTCAATGGGGGTTATACATTACTTATATGTTTAGAAACTAGATTTTTTGTTTACACCATAGGGTTAAATATGGTTCCAGACTTTATCACGAGGATATATTGCGGTTGTAGTCATCAATACTATGACTTATATTGTGACACATAGGCCTTACTTATATTTATATTTAGGAACTCTTAACTATATTTATATTAATGACAACAGTCTTAGCACTATAATGACTTATGATATGATAATAAAGGTGTTGCCATGAGCCGGCCTTTGCACTACAATTATAATCTTTGCACTATATGTTTATGAACCCTTGGTTATATTTATAATTTTTTATAAAAATATATTTAAATATATATTGTTGTGAAAAATATTTTAAGCATTTTATATGATTTGAAATTCATGTAAGTTAAGAAAATATTTGATATTTATGGATAGTTTGGAAACTTGTATTGAATGCCTAAAGAATTTATATGTTGAATTACGGTACTTACTAAGCTGTGGTTGGTCATATGATTATTTCTTAAATTTTTAGATTTTGAGGAGTAGCCCATTTTGGATATAAGGAGAAGAATGATTTAAATTTGTAAATACAATTTTGGATTGAAATTATTTTTTTATATGTCATTTAAACTAAAATATTATGAACTCTAATGGAGTTGTTTGAATTTATTGAAATGTCTTATGGATAGATTGAATTACATAATAATTATTCTGTGTAAGTTATTTATTTTGGTTCCAACCTTACATTCCTATAGAAAAACATATAGAATTGCGACGTTGTATTTTCCCTATCTTTCCACTAGGTTGGGGCTATTATAATTTCTGATATTAGAATAATGGTTCAAGATCTTATAAAAAGTATGTGTTTCAAAAATATTTTGAGGACTTTTGATGATTTAACTCTGTGATAATATTGAGTGTAATCATAAATATATGTGTCCAAGGAAAGGATTAATTTTGAAGATGTTTGATGTATATTTATGTCTTAAAATATAAAATGAGATGTGATGTTATAGTATGATTGATGTCATGAAGATATATTAATCTTGATTATTTTTAGGTTTAGATAGGTGAAGAACAAGAGGAAGAAACGAGGGAGGAGGAAGAAAAAAGGGGAAGAGGGAGAGGGGAATGGTCTGTTGTGACCAGAGAAAAATAAGGTAGAAGAAGAAAAAGAAGAGAAAAAAAAGAAGAAAATAGAATAAAAAATAAGAGGAAAATTTTGTTGAGGATTTGTTTTAATATCAAATGATTTCAGATCAAGCCAACAAAATTATGTTAGGCAAAAATGATTACGTTGAAAAAATAAAAACAAGGAAAGAAAATATCATGATTCTATGTTTGTATGGAGGATATGTGATCAGGTAAGTAGCGGATGACTCTGTTTAGCCTATGTTTAAAAATATTAATGCATGTGATTTAAAAAAAAATTATTATTTCTATAAATTTATCACATCGTATTTGAAAATAATTAAAAAATCTGATTATTATTAGTTTCAAATGAGATATGAGTTGGTTAGATTTAAAATAATATGCAAAAGGATTTAATAAAATTTTTAATTTTGTAAAAAAATAATTGATATGTTATTTTCTGTTACGTGACAGTTGTATGGTCAAAATTGCTATGATCTAGACCTTATCAATGAGGTTATACATTAATTATATATTCATAAACTATTTTTTTTTACATGACAGTTGTATGGTTAAAATTACTATGATTTGGATCTTACCAATGAGATTATACATTAATTATATGTTCATAAACTAGTTTTTTTTTACCTACATTATGAGGGTTAAATATAATTTTGAGACTTGTCATGGGATATAACATGGTTATAGCCATCAAGACATATTATTATGACTCCTGTGATATATACAACTTAGTCATATTTATGTTTATGAACCCTTAATTATATTTATATTAATGATAGTCTTGTTGAATCTCGGATTTTGATGATGAAATCAATTGATAGAGTTTATGATTTGATTTACATTTTGAGTGACGTAGGAAGCTTCGATCAGGATGAGACAATTAAAGCAGGAAGAATCATGTTGGGCCGGTGAAAAATATGTCAGAAGATTGGACGTTGAGCCGAAGAATCGGTCGACATATCGATATAAAGGCTTTGGGCCATGAATTCGGGCATCGGGCCAAGAAGAGCGGAAATTGCCCCAAGAAAATCGAAGTTGCAAAGGTCAATTGACCGATTGGACAAGAGGCCGCAAGAGAGGACGATGCACCGAAGAATCGAATGAAGCGTTGATGGACCAATGACATATCGGATAACATGATTCATGCTTAGTAATAATTGTCTAGATCAAAGTGTGTTTTATGTGTGCAGAATTAACTACAATAGCAAGGCATAAAGCAAAATGAAGTCCTGGAGTCAAGAACATGATTTCGTTGGGAGTTCGAGAGTTCGTCGGAAGTCCGGACGTACGTCGGAAGTTCTGCCGGAATTTATCGAGAAGTCCAGGAGCTTGCCAAAGAAGCTTATCGGAACTCTCCAAGAAGATTGTCATAAAGTCCAAGAGCTTGTCGGGAGTCCGTTGGAACATTACCGAGAGATCATCGGAAGTTCGCTAGAAGATCACCGGAAGCTCGCTAGAAGAAACCTAGACTTACGGACTTGTTTAGCTTAGTGTGTACCTTAAATTTCATAGTTAGCACATAATTGGGATTGAAATTGGGCCAACCTAATTAGGGGCTAGTTGGGCCCATGTATGGATTGTGTTGGGCCAAGTGCAAGACTCAAACAGTGACCCAACAGGTGGCACCATCATGGCATAATCTCCAAGATTGTGTCAGGTGGTGGTACCACCTAGTGTTAGTATTAGGCAGTGGTATCACCTAGACATAGGTTCCCAAGCGGTGGTACCACGTATCACCTAGACATAGGTTCCCAAGCGTGGTACCACTAGACTGGGCGGTGGTATCGCCCAGTGTCAGTGCTACAAGTGGTGGTATCACCCAACACAAGCGGTGGTACCGCCAGGACTCAGGAAACCTGGGATGAGATCCTTTTAGGCTCTAAGTTTGAATCAACTTGAGACCTATAAATACCCATCTTATCCCTAGTTAATATAAAAAAGCACAAAGAATTTAAAAGTGAGAAATTCTCTCCTCTACTCTAAGTCTAGAATTCTATTTAAGAGAGGAGTGAGTGCTTGTAAAGTTTATCTCCTAAACCTGTGAAAAGGAGAAGAGGGGTGTAAAATGGTAGTTGGTCTTTGCCCATTGAAGGAAGACCGATAGTGAATGCCGGTGGCCTCGACGGAAGAGGAATCGACGGAGTGAATGTAGGTCATGACGATCGAACAACTATAAAATCGATTTGCATTTACTTTGAGCAATTTACTTTAACTACAAACTAAATCTATACTTGCCTACTGCTTTCACTTTATATACAAACGAGATTTCATGTTATCTTACGAGTTTGGTTTTCAACGTACGAAAAATTTTATGAAACCAACATAATTTTACCGCTGCACTAATTCACCCCCCCTCTTAGTGCCAACTCATTCTTAATAGTTGGTATCAGAGTCTCGTGATTTCTCATTTGGTTTAACACCCAAGAGAAATGGCTCTTTTCGACTTTCAAGAGGTACTTTCTCTTATTCGTCCTCCCTTGTTTAATGAGACGGACTACACATATTGGAAAACTTGAATGAGAGTTTTCTTACTTTCTTTGGATTTAAATTTATGTAGTATTATGGAAAACGGTTTTCAAATGTCTTCTCTTCCAATGAACTATTGGAATGATTTGGAGAAGAAGACTTTTTCTTTAAATGCTAGAGCTATGACTGCTCTATTTTGCATCTTAGACAAAACTGAGTTTAATCGAGTTTCTACTTGTGAAATGGCTTTTGACATTTGACGTACTCTTAAAATCACACATGAAGGCACTAGCAAAGTTAAAGATTCGAAAATCAACTTTTTGATGCATGATTTTGAATTATTTCATATGAAATCAAGCAAAACCATTAGAGACATGTACACTCATTTTACAGATGTCGTCAATGGTTTAAAAGCATTTGGTAAAAGTTTTTCAGATTTTGAACTTGTAAACAAAATTTTACGTTCTCTTAATAAGAGTTGGGATCTGAAAGTAACTGCAATACAAGAGACAAAAGATCTTAATAATTTTTCACTTGAAGAACTTTTTGGTTCATTGATGACATAGGAAATGGCGCATAATGCACAAAACGAATATGAGAACAACCTTCCAAAGAACAGAAAAGATTTCAGACTTAGAATAATTGAAGACCACTTGAGCATAAGCTCAAGTGATGGTGGACTTGAACTCCTCACTATGAAATTTGAAAAGTTCATGAAACAAGAATTAAAGAACAAAAATAAAAAGAACGCAACTATTTGCTATGAACGCAAGAAGAATGAAGCACTTTGGGACGAATCGAGCTCATCCGAAGACGAGGAGAACATCAACAAAGGCGAGGTGGCAAACTACGCCTTAACGGCTTTCGACGATGAGGTAATCAAAATCCCCTTTGTTTACTTTGAAATTACTTAATATTTTTCATAAATTATTTTTAATTTAGTTTAAGAAAATTATATAATTTTTTTTGAATTGCATGTTTAATGATGTAATGAAAATGCAAAAATAAAATTAGATCATGCTTACCTTTCTAGTGATTTTAAAAATAATCATTAAAATTACATGTTTTATGATAAACAAACAAAATAATTTTGATTATAAATATCTTATGAAATCATGCTTGATGTTTTAATGATGTAATAATATAATAAAATATTAGATATAAATCTAGTGCTTGTACACCTAACAAGATTAATCATATTGTTTCTCGATTTTGATTGAAGATGCTCTATCGTTAATGAAATCATGTTTGATTTGAAGTAATGATTTGATATCATGCTTAATGACTTTATATTTCGAAATTATGCATGATGATTCTTGATATTTAAGGATTATCGATTTTTACGATAATAAAAGTGGCTTTTTCGGTTTTAAACATTGATGCATGTTTTTATTTGGAACAAAAAGACAAAGACATACATGTACGAATCAAACAATTTCAAATGAAACACTAAAAAGAGGAAAGTTTTCTCCTTGAAAAATTTCTCTACTTTATCATTTTTTTTAAAAAGAAGAGATTAATGAATCTATCTATGTTTTTCTTTTTATGAATCTCTTGAAAATGATTTTGATTAAACGATTTGAATTTGAATGAGATTTATCTTGACTTTTCAGAATTAAAACTTGATAATTCTTTTTATAAATCAAGATTGTTTACTATGATTTCTTCTTTTGGCTATTTGAGTTATCCAAAAAGAATCATAATATGTCCCTTGATATTCACAATTTATCTTCATTATTTGTGTATCTCATCACTAAAATTCTCTTGATATTTTTCATATGATGATATGAAATTATGCATGAAATACTTATGAATTTATTTTGATGCATACAAATGAGAAGCTATGATCATGCATGGTTAGATGTAATGTAATTTGGCAAAATTGGTACCATCATGATATGAAATATTTATGATTTGAAATGATGCATATAATACTTATGATTTTATTATAATGATGTACATGATGTATTGCATATGGTGTTAATCATGATTAAAATTGCATTAACTTGAATTAAATTTAAATTCAAGGTTTATCTTAATTATGATATATTGAAATAAGAATGATAGTTTATTTTTGTCATAATTTGAAAATTGATAAATTGCACTATTGTTTTGTTATTTCCCTCTTTTTGCCAATGACAAAGGGGGGGAAAGAATTTCTAACGTGCACATCACAAAAAGAAACAAACTTACTAGCTTGCTAATCTTAAAAGAGAAACAAGAAGTACTATCTTACAAATATAAAGAGAAGCAATGTTTGCTAAGTTACACATTTCAAGAAGAGACAAAAACGTATAACTTGCACATCTCAAAGGATGTAAAATTTTGCTAACTTTTATATATGTAAAATTTGATAGCTTGCATACTATAAAATGATATAAATTTGCTAGCTTACATGTTCTAATATGATGTAGAACTTGTTATCTTAATCATCACCAAGAATTGCTATCTTGCCTATCTTAAGAAGCAAAACATGCTAAACTTGTACATCTAGCAAAATTTACAAACTTGCAAAACTTAAAATTTTTGCTAGCTTGCATGATGATAAAACTGAAGATTATGTTTATTATGTAATGATTTGAACTTGTACGTCTAAAACACTTGATAATTGAACTTCTCCTTTTTGTTGATGACAAAGGGGGAGAAGTATGATGTTTATGCATAAGTTTATGATGACATGTTACTTGGATTTTTGAATCCAAGAGTTCTATTAATATGGCATATTGATAGAGGGAGTTTGTTTAAACTCTCGGAGTTAAGATTAACTCCATCATCAATTGGTTGTCATCATCAAAATCTGAGATTGTTGAATCTCAGATTTTGATGATGAAACCAATTGATAGAGTTTATGATTTGATCTGTGTTTTAGTGACGCAGGAAGCTTCAATTAGGATGAGACAATTAAAGCAGGAAGAATCATGTTGGGCCGGTGAAAAACAAGTCAGAAGATTAGACGTCAAGCCGAAGAATCGATCGACGTATGGACATAAGACTTTGGGCCACGGATTCGGGCATTCGGCTAAAAAGAGCGAAAATTGCGCTAAGAAAATCGAAGTTACGGAGGTCAACTGACCGATTGGGTAAGAGGCCACAAGAAAGGACAATGCATAGAAGAATCAAACGAAGTGTCGATGGACTAATGACATGTCGGACAACATGATTCATGCTTAGTAATAATTGTCTAGATCGAAGTGTGTTTTATATATATAGGATTAACTATGGTAGTAAATCATAAAGCAAAATGAAGTCCCGGAGTCAAGAACGTGATTTTGTTAAGAGTTTGAGAGTTCATCGAAAGTTCGGACGTTCGTCAGAAGTACTGTCGGAATTGATAGAGAAGTCCAAGAGCTTGCCAAAGAAGCTCGTCGGAACTCGCCAAGAAGATCGTCGTAAAGTCTAGGAGCTTGCTAGGAGTCCATTGGAACATTGTCAAGAGATCATCAAAAGTTCATTAGAAAATCGCCGGAAGCTCGCTAAAAGAAACCTAGACTTATGGACTTGTTTAGCTTAGTGTGTGCCTTAAATTTCGTAGTTAGCACATAATTGGGATTGAAATTGGGTCAACCCAATTAGGGGCCAGTTGAGCCCATGTATGGATTTTGTTGGGCCAAGTGCAAGGCCCAAATAGTGACCCAATAGGTGACACCATTGTGGCACAGTCTCCGAGACTGTGTTAGGTGGTGGTACCGCCAAGACCCGAGAAACCCAGGATGAGATCTTTTTAGGCTCCAAGTTTGAATCAACTTGAGGCCTATAAATACCCCATCCCTGGTTAACATAAAAAAGCAGTGAAATTCCGCTTTAAAAGCAGTGAAATTTAAAAGTGAGAAAACACTATTTCAATCCCTTGAGAAATTCCCTCCTCTACTCTAAGTCTAGAATTCTGTTTAAGAGAGGAGTGAGTACTTGTAAAGGTTATCTCCTAAACCTGTGAAAAGGAGAAGAGGGGTGTAAAAGGATAGTTGGTCTTCGCCCATTAAAGGAAGACCAATAGGGGATGCCCGTGGCCTCAATAGAAGAGGAATCGGTAGAGTGGATGTAGGTCACGATGACCGAACTACTATAAAATCAGTTTACATTTACTTTGAGCAATTTACTTTAATAGCAAACTAAATTTTTACTTGCCTACTGTTTTCACTTTATATACGAACAAGATTTCAAGTTATTTTTCGAGTTCGGTTTTCAACGTACAAAAGATTTTACGAAACCAATGTAATTTTACCTCTGCACTAATTCATCCCCCCCCCCTCTTAGTGTCGACTCATTCCTAACAAGTCTTTGCATTCTAGTGATTATGATCTGATAAGACATTAGTTATATTTATAATTTTATTATGAAAATATATTTAAATGTATGTTATTTTGAAAAATATTCTAAGTATTTGATGTGATGTAAAATGTAAGGTTAAGAAAGTATTTGATATTTATGCATATTTCAAAAGCATATATTGGACGCCTAAAGAATTTATATATTTTAAGTAAATACTTATTAGAGATAAGTTTTAGTGTGAATTAAAGTGTTTTTCAGTTTTTGATAAAAAGAAAAGAATGATTTGAAGTTCTGGACACTATTGTATATTCAGATTATATTTTTGTATATGCCATTTAGACTGAAATATTATGAAATCTAAGGGAATTTGAATTTCTTGAAATATCCTAAGGGTGGTTCGAATTATGAATTAAATTAAGTAATAATTTTTATGTTGTTGGGCTAATAGCCCATATTCAGCCCAATGTGGGCTTTATCAGTTCATAACCCACACCTCCTCTTAACCTAACCCTAGATCAATATAAGAGGAGTGTGGTGGTTGTGTTTTGGGGCACAGGTGACTATGTTTTTGGGAGAAAAACTATAGCAACATGATGATCTTTGTAACAGCAAAAGGGAGGAGAAAAAGATAGAAATCCAAGGAGAAAGAAATGGAAAAAAAATAAGGACAATGTAGAGAGATTGTTTCTCAATCATCCAGTAGTGTTCTCATCTCAGGTTAGATCAAATCTACAATAGATTCTTATTGTGATTACTTGGGGAGAATTAGGGAGGATTTACATATTGAGCACAGTGACGTGATCCTTGTATCTCAGTTATCTCAGTTATTTTCTTGTGACTGTTGCTAGGGTTTTAGGCAAGAGATTGAGATTTGTATATTTATTATTATTATTGTGGATTATCTCTAGTTTGCCCCATGGTTTTTACCCTTCACATTGGAGGGGTTTTCCACGTATATCTTGGTATTCTATTTGATTGTGGTTTCATTTAATTCCGCTGCATGTTATGGCTTGCTAGTATTTGTTCATATACAAAAGTTTATTTCTCTTTATATCCCATTAACTAGTATCAAAGCGGGGTTTTGGTGATTTAATTTTGTATTTGAACATGGAGGCCAATAGTATTTCTCGCATGATTAATTTGAATAGAAATAATTGGATAATATGGAAACCAAGAATGGAAGATATCTTGTATTGCAAAGATTTGTATGGATCTTTGCAGGGGGATAGTGCAAAACCCACAACTATGACAGATGACGAGTGGAAGAGGTTATATCAAAAAACAGTTGGGTTTATTCGACAATGGCTTGATGATAGTGTCTTTCACTATGTTTCTACTGAAATTTTTGCATATTCTCTTTGGAAAAAGTTGGAAAGTCTCTATGAAAGAAAAACAGCTGGCAACAAAGCTTTTTTGATCAGAAACTTGTGAACCTAAAATATAGAGAGGGTGCTTCTATTGCTGAGCATTTGAATGAAATGCAGAGTATTACTAACCAGTTATCTTCTATGAAAATGTCTCTTGATGATGAGTTGCAAGCATTGTTACTTCTTAGTTTATTACTAGAAAGTTGAGAGACATTGGTGGTTTCCCTCAGTAATTTTGCGCCAGATGGTGTTGTCATTATGAGTCAAGTAACAAGCAGTTTGTTGAATGAAAAGTTGAGAAAAAAGAGTTCAGCAACATCTCAGAATGATTCACAGGCACTTATCTCAGATAACAGAGGAAGGTCAAAGTCTAGAAGTAGTTAACGTATGAGTAGGAGCAAGTCAAGATCAAGAAAAGATATTGTTTGCTATAACTATAGTGAGAAAAGACATTACAAAAATCAATATAAGCAACTTAAGAAGAGCAAGAAAAAGGAAAAAAGAAGTAGAGTCTACAGAGTCAAAAGATAATACTACAACTATAGTGTAGGGTGGTAATTATTTGATTTTGTCTCCTTCTGATGATATTTTTTCTTGTGTGTGTCAGGATCTTGAGTGGGTGATTGACACAGGTGTTTCTTATCATGCTACACCATGGAGGGAGTTTTTTGCTACCTATAGGTCTGAAAATTTTGGTATTGTCAAGATAGGTAACTATAGCACAGCAGACATCATTGGCATGGGTGATATCCATTTAAAGACTAACCTTGGCTGTAAGTTGGTGCTTAAGGATGTGAGGTATGTGGTTGACTTGAGGTTGAATTTAATTTCAGTTGGAAGGCTAGATGATGAAGATTATGATAGCAAATTTCATAGAGGGCAATGGAAGCTCAGTAAGGGTTCTCTTGTTATAGCTAGTGGAAAGAAATGCCATACTTTGTACAGGTTGCAGGCTAAAGCTTATGGTGAGTAGTTAAATGCTACAGAAAAAGACTTCAGCATGGAGTTGTGGCATAGGCGATTGGGACACATGAGCGAGAAGGGGCTGCAAGCTCTTTCCAAGAGAGAGGTATTATCAGACCTTATAGGTATACATTTGAACCCTTGTATTGATTATTTGGCTGGTAAACAACACAGAGTTTCATTTGCTAGTCTTGCTTTGTCTAGAAAAATGCATGCCTTAGATCGTATTTATACAGATGTATGTGGTTCTTTGAGGACAAAAACTCTTGGTGGATCTATTGATGTTATTGGTATAGGTAGTGCACTTTATTTTGTCACTTTTATAGATGATTTTTCCAAAAAGTTTGGGCCTATACTTTGAAGACAAAAAATCAGGTTATTAATGTCTTCAAAGAGTTTCATGCTAGGGTTGAAAGGGAGACAGAAAGGCAATTGAAATGCATAAGATCAGATAATAGTGGTGAGTACACAAGATTATTTAATTATTATTGCATGTCACATGGGATCTAACATGAGATGACAGTTCCTGGTACACCTCAGTATAATGCAATTGTAGAGAGGACGAACTGCACCATCATGGAAAAGATTAGATGTATGCTTTCACAGGCCAAGCTACCCAAAAGGTTTTGGGATGAGGCTTTGAGGACTGCAGTTGATGTGATCAACTTATCACCATGTATAGCCCTAGATGGTGATGTTGCAAAGCATGTATGGTTAGGGAAAGATGTTTCCTACAAGCATTTGAGAGTGTTTGATTATCGTGCATTTACACATATTCCAGATAATGCGAGGTCCAAGCTAGATGATAAGACTAAAGAATGATTTTTCTTGGCTACTCACATGATCATTTTGGTTACAAGCTTTGGGATATAGAAAAGAAGAAGGTGTTTAGAAGCAAAGACGTAATCTTCTTTGAGGATCAAACTTTTGAAGATTTGAAGAAGAATGCACCAACCAAGACTTCTGCAGAAGGATTAGCAGATTGTGACCCGGTTATTCCTCCAGTATATCAGGGTGATGGGGGAGATGTGCATAAAGATGGTGTAGAGCCTGATGTTAATATACCTGTAGGACATGTCGAGCAAAAAGAAGTTAGAAAGCAAGTTCCCATAGAACCTCAATTGAGAAGATCTTCTAGAAAACGTCAACCTTCCAGAAGATACTCTACAGATGAGTATGTGATGCTTACTGATGCAGGTGAACCAGAGAGTTACCAGGAAGCAGTTGAAAGTAAGCAGAAAAAGAAGTGGTTAATTGTTATGCAAGAAGATATGGATGTTCTTCAGAAGAACCACACTTATGATTTGGTGCTACTACCAAATAGAATGAATGCCTTGAAGAACAAGTGAGTTTTCAGGTTGAAGACTCAAAAATATTATTCTCAACCAAAGTACAAAGCTAGATTGGTTGTGAAAGGCTTTGGTCAAAAAAAGGTATTGACTTTGAAGAGATTTTTTATCCTGTTGTTAAAATGTCTTCTGTTCGTGTTGCTCTTGGTATTGTTGCTAGCCAGGACTTGGAGGTTGAGCAATTAGATGTGAAGACAGCTTTCCTTCATGGGGATTTGGAGGAGGAAATTTATATAGAGCAACTAGAAGGCTTCAAAGTCAAAGGTAAAGAGAACTTTGTCTACAAGTTGAAGAAGAGCTTGTATGGGCTGAAGCAAGCTCCAAGACAGTGGTATAAAAGGTTTAATTCATTTATGATAGAAAATGGATATAAAAAAATGTCTTTTGCAAAGATATGTCTTACTTTATATTGATGACATGCTTATTCTTGGGAAACATATGTCTAACATTGATAGATTGAAGAAGGAACTGAGTGAGTCTTTTGCAATGAAGGACATGGGGCCAACAAAGTAAATACTGGGTATACAGATTTCCCGTGATAAGAAAAATAAGAAGATTTGGTTGTTAGAGGAGAAATACATCGAGAAGATATTGGAAAGATTCAGTATAAGCAATACAAAACTAGTTGGTTCTCCTCTTACAGGTCACTTCAAGTTGTGCTCAGAACAGAGTCCATCAAGTGATGAGAAGGAAAAAATGCAAAAAGTTCCTTATGCTTCAGCAATTGGTTTAATGTATGCAATGGTATGTACGATGCCAGACATCGCATATGCAGTGGGTGTTACTAGCAGATTCCTTGCAAATCCAAGCAAAGAGCATTGGGCAGTAGTGAAGTATATTTTTAGATATCTTAGAGGGAGCTTTAAAGTTTGTTTAAGCTTTGGAGGTAGACCACCTGTGTTGAGAGGTTACATAGATGCAGATATGGCAAGAGATATAGATACAAGGAAGTCCACTTCAGGTTATGTACTTACTTTTGTAGGGGGGGCTGTGTCATGGCAATCCAAGTTGCAAAAGTGTATTGCTCTCTCCACCATAGAAGCAGAATATATTGCTACTATAGATGTATGCAAAGAAATATTATGGATGAAAGAATTCTTATAAGAATTGAGACTGAAATAGGAAAATTATGTGGTGCATTGTGATAGTCAGAGTACCATCCATTTATGCAAGAACCCAATGTTTCATTCCAAGTCAAAGCATATAGATGCCAGATACCATTGGATTCGAAATGTATTTGAAGAGAAGCAATTACAGCTTTAGAAAATTTACACAGATGATAACGGAACAGACATGTTGACAAAGACTTTACCAAAAGAAAGACAGGAGATATACCGACAGCTGGTCGGCATAGCCTATATTCAGCCCAATGTGGGCTTTATCAACCCACAGCTCACACCCCCTCTTAACCTAACCCTATATCAATATAAATGGGATATGGTGGCTGCATTTTGGGGCGCAGGTGGTTGCGTTTTCGGGAGAAAAACTATAGCAATGCGGTGATCTTTGCAGTAGCAAAAGGGAGGAGAAAAAGACAAAAATCTAAGGAGAAACAAAGGGAAGAAAATAAGAACAACACAGAGAGACTGTTTCTCAATCATCCAGTAGTGTTCTCATCTCAAGTTAGATCAAATCTACAGTAGATTCTTACTGTGATTGCTTGGAGAGAATTAGGGAGGATTTACATATTGAGCATAGTGACGTGATCCTTGTATCCCAGTTATTCTCTTGTGATTGTTGCTAGGGTTTTGGGCAAGAGATTGAGATTTGTATATTCATTATTATTATAGTGGATTATCTCTAGTTTGTCCCGTGATTTTTACCCTTCACATTGGAGGGATTTTCCACGTATATCTTGGTGTTCTATTTGATTGTGGTTCCATTTAATTCCACTGCATGTTATGGCATACTAGTATTTGTTCATATACAAAAGTTTATTTCTCTTTATATCTCATCACCTGTGATAGTTATTTATTTTGATTGAGGTATTACATTGGTACATGAAAACCTATAGGATTGCAAGGTTGTAGCATTTCCAATTTTCCTAGGTCGGGGTTTTTACATCGACAAAGCTAAATCTATTACAACATCAAATGTAATGGATAAAACAGTGAACCAAAATGATGCTCGACTGCATAACCATGACGAGAAAGATCAAACGTTTAAGACGTCAGTATGAGACGCAACCGATGGAAGAGACGTCCACTGGATCGATCATATTTCACCATTCCTCAAGTCAGAAAGCTTCAAGGAATCAAGAGATGGGAGGTTTGGGTGCGTCTTGGGTGTCGACAACTTGTATAAGATGTGCTTCATCGTTGGCCGGGATTCTGGGTTGTCGTCCACGCAGCGAATTGCCAACCTTAAAACTGCAACCACTTCGTCCGCAGCTTCGGCAGTAGGAAGCGGTACGCGCTGGTCTAATATAGTTTTCACAGAGCTGCTTTGGGCGGAGGAAGAAGGAAGAACAGAGATGAACTCTCCGGGATAAGTTCCCATCAGCAACTCAAGCGTGACCACACCGAAACTATACACATCGCATTGGGTGGTCACTCTCATTCTGTAAGCAAGCTCTGCAAACACAAGCCAAAAAAAATGTTCACACAACTTCCAACGTAGAGAACCATGATTGTCAAGAATTAAGGACAACAATCTTACCAGGTGCTAAGTAACCATGCGTGCCAGCAATCATGCTCCAATTCGATGAATCCGGCTGCAGGAGTCGAGCGATGCCGAAGTCAGAAACACAAGCCTTGAATTCTGAATCGAGCAGAATATTGTTGCTGGTTATATCCCGATGAACGATGGGTTGGTCGCAATCATGATGCATGTAGGAGAGAGCACGAGCCACATCCTTGACAACATCCACCCTCTTCACCCAGTCCAGTTCAGCTGCTGCAGCTTCGCTTCTGAGGATGGATCCCAGACTTCCTCTCTCCATATACTCGTACACCAGAAACTTGTGCCGAGTAGAGCAGCAGAATCCGTAGAGCTTGACGATGTTCCGATGCCGAATTCGAGTGAGTGTTTGTATTTCGTTTTGAAAGGGTATCTCATTCGATGTATTCTCGATCTCCTGTAGGTGAATTTTCTTCACTGCTAGCACCTTGCCGCTAGTTAATTCGGCTCTATAAACACTGCCACAAGCACCAGTTCCGATACAGTATTTGTCGTTGAAATCTTCTGTGGCTTCAATGATGTCCTTGTACGCGTATCTTCCGTCAAAACTCAGTATGCAGAATGCGCCTTCTCTGTTGCCGTTATCTTGAGCAGGTAGCGACTGTTTCTTCCTCTTTCGGAATTGCAAGGCAGCTCCAACGATCATGAGTGATAGAAGAATGAAGACCATGGAAGCAGTGATAGCTAAGATAACGACAACTTTGTGGTGCTTGCTTTCATCATTTCTTCTCGAAGCGGCTGAAACACACGGAGGCAAGCCTTTGACGACCCCGCACAAGCCTTTGTTGTGGAGGAACCACTCCAGTGGAGCTTTATGGAAAAACGGGCTATCAGGCACAGGCCCCTTCAATTCGTTGTGTGATACATCTATGACGGACAAGCTAACCATGTCCTTCAAAGATGATGGAAGGCCACCGGTGAAGCCATTGTGCGACAGATTCAAATACTGCAACATCGACAACTTGCCGAGTTGCGACGGTATCTCCCCTGTCAGTGAGTTGTGGCTGAGGTCGAGTGCGTCTTGAAGGTACACCAGATTGCCGATCTCCAAAGGGATGCTTCCACTGAGATTGTTGTTGTTCAGCTTCAGAAGTTGGAGTTTCATGCAATTGCCGATTCGATACGGTATCCTTCCTGTCAATCCGTTTCTCGACAAATCAAGTAGTTGAAGATTTGACATCCTTCCCAACTCCATTGGTACCTCTCCAACAAGTCGATTGTTGCTCAGGCTCAGGTTATAAAGATAAGCCAGGTTTCCCAAGCTCTTTGGGATCTCTCCTTGCAGGTGGTTCGAGGAAAGGTCCAGTTTTTGTAGGTTCGACAAGTGCCCAAACTCTGGCCGTATCACTCCAGTGATGTTGTTATTTGAGATTCTTAGGCATGTCAGGTTGTGCCATCTTCCCCAGTCGGGTGAGAGTGTACCAGACAATCTATTGAAGCTGAGATCCACATACCAAAGATGCGGATAGACTCCCAAATACTGAGATATATCTCCTGTGAGTTGGTTATGTTGAAGGTAGAGCCTGCTTAATCCCGTACAATTCTTTAAGGTCATGGGGATAGAACCTTGGAACTGTTGTTGCTCACTGCGAGGTATGATAGGGCTCCTCCTTTGCATATGTCCGCAGGCAAATAACCAGAGAAGTTATTGTTTGACAATTGAAGCGATGTCAAGCCTATGATGTTGTTCATCTCTGGAGGTAATGGTCCATATAGTCCATTCATGAATAAACGAAGGTCAGTGAGATTCTTCAAGTTACCGAGAGAAGGAGGTGTAGGGCCTGACAATTTATTATCATAAAGAAAAAGAATATTCAACTTGCTCATATTTCCCAAAGAGAAAGGGATAGAACCTGTTAACATATTGTTCGAAAGGTCAAGATTGAAAATATGTAAGAGATTTCCAATCTGAGAAGGAATAGAGCCCGATAACTCATTGTTAAAAAGATGAAGGATGTTCAAGTTACTCATGTTTCCTATGATGTAAGGGATGGGACCTGTTAACAGATTATTCGAAACATCAAGTTTGGAAACCTCAATTAGATTTCCAATCTCAAGAGGGATGGATCCAGAAAGTTGATTTTTCCATAGAAACAAAGACTGCAATTTGGTTAAGTTGCATAATGAAAAAGGAATGTGACCTGCTAACATGTTCGTTTGGAGAGAGAGATTAGTAATCTTTAGAAGATTTCCAATTTCAAGAGGAATAGAGCCTGATAATTCATTATCAAAAAGATAAAGTATATTCAAATTACTCATATTTCCTATAGTGGAAGGGATATGACCTGTTAACATATTACTGGAGAGGTCTAGATAGGAAACCTCAATTAAATTTCCAATTTTAAAAGGGATGGATCCAAAAATCTGATTTTTCCATAGACACAAAGATTTTAGTTTGGTTAAGTTGCATAATGAAAAAGGGATGCGACCTCCTAATATATTCATTTGGAGAGAGAGATCGGTAATCTTGAGAAGATTTCCAATCTCGAGAGGAATAGAGCCCGATAACTTATTGTCAAAAAGATGAAGAATATTCAAGTTACTCATGTTTCCTATGATGGAAGGGATAGAACCGGTTAACATATTACTTGAGAGATCAAGATTGAAAATCTTAATTAGATTTCCAATCTCAAGAGGGATATGACCCAAGAGTTGATTTCTCCATAAGTATAAATACTGTAACTTGGTTAGGTTTCCTAAGGTGGAAAGAAGGGTACCAGTTAGACTATTATTAGAGAGTGAAAAGTAAACCAAGTCTCTTAAATCTCCTAATTGTCGAGGGATGGATCCAGTTAACTGGTTTTCATAAAGAGCCAAGTGATACAGTCTTGTCAGGTTCCCTAAACTGGGAGGAATGGAGCCAGATAGTTGGTTGTCCCCAAGTTCCAAAAATCTTAAATTCTCAAGTCTCCCCAGCTCCCCTGGGATGGCACCCCTAAGCTTATTTTGTCCTAGGTCCAAGTGCGTAAGGCCACTAAGGTTACTCAACGATGGAGGTACTGAACTCATTATTTGATTTCGACCCAGGCTTAAGAATTGGAGCCCCTTCATTGAGCCCATCTCAATCGGGATTCTGCCCACGAACAGGTTGCCAGTGAGATCAAGCGTTACCAGCTGCGAGAGGGTGGCGATGGCAGGGGGGATAGTTCCATTGAGCCGGTTGCAACTGAGGTTGACAGTGGCGAGTGATCCCAACGCCGAAAAATTAAATGCATCAAGTGGCCCTGCTAAGCTCATATCTGGCAGATGCACGTCGGTGATGACCAAGCGGCCCTTGCGTGTGACGCTGCATGCAATCCCAGTCCAGTTGCAAGGACGAGAGTCGATGTTCCAGGATGCCAGCAATTGCCCACCTTGGAGGGTGGACTTCCAGTGTAATAGAGCCCTCGCTTGGGACCCTAGCGAAGTTGCTGTTACAAGAACAAGAAAAGGAGAGAGCAATACCAGTAGGCAGAGGAGGTTGGTCGCGAGAGAACTTCTGTAGAGTTGAGATGGCATGACGGTGGTGCAGCTGAAGACAGCAGTGCAGAAATGTTGTTGTGGGTTTGAGCAAAGAGATGAGGGAGGGAGGGGCCTTTTACTTATAGGTTTTACTCCCCTGACATTTGATGTTTAGGCATTAGAGGACACAGTGCCTTGTGAATTCTACGCCTTGTTATTCAAGAAAAAAGAAAAGATTGTGGTTGCTGCTGCTGCTAGTCAACGTGTTCAAACATGTGTCAAATCCCCCATCATGCTCAACCGAATTAATAATTAGCTAGATTGATTGGAATCTTCGACACGTTCAAAAGATGGGAAAATCACCTTCTCGATGACGTGACTCTTTCACAAGACCTGCGCAGACCACTATTGAGCGATTCTATCTTTTCAGAAGCTGGTTGAGCGATTAATCTCATTCAAAATTGAGAGTAACATATTTCGTAATATTTTTTTATCTGAGTGTCATAGGAGAGAATTAAAAGTAAATCGACAAATTAGACCCGCAAAATTTCTATGAAGTGGTCAAGTCATTCGAAAAAAAGATTGAAAAGTATAACAAAAATAAGAACCGGAAAAAAAAAACAAATAAACAACAAAAAAAAAGACTTGCAACGTATGGCTGAAGAAAAGTCAAGGCATGCACCGAGCAGCACGGCATCTCAAGTCAAGTAGAGTCAAGTTAATCTTATCAAGTTCAATAAAAAAAGAAGAATAATTCTTGTCATGTGACTTTTCAACCACGTCTAATTTTATAATCAAAGATTTGGAATCCAAGATACTGTCACTAATCGCCGGTTGCTAAGCACTCCATCTCAAACGCCTTATTCGTTGTTATATATTAATCCTAGGGAAGATGCACTATGAGGTTCATCTGTCGCATAATATCAAAATTAAATATAACATTAGCATCTTAATTTTTATACTTTAAAAATTAACATTAAGATCCTTACACTTAAGAAAGTAAAATATTTAATTTTAATTCTTTTTATGCCAGTAACTTCATTTATAGAAAAGGATACCAATAAAAAGAATAAATATCTAATTTTATTATTTTTTTTAAATTATTAATTTTATATAAGCTTCTCTCGATTTTCTCCTCTCGTTCTCTTTCCAACCTGTTTGTCCATCGCCATCGCACCAACTCGCCCATCGCACCTGCTCACCCGCTGCTCGCCCATTACTCGTACGTTGCCTCTCTTTCTAACCTGCTCTCTCGTCACCTCATCATCCTCGCCCTAGCCAACGACAACCTCGTCGTCATCAGTGAAGCTTGTTACCTCTGGATATTATGTGCATCGTGACTTCTACAATAGTGGTGAAAAAGATGAAGCCCTACATGGAACTCTCCTCTATAACACAATCCAAAGAAGGGCAACGGCTAAGGCAATGTGACACTCCCATGGTTCACCGAGATCGATGAGTTCTTAGATCTCATTAGGTACAATGCTGGTGAATTTTTACGTTAATATAGGTCGTTTAAGAATTAAAAAGAATCGGATTTATGATTTGCTACATTTATGTTACTCACCAACTAAACTTTATCCTCCTGAATTATTTCATTTTTACATGACTGATGGATTAAAATATTATTTGAGTGGTGTCAGCTTTGTCTATTTAAAAGAGAGATAGAGAGATGTTGACTCACGCAGATTCTCTATATGTTGATTTTTGCAAAGAAGAATTTAGCTTGCCTATGAGAATCAAGTTTTTCATTCTTACCCTGAAAAGAATCAAGTTCTATACAGAGGAAGGGGAGAAATCATCACAGGAAGTGGAGCTAGAGACAAAAGCAAAATTTGTTGAAACAAGAAATTTCTCAACGGGATAGGGTAAATGAGCGTGAGTTCTCAATTCTTTCCGTGAAAGAAAGGGAGTTCGATGGAGATGATGAGGAGGGAGATCCTCATGTTATGAAAGAAATGAGGATAAACCAACATGTTCTTGATTCTTTCATCAAAGAAAGTAAATTTTCGATTCTTACCCGGAACAATGGGTGACGACGCAATTAGCGAAGGAGGAGAGTAGATTGGAAAGCGGAGGAGAGGAGAAAATCGAGAGAAGTTTATATAAAATTAGTAATTTAAAAGATAATAAAATTATATTTTTATCATTTTCATTCATATCCTTTTTGCACATGACAACACATACGATTTTTTTCATTGATGAAATTAATGACATAAGAAGAATTGGGGTTAAATATTTTACTTTTGTAAATGTAGGAACCTCAATGTTAATTTTTTAAAGTATATTATATGGATCAATATGTTAATCATAGTTAACTACAGGAGGAAACCTTTTATCTGTGGTTTCATCCATGTGAGCAAGGAAATATCCATTGCCCATAAGCAAGCAACTAGGGCAGATGAGATAAACAAAATAAATCGAATCACCCTTCGTAAGCGAAGGGCGCTAAAACAAAACCAATCTAATGCTTTTATAATCTAGGATATTTGATTGTAAAATAGGCTCTGAATCTAATTGTAAACATAAAAATTATAATTATGCTATTATATGAAATATATTTAATGTCTAATCTAAAATCAAATAATAATAGATTAAATCTAGAATGTATTTTTTTTATATCGTTCAGAATACATTTCTTTAAATAAGTCAATATACGGTCATCTTATCTAAAGGAAGCAGTGATACCGATCTATAAGGAGAGCTACACTCGACTTCTTCTATCTTTTTATCCTTTTTACGATCACTATAAGTAATGAATAAGGACTAAGGAGAGATCAGAGTAGATATATAATCTTTTTATTATATCTAGTTCCTAAGAAGTCTTTTCTATTTATATGTGATAATAAATAGTATAGGATAAACAATTAAGAAAGTCCCTTGTATTAAAATCATCTCAACAAAGAATACTATCATAATTAATTTTTTTATTAATCAATAATCAAAATTTAGTCAGAACTATAATTATCTTTATCTAATAAAATAAGATCACGTAAGTTTAAAAATTATGGTTACTGAGAATGGACTTGCATAACAAGAGTGCTCTTTTAAGACCCGATAATGTAAGCATGTGATGAAGATAGGTTGCCATAATCGCACTCTAGTCTATTGATATAGGAGTTTAGGGAGTCAAAATCATAATATAGTTTATTGAGACAGAAGTTTAAATCTTTAATTTGTTATGTTTAGAGAATGGACGGCTTTCTTATAATGTAAGATGATATTGAGCTATTATAAAAGGATGAGTCAAAGTCAAATCGTACCAAGTCAATCATGTAAGCTTTAATTAACCCCTTATTCAGTATCTATTTATTCTCTACTTTTGATCTCCGGTAATATAAAGGAAGCAAAATTTAGGCTTATTTGATGGTACTTGTCCTTCATGATGTTACATACATACTTTTTTATTTACGTGATAAGGGCAAAAGGGCTCATCAATCATTATCAAAGGGACTGAACTCTCTCTCACATTCAAAGATAATATCATTAAATGTGATCAACATTATTAGTCTTAGGTGGAACTCTTGCTCTCTTTCAACTGACCTCCTATATCAAACGAATCACGTCAGAAAATAAATTATCTTTCTTACAAGGAGATTCATGCAAGTTCTACTCTTCTTCCTCAAGTTTATATATCTTCACCCAAGATTGAGTCGGATCATCTATAGCTATCAGTAAAAGATAAACATTATTAAAAAAAAAAAGAGTTTTATGCATAAAAAAATAATACAATCATAAAAAACCGGAGTGTACTGTTATTCTTGACCGGGGTCATACCAACGGAGGAAAGAAACAGCTTTTTTGTGACTGTACTTTATAAATAAAGTCGACCTTATCAGCTTCAGTAATGGCTTCCTTCAAAGAACCCGAGTCATACGAAAAGAAGAGATACCAGCATGATGGTTGGTACTCCTCCAATGATATATATAACGCCTTTTTGTTTCCAACGAAAGAGGGAAGAATTTATATAACCTGAAAGTGCTCGAGTGTTAAACGGTGCTGATACATAATTCTCTAGACTTCTTAGTAGCATGTGATAATGATACAGCTCATTGAATGCACACTTTTTTGGTCCTCTGATGTGACCCTTGTTCATAAGAATGATATTTTCTACAGTATAATAGATCTTTGCATAAGAAGATTTGCGTCACTTTTATGATGGCACATCTCAAGTCAAGTCAACTGTATACGTCATCCAACATCACCAGCGTAGTTTGAAAGACCCTTCGGTTAAATTTGACCCTTCAGTTAAATTTGATCTCGTCATCAACTTTGTGTTTTATTTTATAATATTTTAAATTATTTTATTTTAATTAGAGGTTATATTATGAAAAATAAATCCTCTATTACCTTTGACTTCCATTAATTGTTAGTTATAGGTGTCATATAAGTTAATTACGTGAGTAATGATATCTGTGACTATTAGGATCAAGAGCGGCACTAAGAGGGGGGAGATTTAAATTAGTGCAGTAAAAAACTTTCTCAAATTTTAAAAAATATTTGTTTCGTTTAAAATCGATTTCGACGAAAATGATTTCGAATCAATCTGTTTCGGAGAGATTAAAAACTTGAAAGCTTTCGTAAAAGTGCAAGAGAGGATTAAGGAGATTTACAGTAATGTAAATTGCTGAAATGAAAAGCAAATCAGGATTTAGAGTAGTTCGGTCAATGTGACCTACATCCACTTTCAGATTCCTCCTCCGACGAGGTCTTCGGCATCTACTAAAGGCCTTCCTTCAATAGGTGAACACCAACCACCTCTTTTACAGCACTTTCTCCTTTTCACGGGTTTAGGAGAGAACCCTTACAAGTCTCACACCTCTCTTGAATGATCTCAAAACTTAGAAGGGAGGAGGACTCTAGCACTTGTTTACAACATTTTTATACCCTAATAACTCAAGATTATCTCAATATTTTCGTGCCTTTTTATGCAGAAAAGGGTGGGGTTTTTATAGGCCCCAATGACTTTCAAAAATGGAGCAAAAAAGGGTCTCATCCCGGATTTCCAGGGTATTGGCGATACCACCACCATTATTGGGCGGTACTACCGCCTAACAGAGCTCGAAGACCGAGCTCTAGCGGTACCACCGCCCAGATATCTTGGGGCACTACATTCAAAGCGGTGTCACCGCCGGTCATGATTTCAGGGGCTGAATTGGGTGCTTAATTCGGCCCAATTCAATCCTATTAAGGGCCCAATTGGCTTCTAATTAAGTTAATGGGATTACCTCCCAATTCTAATTTAATTTATGCTCTAACTACGATAACTAAGACATAATTACAGTGCATCTTGTTCCGGTGCGTCAATTGCTCTTCCGGTGAGCTTTCGGCGTACTTCCGACGAATATTCGACGAACTCTTGGCAATGTTCTGGCGGACTCCCGGCAAGCTCCTAGACTGTACGACGATTTTCTTGGCAAGTTTCGACGAATGTCCGGAGTTCCGGCGAACTCTTGAACTCCCAACGTGATCTCGATCTTGACTCCGACGCAACACCTGCTTTATGTCTTACTGAAATCGTGGTTAATCTGCACACATATCTTAGCAAAGGATTATATCAAATATTTTACCAATTGATTTCATCATCAAAATCCAAGATTCAATAATCTCCCTCTTTTTTATGATGACAACCAATTGGTGGAGTTAATAATAACCCCCCCTATCTACATGTCATATTTTGATAAAACATAAACTTGAATTCACAACCATGAATTCAAGCTTTGATCAAAATTTGTGCATCATCAAGTTATCAAGATATCAAATGCACAATCACTTCATGCATAATAAAATATTTCGTCATGACTTTTCATCACTATATGTATGAAATATCATCAATAATGCTTACTACATTCAAGGATTGATAATATTAAAAAAATTCGATACACAATTTGAATTAAGCGCATATTGCTGCATTAGTGTGATATAAAAAAAATTCAGCATAATAAAAATACCATATTTAAAGAGATCACATTAGTAATGCTTAGTATCACAACTTCATGCAAATCATAAGATTACAACACTAAGCACAAGATTACAACAACAAAGTACGCAAGAGGGATTTCATCCTTCTCCCCCTTTGTCATTAGCAAAAAGTCATACACAACTATTCAGGTAGTGGAAAGTTATAGTGTCTAAACAAGGCATTTAGTTGCTGATAAATCTGCTGCAACTCAATTAAAATCTGATCTTGGTATTGTTCAAGTCGAAGTTGATATTGTTCAAAACGATTCATACGAGTCCCGATATCATCAATAGATGAGGGAGGTGGATGCTCTTTTGGTAAGTGTTGCCTCAAAGGGACTAGGTGGAGGAAATTGATTACCCCTAAAGATTGGTGTTTCTAGTTTTGGTTCGGGTGGCGGGAGATCAGTTCTTCTAGGCAGTCTAACCCATATCCCATTTCTAGACGTACACCTCAACCGTCGAAGTAGGTTTTTATTTATGACACTAAATCTATCTAGTTTCATAACCTCTTCGTTAGATGGGATAGCTATGTCATAAGCATGAATAAATCTAGTGATTAGGCTACCATATGGAAGCATCATTTCCCTTTTTGATATTTCAATCATGTTTTGTTGGATTAGGTAACCAAAACAGTTGTTGTGTCCTTTCATAATCCAATACATGGTACCTAATTCTATTTGACTTACCTCATCATGATGATATTATTTAGGGAGAATGATACTTATCAAAATATGATGAAGCATGTTAGTACTAAATGGTAGTAAATGTTCACAACTTTTTGGAATAATAGATAAGTTAGGATTATCAAAAATTGTTTCTAAGGCATTAACATAAGTGGTTCCAATTAATTCTTCATTCCATTGTCCTCTAAAATAACAACCATTTTCCTTCACTGCAATTCCTATGAGGTTACAAATCATCTCATTCGTAATAGATATATGATGTCCTAAAAGATAGGTTGATGCCCTTTCATTTTCATCTACATGTAGGTTGTTGTAAAATAGTCTAACAAGCCTAGGGTAGATGGGTTTACTAAATTAAAGGATTGGAAGAATATATAGATTAACAAACTATTGAATGAGTTCTAAATCACTTAATTCCTCTAAATTAACATATTTCCCCTTATGAACATGCCTAAACTCTATGGATGAAAATTTTATGGCATGTTGATTAGAATCAAAAAGTAGGAAATCATAATTTTCTTCTAATCTCCTCTTTCCTTTGTCCCTAGAGGATCTTCTAGAACCCATAAAGATGTTAGGATCAAGAGCACTAAGAGGGGGGGGGGGGGGTGAATTAGTGCAGCAGAAAACTTTTGATGATTAAAATGACGTTCGTACGATAAGAACGATTTCAGTATGAAAGTCGATTCGAAAATTGCTTTAACTTAAGATCAAGCAAAGTGCAGTTAAAGTAAAGCTATGGAAGTAATTGCAGTTAAGATAGAGAACAAAATGTAAATGCAAACCGAGATTTAGAGTGGTTCGGTCAATCTTGACCTACATCCACTTTTGGCTTCCTCCTCCGATGAGGTCACCGACGTCCACTAGAGGCCTTTCTTCAATAGGCGAAGGCCAACCACCCTTTTATAGTTTTACTCCTTTTGACGGGCTTAGGAGACAACCCTTACAGATTTTTCACTCCTCTCTTGAATGATCAAAACTTTGAAGAAAAGAGGGAGAAGAACTTCTAGCCTTTTACAACACTTTTAAGCTCTCAAAATCTCAGAATAAATGCTAAGTTTCGGTGCCCTTTCATGCATGAAAGGGTGGGGTTTATATAGGCCCCAAACTGATTTAAATTTGGAGCTCAAAAATGTCATATCCTATGTTTTCGGGGTCCTGGCGGTACTACCGCCATAAATGGGCGGTACTACTGCCTAACAGAGCTCGGAGACCGAGCTCGGGTGGTACCACCGCCTGTCAGGGGTGGTGCTACCGCCCACCTAGTCTCACTCGGAGACTGAGCCCAGGCAGTGCCACCGCCTGACAGGGGCGGTGCTACCGCCCACCTAGTCTCACTCGGAGACTGAGCCCAAGCGATGCCACCGCCTGACAGGGGCGGTGCTACCGCCCACCTAGTCTCACTCGGAGACTGAGCCCAAGCGATGCCACCGCCTGACAGGGGCGGTGCTACCGCCCACCTAGTCTCACTCGGAGACTGAGCCCAAGCGATGCCACCGCCTGACAGGGGCGGTGCTACCGCCCACCTAGTCTCACTCGGAGACTGAGCCCAAGCGATGCCACCGCCTGACAGGGGCGGTGCTACCGCCCACCTAGTCTCACTCGGAGACTGAGCCCAAGCGATGCCACCGCCTGACAGGGGCGGTGCTACCGCCCACCTAGTCTCACTCGGAGACTGAGCCCAAGCGATGCCACCGCCTGACAGGGGCGGTGCTACCGCCCACCTAGTCTCACTCGGAGACTGAGCCCAAGCGATGCCACCGCCTGACAGGGGCGGTGCTACCGCCCACCTAGTCTCACTCGGAGACTGAGCCCAAGCGATGCCACCGCCTGACAGGGGCGGTGCTACCGCCCACCTAGTCTCACTCGGAGACTGAGCCCAAGCGATGCCACCGCCTGACAGGGGCGGTGCTACCGCCCACCTAGTCTCACTCGGAGACTGAGCCCAAGCGATGCCACCGCCTGACAGGGGCGGTGCTACCGCCCACCTAGTCTCACTCGGAGACTGAGCCCAAGCGATGCCACCGCCTGACAGGGGCGGTGCTACCGCCCACCTAGTCTCACTCGGAGACTGAGCCCAAGCGATGCCACCGCCTGACAGGGGCGGTGCTACCGCCCACCTAGTCTCACTCGGAGACTGAGCCCAAGCGATGCCACCGCCTGACAGGGGCGGTGCTACCGCCCACCTAGTCTCACTCGGAGACTGAGCCCAAGCGATGCCACCGCCTGACAGGGGCGGTGCTACCGCCCACCTAGTCTCACTCGGAGACTGAGCCCAAGCGATGCCACCGCCTGACAGGGGCGGTGCTACCGCCCACCTAGTCTCACTCGGAGACTGAGCCCAAGCGATGCCCGACAAAACTCCTGGACTTGCGATGATCCACTTGGCGAGTTCCAATGAGCTTCTTTGGCAAGCTCCTGGACTTCTCGGATTTGTTCCCGCAGAACCTCCGATGACCATCCGGACTTCCGTCGAACTCTCGAACCCCCAACGTGATCATAGTCTTGACTTCGGCGCAACTCCTGCTGCATGCCTTACTTTCATCGTAGTTAATCCTGCACACTTATCTCAACATATGGATTAGCTACCAAATGACAATTGACTTCATCATCAAAATCCGAGATTCAACAAAAGATTGCTATTATGAAGATAGATAATGAGCAAGAGTAGATAATACAAAAGAGAAATCAATGTCATTTAGAGAGTACCCTTAGTTGTGATCTTCAAGAGGATATAGGAGATTGATCCTTGATCTAGTAGGAAATAGGGATTTTGGGCCTTTTTGGGCAACTAAAGGGAGAGAATGGTGTTCAAAGGGGGTATGGAGCTGTTTGGGGGAGTGGAGAATGAGTCGGGGTCAGTTCTACCATCGACCCTAACTTGATTTATAAAGGGGGCAAGTTGCGGGTGGTGGCACGGTTGGCTGGGCGATGCTACCGCTTGCAACACTTGGTTGTTGGTGATGCTACCACTAGTTGGGCAGTGCTACCGCCAACTGGGGCAGTGCCACCGCCTACAGGTAGTGAGCACTACTCACTCATTCACATTCATATCAAAATTTTCATGAATTCATACCACACGTTCACAATTCATATTAACGCAATGATTCATCACAATGATTCATATCTAAACCTCTAATAAGAACCCTAAGGTCTTATCGTAAAACAAAGAAGAGAAATAGATGGTCGCTTCGAGGGGATTGGCCTCCTAATCAGGATTGGCCTCCTTAATCACTTCGAGGGGATCGACCTCCTAGGGTTTGTCAAAAGACTGAATAGTATTTTTCATAGATAACCAAAAAGAAACAGTTACAACCCTATTTATAGAGTTCGACCTAGAGTCCACCAGGACTTAGACTCTTAATAATAAATAAATATTAAATAAACTCTATCCGACTCTAATTAAATTAAACATACTCAATAAACATTATTCAAAAGCTTATAAAATAAAGGGATCCTAACAAATTCCGCCCCCTTCAAATCAGCCTTGTCCTCAAGGCTGAGCTGCATCAAACTTGGGGAGCTTCTCTTTCAGCACTTTAGTCATAAGCTATCTGCAACGCATCACAACCCGTTGATCAAGTAAATATGGTATCCACTTTTTAATAGTGTAAACAATAGAAAATCTATCCATCAGCGGATCTTTACTTTGAATCTGTCACAACCTTCAATGTGGTGGGTTGTTAATGCTACCAATATCACATCAACACTATAATAGGTGATGTTCTAGAGTTCCGCAACTTCCATAGTTGCGGGTTGGAGTAGCTAGTTAATGCAGCATTGTATGATGGTAGGTCCAACATCTTTATTAAAATTTTTACCTTCATAATCGGAGTCCACATTCTTAGCTTTTGGTTCCTCTCTAATTAATTCAATCATCAGCCCAGTTGCTCTTGTTTTACATTCGGTACTCCATACTCCAACTTTTCATTATAGTACAAATCTTTAATAGGCTGATGTTCTAGAGTTCCGCCAACTTCCATAGTTTGCGGGTTGGAGTAGCTAGTTAATGCATGCATTGTATGTATGGTAGGTCCAACATCTTTATTAAAATTTATACCTTCATAATCGGAGTCCACATTCTTAGCTTTTGGTTCCTCTCTAATTAATTCAATCATCAGAAGTTGCTCTTGTTTACATCGGTACTCCATACTCCACTTTTCATTATAGTACAAATTCTTTGTTGATCTTTCAGTGTAACAATCATTGTAGAAAACTTTTGGCCTTGTATAATCACTTTTATCTTTGAACATTTGCTATCACAAGTGAAAATCTATCCATCAGCGATCTTTACTTTGAATCTGTCACAACCTTCAATGTGGTGGGTTGTTAATGCTACCAATATCAATCAAAACTATAATAGGCTGATGTTCTAGAGTTCCGCCAACTTCCATAGTTTGCGGGTTGGAGTAGCTAGTTAATGCATGCATTGTATGTATGGTAGGTCCAACATCTTTATTAAAATTTATACCTTCATAATCGGAGTCCACATTCTTAGCTTTTGGTTCCTCTCTAATTAATTCAATCATCAGAAGTTGCTCTTGTTTACATCGGTACTCCATACTCCACTTTTCATTATAGTACAAATTCTTTGTTGATCTTTCAGTGTAACAATCATTGTAGAAAACTTTTGGCCTTGTATAATCACTTTTATCTTTGAACATTTGCTATCACAAGTGAAAATCTATCCATCAGCGATCTTTACTTTGAATCTGTCACAACCTTCAATGTGGTGGGTTGTTAATGCTACCAATATCAATCAAAACTATAATAGGCTGATGTTCTAGAGTTCCGCCAACTTCCATAGTTTGCGGGTTGGAGTAGCTAGTTAATGCATGCATTGTATGTATGGTAGGTCCAACATCTTTATTAAAATTTATACCTTCATAATCGGAGTCCACATTCTTAGCTTTTGGTTCCTCTCTAATTAATTCAATCATCAGAAGAGAAGTTGCTCTTGTTTACATCGTACTCCATACTCCACTTTTCATTATAGTACAAATTCTTTGTTGATCTTTCTGAGTTCTTCTTAGGTTAGTCTTCGGGTGTCAAGGCTTTGGTTGGGAATAGATGAGGTGTGCTACTTGCTGATCACCTGTTTATTGACACTTCTGTTTCGATGATATTCCATGCTGATTTTTTCCTCGTGAAGGCATGCAAATGAAATCGCAGCTATCATGGTGCGGGGTTGACGAGCCTTAACTTCACACCGAATCTCCGGATTAAGCTCTTCAATAAATGTACCTAGAAGTTGTCGTTCCGACCAATCTCTAGATTGATTTGACAATCTTTCAAACCTGCTCTGATATTTCAACACTGTAGAAGTCTGATGAATTTTGGCAAGCTGCCCATCAATATTCTCGTAATCAGATGGTCCAAAGCGAATAACAAGTCTTCTCTTAAATTGCTCCTACGAGGAGACTCCGTAGCAAGTTTCATACCAATCATACCATTGGGTTGCATCTCTCTCTAGTTGGATTGAGACTATTTCCACCTTGGATACTTGTGAAGTTCTATAAAAACGGAAAAAAATTTCTGCCCTAGAGATCCAATTGGTCAGATCTCCATTTTCCCATCTTGGAAATTCCACCTTCATGTGTGAGTAGTTTGTGTCACAGTCTTAGGGCCCTTTTTCTGTATTTCCAGATCTATACAATGTAGAACTTGAGCTCCCATTTTGTTGAAACCTGCTAAAGTGCTCCAACAAGTTCCTTTTGAAATCATGATGGGTTTCTTGTAGTCGATTCTCAATTCTGGTTTCCAATGCTTCCATTAGCCTATTCTCAATTCTGGTTTCCAACGCTTCCATTTGTGTTTTTACTAAGTTATCGACGACCATTACGTACGACTGCAAATCTGTAATCTCAACTTTTTTTGATGTCGATCAAGGGCATCAGCATTGTCGATGTGAAGTTGCCGAGGAGGTGGATGCCGAGGGCAATGCTGTGGTCGCTGGCCAGAATGCAGCGGCTACGGTGGGGCTAGTCGAAAGCAGGCGAGGCAAGGGCCCCTTTCGACCAGATGGGCTTCAAAGGGAAGAGGATGTGGTTGTGGTGGGTACAGCGCAAGGAGGGGAGGTTGCTGGCTGGGGAGCAGCAGCGATGGTGGTTGAGCGGCCGAGAAGCAGCGGTGGCGATGGAGAAGGAGTCGGCGGTGTCATGGTTGGGAACAAGGGCAACCGGTGAGTTGCCCTGTTTCTGTCACTACGAATGTAGAGCAAGGGGGATCGGTGGCTAGGAGGCATGTGGCGGTCGTCACACGATGGCTGGCAGTGGTGGTGGCTCGGCAACGAAGGAGAGGGGTGGTGTCGAAGTGGCCGGGAAGCAGCGGCGGCGGTAGAGGCAACTAGCACCTGCGGTAGTAGAGGGACCAGCGGTTGCTCTATTTCTATTGCACCACAGAAACAGTGACATCGACAGATCGCACGGCCAAAGCTGCAACCAAGGGAAGGCAATGATGGCAGTGTGGCTAGGGCAGCGTCGCCGATGGTAGAAGCGGCGATGGGCGGTCCGCTGGTTGGGAAACGACGGTCGCGGCCCTTCTCGCTCGAGCGAGATACGGGCAGCGAGGAGGCGAGGTCATTGGACGGGGGGGCAGCGGCAGCAGTGGTGGCTGCTGGTTAGGCAGCAGTGACGGTGGTGGTAGTCCGTTGGCCGGGAAGCAACAGCGGGTGGCTGGCCGAAAGCAAGGGGAGGCAGGGGTGCGGTTGATGGCTGCCGACCTCTTCTCTCTCTCTCTCTCTCTCTCTCTCTCTCTCTCTCTCTCTCTCTTTTAATAGCTACGGTAACATTGTAGCGAAAATGCCAATGATCACCGCTCTAATACCAAATTATAAGACTCTAAAGTCTTATCGTAGGTTCTGATGCCAAATGATAAGAACTCTAAGGTCTTATCGTAAAACAAAGAAGAGAAATAGATGATCGCTTCGAGGGGATCGGCCTCCTTGATCACTTCAAGGGGATCGGCCTCCTAGGATTTGTCAAAAGACTGAATAGTATTTTTCATAGATAACCAAAAAGAAGTAGTTACAACCCTATACATAGAGTTCGACCTAGAGTCCACCAGGACTTGGACTCTTAACAATAAATAAATATTAAATAAATTCTATCCGACTCTAACTAAATTAAACATACTCAATAAACATTATTCAAAAGCTTATAAAATAAAGGGATCATAGCAACCTCATATAGAACTCGTAAATACTTATGATTCATATCAACTTGTCAAAAACTCATGAAATGCATATCATAAGTTCATGATTCATATTAATTCATCATATCAAAACACATAAAAATACATACTATAAGTCCATGATTCAAGTGAGCAAACTTGTAAGATAAAAAAATAAAAAAATTAAAAATAAAATTCACACATTTTGACAATTTAGCATTCCTAGTTCCCTTTTAATGAAATCAAATTTTTCTTCATTTAAGGGTTTTGTAAAGATATCGGCTAATTGATGTTTTGTATCAATAAACTCTATGATTATATCATTATTATTGATATGATCTCATATAAAGTGATGCCTAATATCAATATGTTTTGTTCTAGAATGTTGAATGAGATTTTTTATTAAACATATTGCACTTGTGTTATCACATTTTATGAAAATGTTTTTAAGATGAATCTTATAATCCTTTAAGGTGTTTTTCATCCATATAACTTGTGTACAACATGCACTTGCTGCAATGTATTCAGCTTCGATTATAGATAGTGAAACCGAGTTTTATTTCTTGGAAGACCAAGAAATAAGTGCATGTCCTAAGAATTGACATGTTTCGGATATGCTTTTTCTATCTAATCTACATCTAGCAAAATCCGTATTAGCATATGCAATTAATTCAAAGTTCTCGAATTTTGGATACCATAATCCTAGATTAGTGGTACCTTTGAGATATCTAAGAATTCTCTTAACTGCTTTAAGATGAGATATCTTAGGATTAGATTGAAACCTTGCACAAAGATCTACACTAAACATGATATTCGGTCTAGTTGCGGTGAGGTATAGTAAACTTCATATCATACCCCTATAAGCTTTTTGATCAAAGCTTTCTCCATTTTTATCAATGTCTAACTTAATAAGGGTACTCATGGGAGTATTGATAGCCTTTGAGCTATCCATCTTAAACCTTTTTAGCAAATTTAAAGCATATTTTGTTTGACTAAGAAAAATATCATTATTTAGTTGTTTGATTTGTAAACCCAAAAAGAAAGTTAATTCCCCCATCAAACTCATTTCAAATTCAAGACTCATACTTTTAGCAAATAATTCATATAGAGGTTCATTTGTGGAACCGAAAATAATATCATCTACATAAATTTGAATAATAAAAAAATTATTTTCAAATTTTTTGATAAACAATGTAGTATCGACCTTGCCTTTAAAGAAATTATTTTTAATAAGAAATGATAAGTCTCTCATACCAAGCCCCTCGGACTTGTTTCAATCCATAGAGAGCTTTAATCAATTTAAACACATGATTAGAGAGATTATCATCCTCAAATCTGAGAGGTTGTTTAACATAAACTTCTTCAGAAATAAAACCATTAAGAAAAGCACTTTTAACATCCATTTGACACAACTTAAAATTATTACTACTAGCATAGGCAATGAGCATCCTTATGGCTTCTAATCGTGCCACAGGAGCGAAAGTTTCTTCATAATCGATACCTTCTTCTTGGTTGAAACATTTGGCCACTAATCTAGCCTTATTTCTTACCATGATACCAAGTTCATCTTGCTTCTTTCTAAAGACCCATTTAGTACTAATAACTAAATGGTCATTTGGCCTAGGAACAAGCTTTCACACCCCATTTCTTTCAAATTGATTTAACTCTTCTTGCATTACAATGACCCATAAATCATCTTTCATGGCCTTGTCAATGCTTTTAGGTTCAATTTGGGAGAGAAAAGTAGCGTTGACACAAAAATTTTTAAGAGAAAAACGAGTTTGAACCCCTTTCGATGTGTCTCCTTTAATTAGCTCCTTAGGATGAGCATCTACATACTTCCATTCCTTCGGTAAAAAAGGTTTGGAAGAAGATGCATCTAAGTTGCTAGATAGAGAAGGAGAATCATTTAAATTCAAAGCATCAAGATTAACATCATCATCAAGATCATTTTTTCTTAACTTCGAAAACTTCATTAAAGATAACATGGATAGATTCTTCTATAATTAAGGTTCTTTTGTTAAAAATATGAAATGCTTTAGAAATAAAAGAATAGCTAAGAAAAATTCCTTCATCGGATTTTACATCAAATTTACCTAAGATATCTTTTTCATTCAAAATAAAACATTTACATTCGAAAACTTTAAAGTATGAAACATTAGGTTTTTTGTTGTTCCACAACTCATAAGGAGTCTTGGAAAGTAGTGGTCTTACTAGAACCCTATTTATAACATAGCATACCATATTTATGGCTTCGACCCAAAAATATTTGGCTAGACTATGTTTGTTTAACATGGTTCTTGTCATTTCTTGCAAGTTTCTATTCTTTCTTTCTACTACTATATTTTGTTGAGGATTTCTTGGAGTAGAGAAGTTGTGGTTGTATCCATTAGATTCACAAAATTCTTGGAAATCATGGTTTTGAAATTCACCACCATGATTACTTCGAATTGATGAAATCATAAAACCATTTTCATTTTGAACAAGTTTACAAAATTTAGAGAAACACCTAAAGCAATCATTTTTGTGTGTTAAGAAGTAAGTCCATGTGTATCTACTAAAGTCATCTACAATGACGAATGTTTATTTGCTACCTCCTAAGCTTGATGTAGTAGTTGGTTTGAACAAGTCCATATGGATCAATTGCAAAGGTCTAGAGGTGCTTATTTGGTTCTTAGGTTTGAAGCTACTATTTATTTGTTTTCCTGGTTGACATGCATCACACACATTATCTTTGATGAACTTGATATGAGGAATTCCCCTTATGAGTTATTTAGATGAAATTTGAGAGATTAGTTTCATGCTAGCATAACCTAATCTCCTATGCCATAGCCAAGAATCATCATTCAAAACCGAAAAATACATTTCATTAGAAAGATCATTAATGTCAATAGTGTATATGTTATTTTGTTTTAGTGTAATCATAGATGTATTCTTGTATTGTTTTTCAAGAATACAAACATTAGATTTAAATCTAACGATATATCCTTTATCACATAATTGACTAATACTCAAAAGGTTATGCTTTAAACCATCAACTAATAATACATCTTCAATAAGAATGTTAGATTTGTTACCTATGGTTCCTTTGCCAATAATTTTAGCCTTATTGTTGTCTCCAAAGGTGACATATTCTTCGTCTAGGCTAGTGAGCTTAGAGAAGTGGGATGGATCTCTTGTCATATACCTTGAGCATCCACTATCAAGGTACCATCTCTTGCTCCTAGCTTGTGATGATACATTTTTCTACAAAAAATAGTGATTTTAGGTACCCATTTGACCTTGGTTGCCTCAAAAATCGATTTATCATGTTGCATTGAGTCATTTGAGGTTCTTTTAGGAACCCAAATCAATTTATGTGGACTATATTTTTTGAATAGACATTTGTACGTAACATGTCCAAGTTTGCAACAAAAGTTGTATTTGATGTGAGGTGATACATGCAAGGTAGGGCCTTTAATAAAGGTGGTTGGATTTTGGTGAGAGTTACTCACAAATCCGATTCCGCCTTTCCTATGAATGTGACCCTTGTAGGCAAGGATCATGTTCAAGGACTTGCTACCAACCTCAAATTTCTTCAAGGTATCTTTGAGTAGCAAGTTTTCCTTTTGAAGTATTTCTAAATTATGGCATTTTGTGCAGGGAACTAAGCTATTTTCATGCTCAATCTTTACTTTATCAAGATCGCTAATAAGAGAAGCATGTTCCTTTTTCAAGGAATTATACTTTTTACTCAAAATTCTACATTCATCAAATAATTCATGAAAAGCACTTGAAAGCTCATTGAAAGTTAAATTTACGTCTAATGAACTTGTTACCTCATCTCCAATAGCCATTAGCGTATAGTGAGTAACTTACTCGGTATTGGTTGGCTCCTCTTCTTTGGAAGCACTTGAGTCGTCCCTTGTAGCTTTGAGAGCCTTCTTCTTTGGTTGCCTCCTCTTTGCTTGGGGACATTCACTCTTGTAATGTCCTGGCTTTTTGTATTCATAGCATATCACTTATTCTTTCTTTGGTTCAAATTTATTTTTAGTATCATTTTTTAATTTATTTTTGTATATATATTTTAAATTTTCTTGTTAATAGTGCTAAGTCTTCACCAAGGTCCTCATCACTTGAGTTTTCTCTCAAGTGGTCTTCTTATGTTCTTAGTGCTATATCCTTTTTATTCTTTGGAAGAGTATCATCAAGCTTTTCATGAGCTTTACATGTCATTTCATAGGTCATTAGTGACCCAATTAGTTCTTCAAGAGGAAAATTATTTAGATCTTTGACCTTTTGAATGGTTGTTACTTTATGATCCCAACTTTTTGGAAGGGATCTTAAAATTTTATTAACGAGTTCAAAATCCGAGAAACCTTTACCAAGTCCTTTTAGACCATTGATGACATTCGTAAATCAGGTGTACATGTCTCCAATAGTCTCACTCGGTTTCATTCAAAATAACTCATAAGAATGCACTAAAAGATTAATTTTTGACTCCTTCACTCTACTAGTATCTTCATGAGTCACTTCGAGTGTGTGCCAAATATCAAAAGCAGTTTCACAAATGAACACATGATTAAACTCATTTTTATCTAAGGCACAAAACAAGGCATTCATAGCTTTTGCGTTTAAAGAAAAAGTTTTCTTCTCCAACTCATTCCAATCGTTCATTGAAAGAGAAGACTTTTGAAATCCATTTTCTACAATATTCTATAGTTCAAAATCCATTAAAATTAAGAAGATCTCATTCTGGTCTTCCAATATGTGTAATCCATCCCACTGAACATGGGCAGACATGTAATTGAATGGCCCTCTAGGTTGCCAACGAATGCCATCTCTCTTAGGTTTAAAATCAGATGAGAGTGAACCTTGCTCTAATATCAATTGTTAGGATCAAGAGTGGCACTAAGAGGGAGGGTGAATTAGTGCAGCGGAAAACTTTCTCGATTTTTGAAAATTGTTCGTTTCGTTTAAAACTGATTTCGACGAAAATGATTTCGAATCAATCAGTTTCAGAGAGATTAAAAACTTGAAAGCTTTCGTAAAAGTGCAAGAGAGGATTAAGGAGATTTGTAGTAATGTAAATTGCTCAAATGAAAAGCAAACCAAGATTTAGAGTGGTTCGGTCATCGTGACCTACATCCACTTTCGGATTCCTCCTCCGACGAGGTCTCCGGCATCCACTAAAGGCCTTCCTTCAATAGGTGAAGACCAACCACCTCTTTTATAGCACTGTCTCCTGTTCACGAGTTTAGGAGAGAACCGTTACAAGTTTCACACCTCTCTTGAATGATCTCAAAACTTAAAAAGGGAGGAGGAGGACTCTAGTACTTGTTTACAATACTTTTACACCCTAATAACTCAAGATTATCTCAGTATTTTCATGCCCTTTCATGCAAAAAAGAGTGGGGTTTTTATAGGCCCCAATGGCTTTCAAAAATGTAGCAAAAAAGGGTCTCATCCCGGATTTCTAGGATACTGGCGGTACCACCATCATTATTGGGTGGTACTACTGCTTGACAGAGCTCGAAAACCGAGCTCTAACGGTACCACCATCTGACAAGGGCGGTACCATCGTTGGCAGCAATAACTGTCAGCGGTCATCGCCCAGTTTGGATGGTACCACGGCCCAATCTAGGCGGTACCACTGCCCAGATATCCTAGGACACTGCTTTCCAAGCTGTGCCACTACCGGCCATGATTTCAGGGGCTGAATTGGGTGCTTAATTCGGCTCAATTCAGTCCTGTTAAGGGGCCAGTTGGCCCCTTATTAAGTTAGTGGGATTACCTCCCTATCCTAACTTAATTTATGCTTTAACTATAATAACTAAGATATAATTATAGTGTATCTTGTTCCGGTGTGTCAATTGCTCTTTCGGTGAGCTTCTACCGTACTTCTAGTGAACATCCGACAAACTTTCGACAATGTTCTAGCAGACTCTTGGCAAGCTCTTGGATTGTATGACGATCTTCTTGGTGAGTTCCGACGAATGTCTAGAGTTCCGACGAACCCTCGAACTCCCAATGTGATCTCAATTTTGACTCCTACACAACACCTGCTTTACGTCTTACTGAAATTATGGTTAATCTGCACACATATCTCAGCAAAAGATTAGATCAAATATTTTACCAATTGATTTCATCATCAAAATCCAAGATTCAATAGTGACATGCTGCAAAAATCACTTTGCTTATTATTATTGATATTTTATTATATTATATATTATCTGAATATATATTATGATATCTTTGGATCTATGCAATAAGAAACGAATCATGATAAGATCATGATAATGAGACCGATTCACCTTTAAACATAAACCCTACATTGTCTCGGTCATAGATTACTCAAGAGGGACATCGAGATAATCAAATAGACTGGTTATTGTATACTCATTTATATAATAGAGGCGGTTGGTCTCATAGTCGCTCATGTAGGGACACTAGAGCTACAGTGCAAGTGCTCATTGAAGAATGAATTCACTAATTAATCCGCTTATGGAATATTGGATGGTTAATAATAACTGACGTTATATAGTGATTTCGTAGCCCCAATTATGTGTTTGGTCCTTAGACTCGAGACATCAAGAATGCCTTGTTTGAGTACTCCATTCTTTGATGTTGAACTTATAAGTTTGGAAGTTTCAAATTTAGTACAACAGGTTATCGGGAATGACAACCAACCTTGTGAAGGCAATTGAGCATCAATAGAGGATCATCAACTCTTGGTATCATGAGAGGAATATCCTGTGTGTGTTCATTCAAATAAAATCCTTGGCTAGGGTCGTTCGGAATGAAAGAGAATGAGTTTTTTTAGAGAATCTAATTAGAATGAGACTCGAATAGAATTTCATATGGGCCTGATGTTAGCAACCCAATATAAGGTCTTTGGGATATTAGATGGATGAGTAACTATTGATACATGATAATTGAGAACAGACATGTTTAATGGATTAAATCCCCTATACCGTTTGGGGACTATGACATAGTGGCCTAGTACGTCCATAGTCGATGAGTTGAGTAAATTATTATAGAGATAATAATTCACTATATTAAAAGAAGTTCTGAGTCAAAAAGAGTTCTAACAAGAGCGATTTATGCCGAGCTCGATATCGGGCTTAAAGAGTCACACACATATGGTGGATATTGCGACGAGTAGAGGTGCAGATATAAGATATTCATGAAACCTCTATTTTGGATCCTATGGATGAGATTCAATAAGATTAGGTACTTGGAGAGAGATCCAATACCCAATAAGAGTAGGATCTATTAAAGGTTAAATTGTATATGTTAGAATCAAGTTGGCACTAAGAGAGGAGATGAATTAGTGCTTTTGTAAAAATAACGATTTAGAAAAACCTCATTCGATAAATCCCGTATCGAAAAGATGCTTAACTTAAAAACATTCATAGAATATAATAAGCAATAAAATCAGTAAGCAATAAAGGTAAATAGCAAAAAAGAAAAAGAACACACTGGATTTATACTTGTTCAGTCGTTGTGACCTACGTCCACTCCTGATTCCTTCTCTGTTGAGGCTATCGGCATCCATTAACTAATGACCTTCTTTTAATGGGCGAAGACCAACTACCCTCTTACTATTAGGATCAAGTTGGCACTAAGAGGGAGGGGGGGGGGGGAGTGAATTAGTGCTCGTAATAAAAATTTTGTCGATTCGAAAAACTTCAATGATTTTGAAAACTTGATTCGATGAAACCCATATCAGAATTAATATCGAAAGTGTGTTGAACTTGAAGTAAATATAATAAACAATTAAAAATAGATAATAATAGAAATAAAGAGCAAAAGGAGAGTGCACACCAAATTTATAGTGGTTCGGACGTCATGACCTACATCCACTTCTGATTCCTTTACCATTGAGGCCACCGGCATCTATTGACGATCTTCCTTCAGTAGGCGAAGACCAACTACCCTCTTATAACACTTTCTCCTTTTCATGGGTTTAGGAGACAACTCCTACAAACCTCACACCTCTTTTGAATGATCATAAAACTAGACAGGGAAGAGGAGGACACTTAATAATTTTACAACATAAAATCTCAAGCTTTTTGTTCACACTTTGTGTGTTCTTTCATGTAGAAAAAAGTGGGGTATTTATAGGCCCCAATAACTTAAAAAATTGAGCTAAAAAGTATCTCATCCTAGGTTTCCAGGGTACTAGTGGTAGCACCGCCAGTACTGGATGGTACCACCGTCTGACATAGCCTTAGAGATTGGGCTCTGACGGTACCACTGCTTGATAAGGCGGTACTACCACCTGGTAGCATTAACTACCAACGGTACCACCACCTGGTCCACTTGGGAGGCTAAGTCGCCAGCCCTAGGTAATGCCACCACTTGGGCCAACTAAGGATCAATGGGCTAAACAATAGGCCTAATTCAATCATAATTTAAGCCTAGTTGGCCCCTAATTAAGTTAGTAGGATTTCTTCTGAAACTACTCAATTTAAAACCCTAACTATAATAATTAAGGCTAAATAATTACAATGCTAGCAATCCTAGTTGTTAGGCACGTCAATTGTTTATCTGAACTTTCGGTGAACTTCTAGCGAGCTTTCGGTGAACTCTCGGCGGTCTTCCAACGAGCTTTCAGCGAACTCCTAATGAACTTCCGACGAGCTTTCACTACATCGACGATCCTTTGGTATATCCCCCGATTCATCCGGCTTGATGCCCGATCTTAACTCTGGCCCAACTTCGATTCCTTGTTAATCATTTTGTCTTTCTCATGATCGTAGTTAGTCTTTTATCACTTATTTCAACACATAGATTAGATCATTAATTCACTAATTGATTTCATCATCAAAATTCAAGATTCAAAAATTTCTCTCTTTTTGATGATGACAATCAATTGATGATGGAGTTAACCTTAACTCTCCCAATCTATATGTCATATTGAGATAAGGCAAACTTGAATTCAAAAGGAATCATAACCTTTGAATTCAAGTGAAATAATTTCGATTATAGTAATCAAAATCAAAATTTCATACATTGTACATTATCATAGTTTCAAGTCATCAAAGCATAGCATGCACAATTTAATTACTTCATGCAGGATAATATCAACATCACTTTAGGCATGACCTATATGATACTAAAGCATTCATTACTTCATGTATGATAGCAAAATTAACATTATTTTGTCATGATATTCATTCATATTTTCAATCATTTTGGGAATAACATATATGATACTAACATATATGATACTAAAGCACCATTTATCACTTCATGCATGATACCACATTTAACATAACATATATGATACTAAAGTATTTTTTAAATATTTATTACTTCATGCATGATATCACATTCAATATCATTTTGGCGTGATTCCAAACATTCATCATTTCTCCCCCTTTGTCATCAACGAAAAGGAGAATCATTCAACAATTTATGCAAGTATTTTAAACTATTCAAGTAAGTTTTACATCAATTTATCTAAGCTAGCAAATTTGTGAAATGAGAAGTTAAGTAAAGACTTTGCATGATAACTACTTTTGCCTCTTGAAATGGGCAAGCTAGCATTTTTGCTTTAGATGTACAAGCACTTTTTGGTTCTTCTTGAGATGTGCAAGTTTCTTTTTTCCTTTTATCATAAAAATAAGAAGAGGAGGAAGAAGAATAAGGGAGGAATTTATTCATCACAAGAAAAATTAAGAACCAAATCCATGAAAGGATTTGAACTAAATCAAATCCATGAACCAAATCAAATCCATGAAAATAAGTTTCATTGAATCAAGCTTCTACTATTGCAAAGAGAAAGGATTCATCATAAAAGATCAAAATGTGCATACTAAAAATTCATGAATCAAATTCCTATTCTTGCAAATAGAAGGAACAAGGATTCATACGAAATGATCATCACGTAAAAGATCATCACATAGGAAATGATCATCACATACCAAAAGTTCATGAAGAAAAACTCTTCTTTCATGAGTAGAGAGACAAATAATTCATAAGAAAAGATCATTAAATGAAGATAAAAAATCCATGAATAAAACCTCAAGAAAGTGATAGGAATTGATCTCGATAAAAAGAAAACTCAAGTTACGAAAAAATCAAGATATCCGAAAAATATATAAGAGGAACTCATGCATTTGGAAGATTTAACATGCATAATTCTCTTATAATAAAATCAAATTATTCCTCATTTAAAGGTTTTGTAAAAATATCAGCTAATTAATGTTTTGTATCAATAAATTCTAAAGATATATACTAATTATTGTTAGGAAAAGAGTCGACAATAAGAGGGGGGGGGGGGGGGTGAATTAGAGCAGTGGTAAAATCACGTCGGTTCAAAACTTCATTTCGATTAAAACCGATTCCAACGAAAAACCGTTTCATAAAGGTAATAACTTTGAAACTGTTAGTATATGAAGTAAATGTAGTAGGCAAGTAAAGATTTAGTTTGCAGTATGTAAATGGCAATAATAGAAATGCAAACCAGAGAACACGCCAATTTTATAGTGATTCGGTCGTCGTGACCAACATCCACTCCACCGATTCCCCTTTCGTCGAGGCCACCGGCATCCACTAACGGTCTTCCTTCAATAGGCGAAGACCAACCACCTTTTACACCCCTCTTCTCCTTTTACCGGGTTTAGGAGATAACCCTTACAAGCACTTACACTCCTCTCTAAACAAAATTCTAAGTTTAAGCTAGAGGAGGGATTTCTCAAGTGATTTCTACAGCGTTTTCTTACTTTAAAACTCTTTGTGCTTGTGTTGCTTAACCAGGGATGAGAGGGGTATTTATAGGTCTCAAGTTAATTCAAACTTGGAGCCTAAAAACATTTCATCCTGGGTTTCCCGGGCACGGGCGGTATCACCGCCAGTGTCAGTCTGACACTAACACTGCGCTGGGCGGTACCACCGCCTGGCACCCTGCCAGGGGTGGTACCACTGCCTAGACTGGTGGTACCACCGCCTGACACAATCTCAGAGACTGTGCCACGATGGTGCCACTTCTTGGGTCACTGTTTGGGCCTCTCATTGGGCCCAACATAGTCCTTACATGGGCCCAACTGACCCCTAATTGGGTTGGCCCAATTCCAATCCCAATTACGTGCTAACTATAAAATTAAAAACATTTCCTAAACTAAACAAGTCCATATGTCTTGGTTTCTTCCGGTGATCTTCTAGCGAACTTCCGACGATCTCTTGGCAATATTCTGGCAGACTCCCGGCAAGCTCCTAGACTTCATGACGATCTTCTTGGCGAGTTTAGACAAGCTTCTTTGGCAAGCTCCTAGACTTCTTGGCAGACCTTCCGACGAACGTCCGGATTTCCAACGAACTCTTGAACTCCTAACGAAATCGCATCCCTGACTTTGGGACTTCATTTTGCTTTATGCCTTGCTATTATAGTTAATCTTGTATATGTAAAAACACACTTCGATTTAGACAATTATTATTAAGCATAAATTATGTTGTCCAACATGTCATTGGTCCCTCGATGCTTCGTCCGATTCTTTGGTGCATTGTCCTCTCTTGCGACCTATCGCCCAATCGGCCAGTTGACTCCGCAACTCCGATATCCTTGGTGCAATATCCGCTCTTCTTAGCCCGATGCCTGAATCCATGGCCTGAAGCCTTCTGTCAATACGTCGACCGATCCTCAGGCTCGACATCCAATCTTCTGACATGTTTTCCTCCGGCACAACATGATTCTTCCTGCTTTAATTGTCTTATCTTGATCGAAGTATCCTGTATCACTCAAAATGCAGATTAAAACATAAATACTTATCAATTGGTTTCATCATCAAAATACGAGATTCAACAATTATTAACATGATCTCTAATAAAATGATGCCTAATGTCAATATGTTTAGTTCTAAAGTATTGAATAAGATTTTTTATTAAACATATCACACTATTGTTATCACATTTTATAGGTATGTTTTTCAAGTGAATTTCATAATCTTCTAATGTGTTTTTTATCCATATAACTTGTGCACAACATGCACATGCTGTTATATACTCAGCCTCAGTTGTAGATAATGCAACCGAGTTTTGTTTCTTCGAAGACCAAGAGACAAGTGCATGACCTAAGAGTTGACATATTCTAGATGTGTTTTTTTCTATCTATTTGATAACCAACAAAATTAGCATTGGCATAAGCAATTAATTCAAAATTTTTAGTTTTTGGATACCATAATCCTAGATTAGGAGTTCCTTTTAGGTATCTAAAAATCCTTTTAACAGCTTTTAAGTGAGATTGCTTGGGATTAGATTGAAATCTAGCACATAGTCTAACACTAAACATAATATCAGGTCTAGTTATTATGAGATATAATAAATTACCTATCATATCCCTATAAATCTTTTGATCAAAATATTCTCCATTAGTGTCCATATCTAATTTGTAGAAGTGCTCATTGGTGTATTAATAGCTTTAGCACTATCCATATTAAATCATTTCAATAGATCTAAAGCATACTTAGTTTGACTAATAAAAGTTCTATCACTTAATTATTTAATTTACAATCCTAAGAAAAAAGTTAATTCACCTATTAAGCTCATTTCAAACTCTTGACTCATATTTTTGGCAAACGATTCATAAAAATATTTATTTGAAAAATCAAAAATGATATCAACAAAAATTTGGACAATGAGAAAATTATTTTAAAAATATTTAATGAATAATATAGTATCAACCTTGCCTTTCATAAAATTATTTTAAATAAGAAAATAACTAAGCCTCTCATACCAAGCCTTAGGAGCTTATTTTAATCTATAGAGAGCCTTAGACAACTTAAACACATAATTCAGAAAAATAGCATTCTCAAATCTGGGTGCTTATTCAACATAAACTTCTTTGGAAATAAAGCCATTAAGAAAAGTACTTTTAACATTCATTTGAAATAACTTAAAATTATTACAACTAGTATAGGTAAGGAGATTCCTTATGGTTTCAAGTCTAGCCATAAGAGCGAAGGTTTCTTCATAATCAATATCTTCTTCTTGGTTAAAACTTTGGTCATTAGTTTAGCCTTATTTCTAACCATGATACCAAGTTCATCTTACTTGTTTCTGAAGACCCATTTAGTACGTATTACCAAATGGTCACTAGGTCTAAGAACAAGCTTCTACACCTCATTCCTCTCAAATTAATTTAATTCCTCATGGATTACAAAGACCTATGAATCATCTTTTAGGACTTCGTCAATGCATTTAGGTTCAATTTGAGATAAAAAGGCAACATTCGCACATAATTTTTTAAAAGAAGAACGAGTTTAAATACCTTTTGAAGTGTCTCCAATTATTAGCTCCTTAGGATAAGCATCTACAAACTTCTAATCGTTAGATAAGGATTCTTTGGAAGAAGATGCATCCAAGTTACTTGGAGAAAGAGAGTGTTCATTCAATTTTAAAGCATCAAAATCAAAACCAGCATCAAAATTATTAATTTTAATTCCAGAAGCCCATTAAAAATAACTTGAATAGATTCCTCTATAACTAAAGTTCTTTTATTAAAGATACGAAAAGCTTTAGACATAGAGGAGTAACCAAGAAAAATACTTTCATCGGATTTTGCATCAAATTTTCCTAAGATATCTTTTTTATTTAAAACAAAATATTTACAACCAAAAACTTTAAAATATGAAATATTGGGTCTTTTGTTATTCCACAATTCATAGGGAGTTTTGAAAAGTAATGGTTTTATAAGAACCCTATTCATAATATAGCATGTCGTGTTAATGGTTTTGGCCCAAAAATACTTGGGTAGGCTATACTCATTAAGTATGATTTTTGTCATTTCTTGTAAACTCCTATTTTTTCTCTCAACAACTCCATTTTATTGAGGGTTTCTTAGAGTGGAGAAGTTGTGATTATACCCATTTGAATCATAAAAGTTTTTAAAATTATGGTTTTGAAATTCACCACCATGATCACTTCGAATAGAGGCAATCATAAAACCCTTTTCATTTTGAACTAATTTATAAAATTTTAAAAAATATTTAAAGTAATCACTTTTATATGTCAAAAAGTATGTCCAAATGTATCTAGTATAATCATCAATAATTATAAAAGTATATTTACTACCTTCTAGACTTGTTGTATCAATTGGTCCAAATAAATCCATATGGATCAATTGTAGTGGTCTAGAGGTACTTATTTGATTCTTTAATTTGAAAATACATTTTATTTGTTTTCCTAGTCGGCATGCATCACAAACTTTGTTTTTAACAAATTTAATTTTAGGCATACCTCTTACAAGTTCTTTAGTTATAATTTGTGAAATTAGTTTCATACTTCATGGCCTAATCTTCTATGCCAAAGCCATGCATCATCACTTCAAATCGAAAAACAAGTTTCATTACAAAACTCATCAAGATCAATAGTATAGATATTGGCGGTCCTTAAGGCAATCAAAGATCTATTTATGTGTGGTATTTCTATAATGTAAGTATTAGATTCAAACTTGATGTTGTAACCATCATCACTTCAAATTGAAAAGCAAGTTTCATTACAAAATTCATCAAGATCAATAGTATAGATATTGGTGGTCCTTAAGGCAATCAAAGATCTATTTATGTGTGGTATTTCTATAATGTAAGTATTAGATTCAAACTTAATGTTGTAACCTTTATCACATAATTGACTAATGCTTAGTAAGTTATGCTTTAAATCATCTACTAATAAAATATTTTTAATCAAAATGTTTAATTTGTTACTTATATTTTCTTTTCTAATAATTTTTTCTTTGTTGTTGTCTCCGAAGGTGACAAATCCTTCGTCTTTGCTAGTGAGCTTAGAGAAGTATATTGGATCTCCAGTCATGTGCCTTGAGTATCTATTATCAAGGTACAATATCTTGCTTCTACCTTGTGATTGTAGACATATCTACAAGAAATGAGGTTTTCTTCTAGGTACCCATTTAATCTTGGGTTCCTTATAAATAGATCTATATATCATTGAGCGATTTAGGATTCCTTTAGGAACCCAAACTAATTTGTGTAATCTAAATAATTTAAATGGACATTTGTAAGCAAAATAACTATATCTTTCATAAAAATTATATTTTTCTTTCGGTGAGACATGTAATATAGGTTCTTTAATGAAGATAGTTGGCTTTGTTGAGTGTTAGTCACAAAGCTAATTCCTTCCTGCCTATGAACATGACCCTTATTAGCAAGGATCATGTTTAAAGATTTATTACCTATTTAAATTTTTTTTAATATTTCTTATAGTAAGATATTTTCTTTCTTAAGTGAATCTATCTCATTGTACGAAACTAACATGCTATCATCATGCTTATTTTTTAATTTATCAAATTCACTAATAAGAGAAGCATGCTCCATTTTTAATAATTTATATTTTTTACTAACTAATTTACATTTATCAAATAAATCATGAAAAATACTTAATAATTCATCAAAAGATAAATGAGTTTCGATTGAGCCACTTACCTTGTTGTCAAATGCCATCAATGTGTAGTTTGTAACTTCTTCTTTATTGGTTGGCTCCTTATCTTTGGATGTACTTGAATCATCCCAAGTTGCCTTCAGTGCCTTCTTTTGTTAGGATCAATACAGCACTAAGAGGGGGGATGAATTAGTTCAACGATAAAAATGACGGTTGCAATTCCAAATCTTTCCAAGTTGATAAACAAAGAAATCATATCAAGAAGATGTCGACTTGAAGTAAATGTATAATGTAGAGTGTAGGTATCATTGGAATTAAAATGATAAATCAAATCTCTTGTTTAAAGAAGTCTTATGTTTAATGTGTTATATTTTTTATCATAATGATTTTGATTGAAGATGCTTTGTGATTAATGAAATCATGTTTGATTTGAAGTAATGATTTGAAATCATGCTTAATGAGTTTATATTTCAAAATTATGCATGATGATTCTTGTGATTTATGGCTTATCGATCTTTGCCATAATGAAAGTTCTTTTTTGATTTTAAACATTGATGCATGTTTTTATTTAGCATAAAAAGAAACCTTGGGCATGCTTGCTTGAAATCAATCATATGAATTGAAACAAATAAAAAGGGAATGCATTTTGAAAATTTCTCTATCTCTATCTTATCATTTTTTTCAACAAGAAAATGATAAATCTATGTAAGTCATTTTGAATTATGAAAGTGATTTTGATGATTATGAATTTGAATGAATTTTGTCTATATCATGATTTTGATTTCTCAAAATTATAACTGGAGATTTTCCTCATATGAATCAAGATCTCTCATTAATTGTCCTCTTACGATTCCTCTTGGTATTTTCTTAAGAGGACATTTTCTATATGAATCTTGAGAATTCTTATGCATATGAATCGAGATCATTTATTATTTGTTCTCATATAATTCTTTTGTTGTTTACTAAAGAGAATATCTTTTTCAAAATTCATGACTTAAAATTTTATTTGAATATCTTTTATTATTTGATCTCATAAGATTTTCTTTTGATTATTTAAGAGGAGATTTGTCAAAATGAATCATGTCTTTTGGTATTCACATGATCTCATCTTTCATGATATAATTTTTCTTTGTATAATTCCTTGTACTCATGAAGTATATCTCATCATCAAATTTTTCTTCATATCTTCCATGTGATGACTTGAATATTCACACCTTTGTGTTATTCCCCTCTTTTTTCCTATGACAAAGGGGGAGAAAATAAATGATGAATGTTTGGTACCAACAATCATGAAGTGATAAATGTTAAAAATGTTGATCTAATGTTTAGTATCATGAATGCTTAAGTATCATGTATGATATATCCATAGTGATGATTGATTTATTTTTGGTATCATGAATGAAGTAAGGATAAAATGTAAGGTTTTGAAATTATGCATGTTTTAATTTGAAACTATAATGATGCACAACCATATTGAATTAAGAATGATATTTTATCTTTATCATAATTTGAAGATTGAAGTAAAGGGAAAAGAATTACAATATTGTATTCTTCCCTTATATTTGACAATGACAAAGGGAGAGTAAAATTTGCTAGTTTGCATATTCTAAAATGATGCATTGCTATCTTGCTAGTTTGCTATCTTGCATTCTTTTTCAAAAACTTGCTAGCTTTCATACTGCAAAGAGAAGTGACAATTGCCAAATTGCTAGTTTGCATATTGTAAAATGATGTAAAATTTGGCTAGCTTGCGCTTTGCAAAGGAAGCAAAAAATTACACTTTTCAAAAGAGAAGAAAGAACTTGCTATCTTGAACACACCAAATATTGCTAGCTTGCCTATCTTAAGAAGCAAAAATACAAACGTACAAAATTTTTAATCTTGCACACCTTTAAAATTAATGATAATTTGGTGATTATGCATATTGTAAAGTGATGAAAATATTTGCAAACTTGTATGTTGTAAAACTTGCATATCTCAAAAACTGGCTAGATGCACTTCTCTTTTTTGTTGATGACAAAGGGGGAGAAGGAATTCAAGAGTTCTATCAATATTGCATATTGATAGGGTGAGTTAAGGTTAACTCTGTTATCAATTGGTTGTCATCATCAAAAAGGGGGAGATTTATGAATCTTAGATTTTGATGATGAAACCAATTGATAGTATTTATCTAATCTGCATTTTGAGTAACACAGAAAGCTTCGATTAGTGAGAGATAATTAAAGTAGGAAGAATCATGTTGGGCAGGAGAGAAAAATGTCAGAAGATTGGACGTCGAACCGAAGGATCGATCAACGTATCGGAAAAAGGTTTCGGGCCACGGGTTCAGGCATTAGGCTAAGAAGAGCAAAAATTACACTAAGGAAATTAAAGTTGCTGAGGTCAACTTGCCAATTGGGTAATAGGCCGCAAGAGAGGACGATGCATTGAAGAATTGGACGAAGCGTCGATGAACCAATAACATGTCGAACAACATTTGATTCAAGCTTTGTAATAATTTTCTAGATCAAAGTAGGTTTTAAGTGTGCAGGATTAACTATGATAGCAATCAAGGCATAGAGCAAAATGAAGTCGCGGAGTCAAGAATGAGATTTCGTTGGGAGTTCGAGAGTTCGTCGAAAGTCCGGACGTTCGTCGGAAGTTCTACCGGAATTGACCAAGAAGTCTAAGAGTTTGCCAAAGAAGCTCATCGAAACTCACCAAGAAGATCATTGTGAAGACCAGGAGCTTGCTAGGAGTCCGCTAGAACATTGTCGAGAGATCGTTGGAAGTTTGCCAGAAGATCGCCGAAAGCTCGCCGGAAGAAACCTAAACTAACCGGAATTGATTTGCTTAGTGTATGCCTTAAAATTTGTAGTTAGCATATAATTAAGTTGGAATTAGGCCAACTCAATTAGGAGCCAATTAGGCCTAAGTTTAGGTTGTGTTGGGTTAAGTGAAAGGCCCAAACAGTGACCCAAACTGATAGAACCATCGATGGCACAATCTCCGAGACTGTGTTAGGTGATGGTACCACCCAGACTCAGTCTCCAAGACTGTCAGGCGATGGTACTGCCAGCCTGGGTGGTGGTACCATCTAGACATAGTCTTCTAGGCGATGGTATCGCCAGACTGGGTGGTGGTACCGCCTAGTGTCAATGCTACTAGCGGTGGTACCGCTAGGACCTAGGAAACCCGAGATGAGACCTTTTTTGGCTTTAATTTTGAAGTTATTTGGGGTCTATAAATATCCAGCTATTCATGCATTGCAAGAATTGAGCATAAAACTGAGAGCTAAAAGAAAAGAAAACGCTATTGTAATCTTGTGTGAACCCCTCTCAAACTCTAAGTGTTAGTGAAGTTTATGAGAGGAGGTTATGGGGGTATAAAGGTTCTCTCCTAAGTTTGTCAAAAGAAGAATAGAGTTGTAAGAAGGTAGTTGGTCTTCGCCTATTGAAGAAAGACCGTTAGTGAATGTCGATGGCCTTGACGAAAGAGGAATCGAGAGTGGATGTAGGTCACGACGACCGAACTACTATAAATTATTTTGCATTTACTTTGAGCAATTTGCTTTCATAGCAAACTGTCTCACCTTCTTATTGCTTTCACTATGTTTATGAATATACTTTCAAGTCAAGCATATTTTTTTAATTAGTTTTTATTATACTGACGTAATTTTTTTGCTGCACTAATTCACCCCTCCTCTTAGTGTCGACTCGATCCTAACATTTTCAACATCAAATTTATTGATGTAAATGACGAAAATAGGGACAACAATAGTTGTTGCTCGGTGGATCGACCAAAGACAGCGCCCATGCAAGGACTGCGGAGGAGCCGCTTGCCCGCCAAGACAATGCTTCTTAAAACATACACATTATTGCTTCTTAAAATATACATAGGATTAATCTTATTAGGTGTATAAGAATTAGATTTAAATCTAACATTTTGTTCCTTTATCATAAAGCATGCAATTGTCATGATCATTTTTTCAAAATCACTAGAAAGAGAAGCATGAATTTTTTTATGTAATTTTTTTATTTCTTACTAACTAATTTAAAATCATCAAACAACTCAAGTAATTTCATTGTAAGGTAAAGAGATTTTAGGTGAGTAATTTACCTTAATTTTGAGAGCCACTAAGGCATAGTTTACCACTTTGTCTTTATTGGTTTGCTCCTCGTCTTCAGAGGTACTTGATTTGTCCCAAGTCACCTTGAATGTCTTCTTCTTCTTTGGCAACCTCTTCTTTTCATGTTTATTTTTATTTTTTTATTCTTGTTTTATAAATTTTTTAAACTTTGTTGTTAAGAGTTCAATATCATCATCACTTAAGCTTTCGCTCGAGTGATCTTCTTTTGTTCTAAGTGCAAAATCCTTCTTGTTCTTTAGAAGATTGTTCTTATATTCATCAAGTTCATCATGTGCCTTACACGTCATGTCATAGATCATTAATGACCCGACAAGTTCTTCAAGTGGAAACTTGTTTAAGACTTTTGCCTCTTGTATTGCAATTACTTTAGGATTCCAATTTTTAGGAAGAGAATGTAAAATTTTATTGATAAATTTAAGATTTGAAAAACTTTTACTAAGTGCTTTTAAACTATTGATGATATCCATAAAATGGATGTACATACCAATAATAGTTTCATTTGGTGTCATATAAAACATTTTAAAATCATGTATCAAAAGAATAATCTTTAAATCTTTAACTCTACTAGTGCCTTCATGTGTGATTTCAAGTGTGTGTCAAATCTCATAAGTCATTTCGTAAATAGAAACTTGATTGAATTCATTTTTATCTAAAGTACAAAATCAAGCAATCATAGCTTTGGCATTCAAAGAGAGTTTTTTTCTCCAAATCATTCCAATCATTCATTAGAAGAGAAGACTTTTGAAATCTGTTTTCAACAATATTCCATAAATCAAGATTCAACGAAAGTAAGAAAACTCTCATCCGAGTTTTCCAATAAGTATAATCTATCTCATTGAACATAGGAGGATGAACGATAGAGTGATCCTCTTAAGAGCCGAAAAGAGTCATTTCTCTTAGGTGTTAAACAAATGAGAAAAACATGGCTCTGATACTAATTATTAGGATCAATACGACACTAAGAAGGGGGGGGGGGGGTGAATTAGAATTAGTAGTTGAAAATCTTCGTACGATAAAATTGTTTCAACAAAGTCCGTATCGGAAAGTAATGACTTAGAGTAAATGTAAAGTATAGAGTGCAGCTAAGTAATAAAAGAAAATAGTAAGGAAAGAACACATTAGATTTATAGTGGTTTAGTCGTCATGACCTACATCCACTCCCGATTCCTCTTCACTCGAAGCCATTGGCTTCCACTACCAGTTTTCCTTTAATGGACGAAGACCAACTATCCTTTTACACTCTTTCTTTTCATGGGTTTAGTAGACAACCCTTACAAGCCTCACACCTCTCTTGAATGATCTCAAAACTAGAAAGTAAGGAAGAGGATACTTAGCAATTGTACAACCTAGAATAATAACCTCTCTCTACTCTAATTCGTGCTTATCCATGCAGGAATACTTGGGGTATTTATAGACCCAAATGGCTTCAAAATTGGAGTAAAAAAAGGTCTCATCCCAAGTTTTTTGGGTCTTGGCGATACCATCGCCTGTGATGGGCGGTACTACCGCTTGCAGCATTTACACTAAGTGGTACCACCACCTAGACTGGCAGTACCATTACCTGACATAGGATGGTACCATCGCCCAGTCTGGCAATACTACTGCCTGACATGGTCTAAGAGACTATGTCTTGGAGACTGAGCCTCTAGCGGTGCCACCGCCTGACCCAACTTTTGGGTCATTGAATGGGCCTTTCTCATAACCCAAAATAGCCCTAATTTAGGCCCAGTTGGGCCCTAATTGAGTTAGCATGGTTACATCCAAAACTATCTCAATTAGCCCTCTAAACTACTTCGATTCAGATAAGTTATTACAAGCAAGAATACTAAGTTGTTCGGCATGTCATTGGTTCATCCAGCGCTTTGTCCGAACCTTTAGTGCATCGTCCTCTCTTGTGGCGTATTGCCCAATCGGTATTTTGACTTCTTGCAACAATCTGATCTCCTTGGTGTAATGTCTGATCTTCTTGGTTCGATACCCGAACTCATGGCACGAAGCCTTCTGCCAACACGTCGACTATTCCTCCGGTTTGACATCAAATCTTTTGACATGTTCAATTCAAGCACAACTTTTTATTCTTCCTACTTTAATCAATTTTTCTCTTATGATCGAAGCTAGTCCTACATCACTCAAAACCCAGATTAAGTTGTAACATTATCAATTGGTTTTATCATCAAAATTTGATATTCAAATTTTTGAGATGAGACTTTATCATCAAATTTTGATATTCAAATTTTTGGGATGAGACTTTATCAATTGGATGAAGCTAGTCCTACATCACTCAAAACCCAGATTAAGTTTTATCATCAAAATCTGGTGGTACCGCCAGTACTCTGAAAACCCAGGGATGAGACTTTTTTACTTTATTTTTGAAGTTTTTTGGGATCTATAAATACCTAGTTATTCTTACTTGAGGTAGTAAGAAAAGAGTATAAAAAACTTGTGATTCTAAGTATGTAAACTATGTTAAAAGTGTTGAGTTCCTTCCTCCTTAAGCTTTTAAGTCATTCTTAGAAATGTGTGAGGGTTACTTGTAAAAGAGAGTTGTAAGGGTTCTCTCTTAAGCTTGTGAAAAGGAAAAAAAAATTGTAACAAGGGTTATTGATCTTCGCTTATTGAAAAGTAGATCATTAGTGAAAGTCGGTGACCTTAACGGATGATAAATCACGAGTGGACATAGGTCACAACGACCGAACCACTATAAATTGGATGTGCATTTCCTTTTATGCTCTTTATTGATATTGCTTACTAATTTAATTGCTTACTATACTTATTATATTCTAAGTTAAGCATATTTCTGATACCGATTTTATCGAATGAATTTTCATATCATTTCTCCATTTCGAAAGCGCTAATTCAAACCCCCCCTCTCTTAGTGTCTTTACGATCCTAACAGAGAAAATATATAAATTATAAAGAAACCTTCACTCCTATGCCTAAACATAAAGCTATAAGGATACTTTTTGCCTATGCATATTTTATAAATTTTAAATTGATTTAAATGGATGTTAAAAGTTCTTTTCTTAATGATTTTATTTTTAAAGATGTTTATATTGAACAATCACCTAGATTTTAAAATAGTAATTTTCTAAATCATATTTATAAATTATCTAAGACTCTTTATTGGTTGAAACAAGCCTCTATTGCTTAACATGAGAGACCTAGTTCTTTTCTTATACAAAATAATTTTTCAAAAGGTAAAGTCGGCACCACATTGTTTATTAAATATTTTAATAATAATTTTTTATTATTTAGATTTATTTTGATGATATTATTTTTTTATTCTACTAATGAATCTTTATGTGAATCATTTGCTAAGAGTATGAGTTAAGAATTTGAAATAAGCTTGATGGATGAATTGATATTTTTTAGAATTACAAAATTTTCAATTAAATAATGAGATTTTCATTAGTCAAACCAAGTGTCCTCTTGATCTATTAAAATAATTTTATATAAATAATGCTATAGTTATCAACATACCAATGAGTGTCTCTACAAATTAAATATAGATAAGAAAGAAGAATGTCTTATTAAAAAAATATATAGAAGTATGATAGATAGTTTATTATACCTTACTACAACTAGATCGGATATAATGTTTACTATTGAACTTTGTGCAATATTTCAGTCTACTCTTAAATAATCTCACTATAAAGTAGTAAAAAAAAATTTAGATATAATATGAGATTATGGTATCCTAGATCTAAAAATTTTGATTTGATTACTTATGCTGATGACTTTGTATGATGTTGAATAGATAGAAAAAATACCTATACAACTTATCATTTCCTATATCATATACTTATTTCTTGATCATCCCAAGAAGTAAAACTTTATCACACTATATACAACTAAAACTGAGTATATTGTGACAAGTATATGTTGTGCACATATAATTTATATAAGAACACTTTAGAAGATTATGGATTTTTCCTGAAAGACACTCTTATAAAATATAATAACACTAGTGTAATTTGTTTGATAAAGAATCATATTCAATACTTTAGGAATAAAAACATTAAAATTAGATATTATTTTATTAGGGATCATTTTAGCAATCATGATATATCTTTGGATTTCATTGACACCAAACATTAGTTAGTAGACATTTTTATTAAAACACTAAATAAAAAATAATTTGATTTTATTAGAAGAGAATTAGACTTGTTGAATGTTTCAAATGTATGATTAAAATATTTTTCTATTTGTTCTCTTATGATTCTTTCTTTTTAGTAATGACTAAAGGGGAGATTTATCTAAACAAATCATGATCTTTCACTTAACTTCTTGGTGTTCATGACTTGAGATTGATTTTGTCACTCTTTTGTATTCATGACTTATATACTCTATTCTTTTTGTTGATAACAAAAAGAGAGAGAAAAAGTAACTCATATTTTTTATTAATGACCAAGAGATAGAAATAGTGATTCATGCCTAGCCTATGTGTTGAACAAGGAGACTTATGATTTTAATGACCAAGAGATAGAAATAGTGATTCATGCCTAGCCTATGTGTTGAACAAGGAGACTTATGATGCTTTTATAAATTTTTGTTTATAGTGACTCATTCCTAACTTTTGTTAATTATTCTTTGAAATTCAAATCTAGATTGAATATTTAGACTTATAATGATAATATCAATAAGATCAATTTTTTTTGTTAAATCTCGGATTTTAATGATGAAATCAATTGATAATTGTTTGATCTAATCTATATATTAAGAAAAGTGTGCAGGATTAACTACGACAACAATAAGACATAAAGCAGTTGTTGTGTTGGAGTCAAGATCGAGATCTCGTTGGGAGTTCAAGAGTTCACCGGAAGTCCGGATGTTTGTTAGAGGTTCTGCCAGAACCAATTGAGAAGTCCAGGAGCTTGCTAACGAAGCTCATCGGAACTCGCCAAGAAGATAGTCGTAAAGTCTAGGAGCTTGTCGGGAGTCCACCAGAACATTACCGGGAGTTCGTCGAAAGTTCGTCGGAAGATCACCGGAAGCTCGCTGGAAGAGCAATTGATATACCGGAACAAGAGTACTTTGATTATGTCTTAGTTATTATAGTTAGATCATAAATTGAGTTAGGATTGGGAGGTAATCCCACTAACTTAGTTAGGGGCCAACTGTTGAATCTCGAATTTTGATGATGAAGTCAATTATCATTTGTTGATCTAATCTATATGTTGAGAAAAGTGTGCAGGATTAACTACGATGTTAGTAAGACATGCAATAGATATTGTGCTAGAGTCAAGACCAAGATCATGTTGGGAGTTTAAGAGTTCGTCGAAAGTCCAGACGTTCGTCGGAAGTTCTACGGGAACCAACCGAGAAGTCTTGGAGCTTGCCATAGAAGCTCGTCGGAACTCGCCAAAAATATCATCGCGAAGTCTAGGAGCTTGCCGGGAGTCTGCTGGAGCATCATCGAGGGTTTGTCGGATGTTCGCCTGAAGTTCGCCGGAAGAGCGATTGACGCACCAGAACACAAATTATAGTAATCATGTCTTAAATGACGTAGTTAGAGTTTAGATAAAGTTAAGATTGGGAGGTAATCCCACTAACTTAATTAAGGGTTAATTGGGCCCTTAACACACCCAAATTGGGCCAAATGGAATAGCCCATTTGGACCTTGAATTCCTGGCCTATGGTGGCACCGCCCAGGAGACTCGGTCTCCCAGGAATTTTGAGCGGTGGTACCGCCGGCAATTATTGCTGCTAGCGATGGTACCGACCCTGTCAGGCGGTGGTACCGCCTGAGCTCAATCTTCGAGTGCTGTCAAGCGGTAGAACCGCCCAGACTGAGCGGTAGTACCGCCCAATGTTAGATGGCAGGCGGTAGTACTGCCCAGTAATGGCGGTGGTACCGCTAAGACCCCGAAAATCTGGGAATGGACACTTTTAGGCTCCATTTTCAAACTCATTGGGGCCTATAAAAACCCCACCCTTTCCTGCAGGAAAGGGAATGAAAACTTGCTTTAATCTTGAGTCTTTGAGACTTTAAAAGTGTTGTAAAAGCTAGAGTTTTCCTCCTTCTTTCTTCTAAGTGTTGAGATCATTCAAGAGAGGAGTGAAACTTGTAAGGGTTGTCTCCTAAGCCCAGCAAAAGGAGAAAAGCTGTAAAAGGGTGGTTGGCCTTCACCTATTGAAGGAAGGCCTCTAGTGGATGCCAATGACCTCGTCGGAGGAGGAAGCCGATAGTGGATGTAGGTCACGTTGACCGAACCACTCTAAAATCTCAGTTTGCATTTACTTTGAGTATCTTTCCTTTATAGCAAACTGCCTCTCCTCCTTACTATGCTTTAAATACGTCTACATTCGCTTTGACATAAAACATCCTCCGAGATCGGTTTTCTACAAAGTCTTTACGAAATCTACATTTTTTTTTTATTTGTGTGATTTACATTGCTGCAAATCACCTTAGTCTTCTCTTGCATTTTCACTTAAGACTTCAAGCTCAAATTCCTTCCGAAACGAATTGAGTTGAAATCATTCTCGTTGAATCGGCTTTAATCGAAATAAGGTTTTTGAAATAGTGAAAGTTTTTCACTGTACTAATTCACCCCCCCCTTCTTAGTGCGCTCTTGATCCTAATAATTGGTATTAGAGTGAGGCTCACTCATAGTTGGATTAAAACCCAAGAGAGATGGCATTTGCTAGAAACCAAGAAGGTCACTCAATTACACGTCCGCCCATGTTCAATAGGGCGAATTACACCTATTGAAAGACTTGAATGAGGATCTTCCTAATTTCTATGGATTTTGAGCTTTGGAATATTATAGAAAATGGATTTCAAAAGTCTTTTCTTTCAATGATCGATTGGAATGAATTAGAGAAGAAGACTTTCGCTTTAAATGCAAAGGCTATGAATGTCTTATTTTGTACACTAGATAAAAACAAGTTCAATCGTGTTTCGATTTGTGAAACGACTTTTGATATTTGATACACACACAAAATGACTCACGAAGGCACAAGTAGAGTGAAAGAGTAAAAAATCAATTTTTTAGTACATTCTTATGAATTATTTCGAATGAAACCGAGTGACACCATTGGAGACATGTACACCCGTTTTACGGATGTCGTTAATGGTCTAAAAAGACTTCGTAAAGGTTTTTTGGATTTCGAGCTCATTAATAAAGTTTTAAGATCCCTTCCAAGGAGTTGGGACCCTAAAGTCATGGTCATTCAAGAGGCCAACGATTTAAAAAACTTTCCTCTTAAAGAATTAATTGGGTCACTAATGACCTATGAAATGACTAGCAAAGCTCATGAAGAGTATGAGGACACCTTCCAAAGAATAGGAAGGATATGACACTAAGAACACAAGAAGACCACTTGAGAGAAAACTCAAGTGATGAGGACTTTGACAATGACTTGGCACTTTTAACAAAAAAATTCAAAAAATTCATTAAAAAAAATAAATTTAAAAATAACACTAAAAATAAATTTGAACCCAAAAAAGACCAAGTAATTTGCTACGAATGCAAGAAGTCGGGACACTACAAAAGTGAATGTCCCTAAACCAAGAAGAGAATACCAAAGAAGAAGGCGATCAAAGCAACAAGGGATGACTCAAGCGCATCCGAAGAAGAGGAGCCCAACATCAAGCAAGTTACTTAGTATACACTAATAGCCATCGGAGAGGATGTATCAAGTTCAATTGATGCAAATTTATCATTTGATGAATTATTAAATGTTTTCCATGATTTATTTGATGAATGCAAAACAATTAGTAGAAAATATAAATTGTTAAAAAAGGAGCATGATACTCTTGTTAGTAATTTTGATAAATTAAAAATTGAGCATAATGAAAGTTTAGCTCCATGTACGAAATGTCATAATTTAGAAATACTTCGAAATGAGAACTTACTACTCAAGGATACCTTGAAGAAATTTGAGATTGGTAGCAAGTCTTTGAACATGATCCTTACCAATAAGGGTCATGTTCATAAAAGAACATGATCCTTACCAATAAGGGTCATGTTCATAAAATCCAACCACCTTCATTAAAGGTCCTATCTTGCATATTTCGCACCAAAACAAATGCAACTTTTGTTGCAAACATGAACATAGAATTTATCATTGTCCATTCAAGAAGGTTAGTCCAAACAAATTGATTTGGGTTCATAAAGGAACCGTAAAGAACTCCATGCAACATGATAAGCAATTTAGATCGATTTTTTAGGCACCCAAGGTCAATTTGGTACCTAAAAATCATCCTTTTTTGTAGAAACGTATACCATCATAAGTTAGAAGCAAGAGATGGTACCTTGATAGTGGATGCTCAAGGCATATGACCGGAGATCCATCTTAATTCTCTAAGCTCACCAGCATAGACGAAGGATATGTCACCTTCGAAGACAACAACAAGGGTAAAATTATTGGCAAAGGAACCATAGGTAACAAATCCAACTTCTTTATTGAAGATATTTTGTTAGTTGATGGTTTGAAACATAACCTCTTGAGCATTAGTCAATTATGTGATAAAGGATATATTGTTAAATTTGAATCTAATGCTTGCATTATTGAAAAACCACACAAAAACACATCTATGATTACATTAAAACAAAATAACGTATACACCAATGACATTAATGATCTCTGTAATGAAATGTGTTTTTCGGTTTTGAATGACGATGCTTGGCTTTGGTATAGGAGATTAGGTCATGCTAGCATGAAGCTAATCACCCAAATTTCATCCAAAGAACTTGTAAGAAGAATTCTTCATATCAAGTTCGTCAAAGATAATGTGTGTGATGCTTATCAATTAGGAAAACAAATAAAAGGTAGCTTCAAACCTAAGAATCAAATAAGCACCTATAGACCTTTGCAATTTATCCATATGGACTTATTCGGACCAATTTCTACATCAAGCCTAGGAGGTAGCAAATATGCTTTTGTCATTGTAGATGATTATAGTAGATACACATTGACTTATTTATTGACACAGAAAAGTGAATGCTTTAGATATTTTACCAAGTTTTGTAAACTTGTTCAAAATGAAAAGGGTTCTATGATTTTGTCAATTCGAAGTGATCATGGTGGTGAATTTCAAAACTGCAATTTTGTGAATCCAATGGATACAACCACAACTTCTCTACTCCAGGAAATCCTCAACAAAATGGAGTAGTAGAAAGAAATAATAGAAATTTACAAGAAATGGCAAGAACCATGTTGAATGAACATAGCCTACCCAAATATTTTTGGACCGAAGCCGTAAACACGGTATGCTATATCATGAATAGAGTTCTAGTAAGACCCTTACTCACCAAAACTCCTTATGAGTTGTGGAACAATAAAAAACCTAATGTTTCATATTTTAAAGTTTTTGGATGTAAGTGTTTTATCTTGAATGAAAAAGATGCTTTAGGAAAATTTGATGCTAAATCTGATGAAGGAATTTTTCTTAGCTATTCTTCGATTTCTAAACCATTTCGTATCTTTAATAAAGAACTTTAATTATAAAAGAATTCATTCATGTTATTTTTAATGAGATTTCTGAAATTAAGAAAAATGATTTTGATGATAATGTTAATTTTGATACTTTGAATTTAAATGAAACCCCTTCTCCAACTAGCAACTTAGATGCATCCACTTCCGAAACATCCTTACCCAAGGATTGGAAGTATATAGATGCTCATCCTAAGGAGCTAATCATATGAGACACATCTAAAGGGATTCAAACACCTTCTTCTCTTAAACATTTTTGTGCCAACGTCGCTTTTCTCTCCCAAATTGAACCAAAATATATTGGCGAAGCCATGAAAGATGATTCATGGATTATCGCAATGCAAGATAAGTTAAATCAATTTGAGAGAAATGAGATGTGGAAGCTTGTTCCTAAGTCAAATGACCACTTAGTTATTAGTACTAAATGGGTCTTTAGAAATAAGCAAGATGAATCTAGTATCGTGGTTAGAAATAAGGCTAGATTAGTGGCCAAAGGTTTCAACCCAGAAGAATGTATCAATTACGAAAAAACCCTCGCTCCTGTGGCTCGATTAGAAGCTATAAGGATACTCCTTGCCTACGCTAGTAGTAATAATTTTAAGTTATTTCAAATGTATGTTAAAAGTGCTTTTCTTAGTGGCTTTATTTCCAAAGAAGTTTATGTTGAACAACCTCTAGGATTTGAGAACAATAGTGTCCCTAATCATGTATTTAAATTGACAAAAGCTCTCTATGGTTTAAAATAAGCCCCAAGGGCTTGGTATAAGAGACTTAATTCATTTCTTATTAAAAATAATTTCTCTAAAGGCAAGGTCGATACTACATTGTTTATCAAAAATTTTAAAAATAATTTTCTTATTGTTCAAATTTATGTTGATGATATTATCTTCGGTTCCACGAATGAATCTCTTTGTGAATCATTTATTAAGAGTATGAGTCTTGAATTTGAAATGAGTTTGATGGGAGAATTAACCTTCTTTTTGGGTTTACAAATCAAACAACTAAGTAATAGCATATTTCTTAGTCAAACAAAATATGCTTTAGATTTTCTAAAGAGGTTTAACATGGATAGCTCAAAAGCTATTAACACTCCTATAAGCACCTCCACTAAGTTAGAAATTAATGAAAGTGGAGAAAGCTTTGATCAAAAAACTTATAGGGGTATGATAGAAAATTTACTTTACCTCACTGCAACTAGACCGGATATCATGTTTAGTGTAAGACTTTGTGCTAGGTTTCAATCTAATCCTAAGATATCTCATCTCAAAGTAGTTAAAAGAATACTTAGATATCTTAAAGGAACCACAAATCTAGGATTATAGTATCCAAAATCTGAGAACTTTGAGCTAATTGCTTATGCTGATGTGGATTTTGCTGGATGTAGACTAGATAGAAAAAGTACATCAGGAACATGTCAATTTTTAGGACATGCGCTTATTTCTTGATCATCCAAGAAACAAAACTTGGTTGCACTATCTACAACTGAAACTAAGTATATTGTAGCTAGTGCATGTTGTGCACAAGTTGTGTGGATGAAAAACACTTTAAAGGACTATAAGATTTATCTTAAAAATATCCCCATAAAATGTGATAACACAAGTGCAATATGTTTAACAAAGAATCTCATTCAACACTCTAGAATAAAACATATTGATATTAGGCATCATTTTATATGAGATCATGTCACTAATCATGATGTAATCATAGAGTTTATTGATACTAAACATCAATTAGCTGATATTTTTATAAAACCTTTAAATGAAAAACAATTTGATTTTATTAGAAGAAAATTAGGAATGTTGATTTGTCTAAATGCATGAATTTATTAAATTTTATTTTCAAACTTTCTTGATTCTTTAATCAATCACTTAAATTCAGTGCTGAAAATTTTATGATACAAATTTGACATGATTGTATGCTTCAATAACATGTTTACTTTAGTTGGAAATTTTATGCCTTGATGCGAAAAGTTTCCATGATGATGAGCATGTTATACTTTTATGATTGTGATTTGAGAAGTTTTAATCATATATCGGATTCTTAATCTTTTAGCACTACAAAGCACTAATGAGTTTATCTTCATAATTGTGATTAAAAAGCTCTGACAAAATATCATCCGAATGCATGATTTTATTGTATTTCTCTTCCGGACTTAATGTATTTCTTGAATGGAGTTTTTATGAGTCTATGCCATATCAAATTTATTGCATATCCATGCTCCATCACTAAATGATTTTTGATACATGGAATTAATTGACAAATGCATCTCTCATGGATTTATCTTTTGTGAATTTTAATTGAGAAATGGATTTGATAGAATAATTCTTTCACATGAATTCCTTCTTGATGAAGGAAGATTTTTTTTTTAGATGAACACTTGCAAAGATTTAATTTCACATGTATATTTTGATCCTTGTGAAAAATGAAGCATAATGAAACTCTTTTATTGTTTTTAACTTCATTCAAAGTTGGTTCTCAATGGCTTTTCCTCCTTCATGCAAAGCGTTAATGATAAATAATAAGAAGTAATGGAAGCTATCTCTTTTATGTGAACTTGTGAATGATACCATGTCATGAATGATTGAAATATGATTGATATAAATTGTTTTTACAAAGTTGAAATATGACATGAATCTTTTTTTTACCACACTTGCATACATTATTGAATCGTTCTCCTTTTTTTTATAACAAAGGGGGAGAAATATATGGTAAATTGATGATAGAATGAATTGCTATACATGTTTGCATTATGATAAGATATCTGGAGCTTAACTTGCAATTTTACAAAGTTGATATCTTGCCATATGATGAAATTGCTATGATTGTTATCCTTCACATTTGAAATATAAGACTTAAAAATGGATGTCATGCCTTAACATCATTTTCAAAATTGCTATATCATGATAGGAATCATGATGGGAGTATTGATAAGTTTAAATGAACTTAACTTATCAATATGTCTCTTGAATTCAAATGCTTTGAATTCAAAAATGACTTTTCTCAAGTATGGCATATAGATTGGGGGAGTTAAGGTTAACTCCGTCATCAATTGATTGTCATCATTAAAAAGAGAGAGATTGTTGAATCTTATATTTTGATGATGAAGTCAATTATCATTTGTTGATTTAATCTATATGTTGAGAAAAGTGTGCAGGATTAACTACGATGGCAGTAAGACATGCAGCAGGTGTGGTACCAGAGTCAAGACTAAGATCACGTTGGGAGTTCAAGAGTTCGTCGGAAGTTCGGACGTTCGTCGAAAGTTCTGCAAGAACCAACCGAGAAGCCCTAGAGCTTACCATAGAAGCTCGTCGGGACTCGCCAAGAAGATCATCGCGAAGTCCAAGAGCTTGCCGGGAGTCCGCTGGAGCATCGCCGAGGGTTCATCGGATGTTCGCCGGAAGCTCACCAGAAGAGCGATTGACGCACCGGAACATGAATTGCAATAATCATGTCTAAAATGTCGTAGTTAGAGTTTAGATTAAGTTAGGATTGGGAGGTAATTCTGTTAGGATCAAGAGCACTAAGAGGGGGGGGACTTTCATCGATTTCAAACTGTGTTCGTATGATAAAAATGATTTCGGTATGAAAGTCAATTCGAAAATTAATTTAACTTAAGATCAAGCAAAGTTCAGTTAAAGTAAATCTATGGAGGCAGTTGCAGTTAAGATAGAGAACAAAATGTAAATGCAAAATGAGATTTATAGTGGTTCGGTCAATCTTGACCTACATCCACTTTTGGCTTCCTCCTCCGATGAGGTCACCGACATCCACTAGAGGCCTTCCTTCAATAGGTGAAGGCTAACCACCCTTTTACAATTTCACTCCTTTCGATGGGCTTAGGAGACAACCCTTACATATTTTTCACTCCTCTCTTGAATGATCAAAACTTGGAAGAAAAGTGGGAGAAGAACTTTTGGCCTTTTACAACACTTTTAAGCTATTAAAATCTCAGAATAAATACTAAGTTTAGATGCCCTTCATGCATGAAAGGGTGGGGTTTATATAGGCCCCAAGAGGATTCAAATTTGGGCTCCAAATTTGAATTCTTATGGGTTTTCCAAAGCTGGCGGTGCCACCGCCTGTCAGTGTAAGATACTGACAGTGTACTAGCGGTGCCACCGCCTAGTCTGGCGGTGCCACCACCTAGACTATTTTAGCTTACTAGTTGGCCTACAAACTTGGCCCAAACCAGTCCGAACTCGAGCCCAATTGGCCCCTAACCAGGTTATAGGATTAACCCTTAATCCTAACCCTAATTACATGTAAATTATAAAATTAAGATAGTCCTAAGTAGGTTTTTAACCTGCAATGTCGAGTTCCCTTCTAGTGAGCTTCCAGCGAACGTCTGACGAACTCTCGGTGATGCTCCTACAGACTTCCGGTAAACTACTGGACTTGCAACGATCCACTTGGCGAGTTCCGATGAACTTCTTTGGCAAGCTCCTAGACTTCTCGGATTTGTTCCCGCAGAACCTCCGACGACCGTCCGGACTTCCGTCGAACTCTCGAACCCCTAACGTGATCATAGTCTTGACTCTGACGCAACTCCTGCTGCATGTCTTACTTTCATCATAATTAATCCTACACACTTATCTCAACATATGGATTAGATAACAAATGACAATTGACTTCATCATCAAAATCCAAGATTCAATAATTTCCCCCTTTTTGATGATGACAATCAATTGATAATAGAGTTAACCTTAACTCCCCCTATCTATATGCCATAGTCGAGATAAGTCATTCTTGAATTTCAAAGCTTTTGAATTCAAGAGACATATTGATAAGTTAAGATTGTTTAACCTTATCAATACTCCCATCATGATTCCTATCATGATGTATCTCTCTGAAAATGATGTCAAGGCTTGACATCCATTTTCAACCCTTACATTTCAAGTGTGAATGATAGTAATAGTAGTACTTCATCATATGGTAAGATATCAAAATATAAAATTACGATGTATGCTTTTGATATCTAAACATAACGCAAGCATTTCAACTGTTTAGCAATCATAGCATTTCATCACATGGCAAGATATCATCATGTAAAATTGCGATGCAAGTTCTTGATATCTTAACATGATGCATATATGGCATAATGCAAGTATGGCAATCATAGCATTTCTATCATCAATTTATCATATATTTCGATGCAAGCTTCTTTTGATATCTTAACATAATTCAAATTCAAATATGGCACTCATAGCATCAATTCATATATTTCTCCCCCTTTATCATCAACAAAAAGGAGAACAATATAAGCAAATTTTAAACATAAGTGCGATGATGATTCATGCCATAATTAGGTTCATGTCATTTTTCAACAATGAGTGATAGGATACCAATTATACAAACATCTTCAAGGAAAATATGATATGGAGATTACTTCTTCCTTTTTATTTGGTATTATCTTTTTGCATGAAGGAGGAAAGTCATTTGTGAGATTACTCGAATGAAGTTAAAATTAATAAGAGATTCAAAATCATGTTTCAAGATGTGTATGTGAATCAAATCCTTGCTTAAAAAAAATCTTCCTTTTTCAAGAAGGAATTTATAAGAAAGAATCATTTCATCAAATCCATTTTTCGAAAAAAAAATATTTTTCACATGATAAGTCTATGAGAGATGCATTTGCTAATTGATTCTATATGTCAAAAATCAATGATATGAATTAAACTTTATATGACATGCTTATAAAAGCTACATTAAGTCCGGAAGAGAATAATGTATCGTTAGAATCAAGAAAATCTGAAAATGAAATTTAACACTTTCATGCATTTGGACAAAGTTTTGTTATAGATTTTCAAACACAATCATGAAGATAAAACATGTTTATTATTATGAAAATTTTATATACAAAACACATAATTTCCAACATGTTATTAAGGCATGTAATCGTGTAAAATCATCATAACAGTTAAATGATTTGATCATTGAATCAAGAACATCCAAAAAATAATTTTGATAAGTTCATGCATTCGGACACATTAACATACCTAATTCTCTTCTAATGAAATCAAATTGTTCTTCACTTAAAGGCTTTGTAAAAATATCAGCTAGTTGATGTTTAGTATCAATGAACTCTATAACTACATCATGATTAGTGACATGATCTCGTATAAAGTGATGTCTAATATCAATATGTTTTATTCTTGAGTGTTGAATGGGATTTTTTGTTAAACATATAGCACTTGTGTTATCACATTTAATGGAAATATTTTTAAGATGAACTTTATAATCTTCTAAGGTGTTTTTCATCCACACAACTTGTGCACAGCATGCACTAGCTGCAATATACTCAGCTTCGGTTGTTGATAGTGTAATTGAGTTTTGTTTCTTAGATGAACAGGAAACAAGAGCATGTCCCAAAAATTGGCAAGTTCCTGATGTGCTTTTTATATCTAGTCTACACCCAGCAAAATCCGCATCAGCATAAGCAATTAACTCAAACTTCTCGGTTTTTGGATACCATAATCCTAGATTTGTGGTGCCTTTAAGATATCTAAGTATTATTTTAACCGCTTTGAGATGAGATATCTTATGGTTTGATTGAAACCTAGCACAAAGTCCTACACTGAACATGATATTCGGTCTAGTTGCAGTGCGATAAAGTAAACTTTCTATCATACCCCTATAAATTTTTTGATCGAAGCTTTCTCCACATTCATCAACTTCTAACTTAGTGGAGGTGCTCATAGGAGTGTTAATAGCTTTTGAGCTTTCCATATTAAATCTTTTTAGCAAATCTAAAACATATTTAGTTTGACTAATAAAGATATCATTTCTTAGTTGCTTAATTTGTAAGCCTAAGAAAAAGGTTAATTCTCCCATCAAACTCATTTCAAATTCAAGACTCATGGTTTTAGCAAGAGATTCACAAAGAGATTCGTTTATAGAACCAAAAATAATATCATCAATATAAATCTGAATAATGAGAAAATTATTTTTAAAATTCTTGATAAATAATGTAGTATTGACCTTGCCTTTTGTGAAATTATTTTCAATAAGAAAAGAACTAAGTCTCTCATACCAAGCCCTTGGAGCTTGTTTCAAACCATAGAGAGCTTTAGTTAACTTAAACACATGATTAGGGAGGCTATTATTTTCAAATCCGGGAGATTGTTCAACATAAACTTCTTCGGAAATAAAGCCATTAAGAAAAGCGCTTTTAACATCCATTTGAAATAACTTAAAATTATTATTACTAGCATAGGCAAGGAGCATCCTTATGGCTTCTAATCTAGCCACAAGAGCAAAGGTTTCTTCGTAATCGATACCTTCTTCTTGGTTGAAACCTTTGGCTACTAATCTAGCCTTGTTTCTAACCACGATACTATATTCATCTTACTTGTTTCTAAAGACTCATTTAGTATCAATAACTAAATAGTCATTCGGCCTAGGAACAAGCTTCCACACCTCATTTCTCTCAAATTGATTTAACTCATCTTGCATTGTGATAATCCATGAATCATCTTTCATGGCTTCGTCAATATATTTAGGTTCAATTTAGGAGAAAAAAGCAGCGTTGGCACAAAAAATTTTAAGAGAAGAACGTGTTTGAACCCTCTTAGATATGTCTCCTAGGATTAGCTCCTTAGGATGAGCATCTACATACTTCCAATCTTTGGATAAGGATGTTTCGGAAGTGGATGCATCCAAGTTGCTAGTTGGAGAAGGGGTTTTATTTAAATTCAAAGAATCAAAATTAACATCATCATCAAAATCATTTTTCTTGATTTCGGAAATCTCATTGAAAACAACATGAATAGATTCTTCTATAATTAAAGTTCTTTTATTGAAGATACAAAAAGCTTTAGAAACCGAAGAATAACCAAGGAAAAGAAAATTCCCTCATCGGATTTAGCATCAAATTTTTCCAAGGCATCTTTTTCATTCAAGATAAACCACTACACCCAAAAACTTTAAAATATGAAACATCATTTTCTTGATTTCGGAAATCTCATTGAAAACAACATGAATAGATTCTTCTATAATTAAAGTTCTTTTATTGAAGATACAAAAGCTTTAGAAACCGAAGAATAACCAAGGAAAATTCCTTCATCGGATTTAGCATCAAATTTTTCCAAGGCATCTTTTTCATTCAAGATAAAACACTTACACCCAAAAACTTTAAAATATGAAACATTGGATTTTTTGTTGTTCCACAACTCATAGGGAGTTTTGGTGAGTAAGGGTCTTACTAAAACTCTATTCAAAATATAGCATACAGTGTTTACGGCTTCGGCCCAAAAATATTTAGGTAGGCCATGTTCATTCAACATGGTTCTCACCATTTCTTGTAAATTTTTATTTTTTCTTTCTACTACTCCATTTTGTTGAGGATTTCTTAGAGTAGAGAAGTTGTGATTATATCCATTAAATTCACAAAATTCATGGAAATCAGGTTTTAAAATTCACCACCATGATCACTTCTAATTGACGAAATCATATAAACCTTTTCATTTTGGACAAGTTTGCAAAACTTGGTAAAATGTCTAAAGCATTCATTTTTGTGTTTTAAGAAATAAGTCCATGTGTATCTACTATAGTCATCTCCAATGACGAAGGCGTATTTGCTACCTCCTAGACTTGATGTAGAGATAGGTCCAAACAAGTCCATATGGATCAATTGTAAGGGCCTAGAGGTGCTTATTTGATTCTTAGATTTGAAACTACCCTTAATTTATTTTCCTAATTGACAAGCATCACACACATTATCTTTGATGAACTTGATATGAGGAATTCCTCTTACAAGTTTTTTGGATGATATTTGAGTGATTAGTTTTATGCTAGCATGACCTAATCTCCTATGCCAAAGCCAAGCATCCTCATTCAAAACCGAGAAACACATTTCATTGCAAAGATCATTGATGTCAATGGTGTATACGTTATTTTGTTTTAATGCAATCATAAATGTGTTTTTATGTGGTTTTTCAATGATGCAAGCATTATATTCGAATTTGATAATATATCCTTTATCACATAATTGACTAATGCTCAAGAGGTTATGTTTTAAACCATCAACTAACAAAACATCTTCAATAAAAAAGTTAGATTTGTTACCTATAGTTCCTTTGCCAATGATTTTACCCTTGTTGTTGTCTTCGAATGTGACATAGCCTTCGTCTATGCTAGTGAGCTTAGAGAATTGAGATGGATCTCCGGTCATATGCCTTGAGCATCCACTATCAAGATACCATCTCTTGCTCCTAGCTTGTGATGGTATATGTTTCTACAAGAAAGGATGATTTTTAGGTACCCATTTACTTTTGGGTGCCTCAAATATTGATCTAAATTGTTTATCATGTTGCATAGAATTTATCGTGGTTCCTTTAGGAACCTAAATCAATTTGTTCGGACTAACTTTCTTGAATGGACAATAATAAGTTCTATGTTCATGTTTGCAACAAAAGTTGCATTTGCTTTGGTGCCAAACATGTAAGATATGGCCTTTAATGAAGGTGGTTGGATTTTGGTAAGGACTTCTCACAAATCCTATTCCACTTCTCTAAGCTCTGTCAAGCGATAGTACTGCCCAGACTGGGCAGTGGTACCACCCAATGTTAGGTGTCAGGCGGTGGTACCGCCAATACCCCGGAAATCCGGAAAGAGACACTTTTTGGCTCCAATTTTGATGTCGTTTGAGGGCTATAAATACCTATCTCTTTTCTACATGAAAGGGTACGAAAGTGTTGTTATAATCTTGAATTTCTTAGGTGTTAAAGTGGTGTAAAAGTACTAGAGTTCTCCTCCTCCCTTTTCTAAGTGTTGAGATCATTCAAAAGAGGTGTAAAACTTATAAGGGTTATCTCCTCAACCCGAAAAAGGAGAAAGTGCTATAAAAGGTGGTTGATCTTTGCCTATTGAAGGAAGGCCATTAGTAGACACCGGTGACCTCGATGGAGGAGGAATCCGAAGTGGATGTAGGTCTCATTGACCGAACCACACTAAATTTTGGTTTGCTTTTCCTTTTGTGCAATTTACTTTACAGCAAACCTCCTTGAGCTTTTTCTTACATTCTTACAAAAGTTTTAAGTTCAACATCTTTCTGAAATGATTTGAATCTAGATGAACTTTATACGAAATTGAAGAATTTTTTGCTGCACTAATTCAGCCCCCCCTCTTATTGCTGCTCTTGATCCTAACAATTGGTATTAGAGCAAGATTCACTCTTATTTAGTTTAAAACCCAAGAGAGATGGTATTTGCCAGCAACCAAGAGGGTCATTCAATTACACGTCCGCCTATGTTTAATGGGACGGATTACACATATTGGAAGATTAGAATGAGGATCTTCCTAATTTCAATGGATTTCGGATTATGAAATATAGTAGAAAATGGGTTTCAAAAGTCTTCTCTTCCAATGAATGATTGGAATGAGTTGGAGAAGAAGACTTTCGCTTTAAACACCAAGGTTATGAATGCCTTGTTTTATGCTTTAGATAAAAACGAGTTCAATCATGTGTCTATTTGTGAAACGACTTTTGATATTTGGCACACACTCGAAGTGACTCATGAAGGCACTAGTAGAGTGAAGGAGTCGAAAATTAATCTTTTAGTGCACACTTATGAGTTGTTTTGGATGAAACCGAATGAGACCATTGGAGACATGTACACCCGATTTACGGATGTCATCAATGGTCTAAAAGGACTTGGTAAAAGTTTCTTGGATTTTGAACTTGTTAATAAAATTTTAAGATCCCTTCCAAAGAGTTGGAACCCTAAAGTAATGGTCACTCAAGAGGCCAAGGACTTAAATAACTTTCCTCTCGAAGAACTAATCGGGTCACTAATGACCTGTGAGATGACTTGTAATGCTCATGAAGAGCTTGAGAACAACCTTCCAAAGAACAAGAAGGATATGACACTAAGAAATCAAGAAGACTACTTGAAAGAAAATTCAAGTGATGAGGACTTTGATGATGACTTAGCTCTCTTGACAAGAAAGTTCAAAAAAGGAATAAAAAGGAATAAATTTAAAAATAACACTAAAAATAAATTTGAACATAAGAAAGATCAAATAATATGCTACGAATGTAAGAAGCCAGGACATTATAGGAGTGAATGTCCCCTAGCCAAGAATAAGCAACCAAAGAAGAAGAAGACTTTTATAGCAACATGGGACAACTCAAGTGCATCCGAAAAAGAGGAGCCAACCAACACCGAGCAAGTTGCTCACTATGCACTAATAGCCATTGAAGATGAGGTAACAAGTTCCTTAGACACAAATTTATTTTTCGATGAGCTTTTAAGTGCTTTTCATAAATTGTTTAATGAATGTAGAACCTTGAGTAAAAAGTATAACTCTTTGAAAAAGGAATATGCTTCTCTTGTTAGCGATTTTGATAGACTAAAAATTAAGCATGATGATAGTTTAAATCCCTGTATAAAATGTCATGAAATAGAAATACTTAGAAAGGAAAACTTGTTACTCAAAAAAATCTTAGAAAAGTTTGAGATTGGTAGCAAGTCCTTGAACATGATCCTTGCCAATAAGGGTTACGTTCATAAAAAAGGCAGAATTGGATTTGTGAGTACCTCTCACCAAAATCCAACCACCTTTGTTAAAATCCTCACTTTACATATTTCACCCCGAAACAAATGTAACTTTTGTTGTAAATTTGGGCATGTAGCTTATCATTATCCATTTAAGAAATATAGTTCACATAAATTGATTTGGGTTCCTAAAGGAACCATAAAGAACTCCATGCAAAATGATAAGTTAAGCCAATCGATTTTTGAGGCACCCAAGGTCAAATAGGTACCTAAAAATCATCTTTTTTTGTAGAAATATTTACCATCACAAACTAGGAGCAAGAGATGGTACCTTAATAGTGGATGCTCAAGGCATATGACTGGAGATCCATCTCAATTCTCTAAGCTCACTAGCCTAGACGAAGGATATGTCACCTTTGGAGACAACAACAAGGGTAAAATCATTGGCAAAGGAACTATAAGAAACAAATCCAACTTCTTTATTGAAGATGTGTTATTGGTTGTTGGCTTAAAGCATAATCTCTTAAGCACTAGTGAATTGTGTGATAAAGGATACATCATTAGATTTGAATCCAATGCTTGCATTATTGAAAAATCATACAAAAACACATTTATGATTGCTCTAAAATAAAATAATGTATACACTATCAACATTAATTATCTTCGTAATAAAATATGTTTTTCGGTTTTGAATGACGATGCTTGCCTTTGGTGTAGGAGATTAGGTCATGCTAGCATAAAACTAATCTCTCAAATTTCATCTAAAGAATTTGTATGAGGAATTCCTTACATTAAGTTCGTCAAAGATAATGTGTGTGATGCATGTCAACTAGGAAAACAAATAAAAGGTAGCTTTAAACCAAAGAACCAAATAAGCACCTCTAGACCATTGCAATTGATCCATATGGACTTGTTCGGACCAATTACTATATCAAGCCTAGGAGGTAGCAAATACGCCTTTGCTATCATGGATGATTATAGTAGATACATATGGACTTACTTTTTGGCACACAAAAGTGATTGTTTTAGGTATTTCTCTAAATTTTGTGAATCTAATAGATACAACCACAACTTATTTACTCCAAGAAATCATCAACAAAATAGAGTAGTAGAAAGAAAGAATAGAAACTTACAAGAAATGGCAAGAACCATGTTAAACGAACATATCCTACCCAAATATTTTTGGATCGAAGTCGTAAATACGACATGCTATGTCATAAATAGGGTTCTAGTTAGACCATTACTTTCCAAAACTCCTTATGAGTTGTGGAACAACAAAAATCTCAATGTTTCATATTTTAAAGTTTTCAGATATAAATGCTTTATCTTAAATAAAAAAGATGCCTTAGGTAAATTTGATACAAAATCCGATAAAAGAAGTTTTCATAATTATTCCTCTATTTCTAAGGCCTTTTATATTTTTAACAAAAGAACTTTAGTTATAGAAGAGTCTATTCATGTTGTTCTTAATGAAGTTTCCGAAGTTAAGAAAAATGATCTTGATGATGATATTGATTTTGATGCTTTGAATTTAAATGAAACCCTTCCTCCAAATAGCAACTTGGATGCATCTTCTTCCAAAACATCCTTACCCAAGAAATGGAAGTACGTAAATACTCATCCTAGGGAGCTAATCATAGGAGACACATCAAGAGGGGTTCAAACTCATTCCTTTCTTAAGAATTTTTATGCAAATACCGCTTTTCTCTCCCAATAAATGTATTGACGAGACCTTGAAAGATGATTCATGGGTTATCACGAAGAGTTAAATTAATTTGAGAGAAATGAGGTGTGGAAGCTTGTTTCAAGGCCAAATGACCATTTAGTTATTGGTATTAAATAGGTCTTTAGAAACAAGCAAAATGAATTTGGTATTGTGGTTAGAAACAAAACTATATTAGTGGCCAATTGTTTCAACCAAGAAGAAGGTATCGACTATGAAGAAACCTTCGCTCCTATGGCATGATTAAAAGCCAAAATGATGCTCCTTGTCTATGCTAGGAGTAACAATTTTAAGTTATTTCAAATAGATGTTAAGAGTGCTTTTCTTAATGGCTTTATTTCCGAAGAAGTTTATATTGAACAACCTCCTGGATTTAAGAATAATAATTTCCCTAATCATGTGTTTAAATTGACTAAAGCTCTCTATAGATTGAAACAAGCCCCAAGGGCTTGGTATGAGAGACTTAGCTCTTTTCTTATTCAAAGTAATTTCTCTAAAAGCAAAGTCGATACTACATTGTTTATTAAAAAAATTTTAAATAATTTTCTTATTGTTTAAACTTATGTTGATAATATTATTTTCAGTTCCACAAATGAATCTTTATGCGAATTATTTGCCAAAAGTATGAGTCTAGAGTTTGAAATGAGCCTAATGGGAGAACTAACCTTCTTTTTAGGCTTACAAATTAAACAACTTTATAATAGTATTTTTCTTAGTCAAACAAAATATGATTTAGACTTGCTAAAAAGATTTAATATGGATAGTTCAAATGCTATCAACACTCCTATGATTATCTCCACTAAGTTAGATGTTGACGAAAGTGGAGAAAGCTTTGATCAAAAATCTTATAGGGGTATGATAGATAGTTTACTATACCTCATCGCAACTAGACCGGACATCATGTTTAATATAGGACTTTGTGCTAGGTTTCAATCTAATCCTAAGATATCTCATCTTAAGGCAGTTAAAAGAATTCTTAGATATCTTAAAAGAACCACTAATCTAGGATTATGGTATCCAAAATCTTAGAACTTTGAACTAATTGCTTATGCTAATGCGGATTTTGCTGGATGTAGAATAGATAGAAAATGTACATTCGGAACATGTCAATTCTTAAGACATGCACTTGTCTCTTGGTCTTCCAAGAAGCAAAACTCAGTTGCATTATCCACAACTAAAGCCGAATACATAACGGCTAGTGCATGTTGTGCACAAGTCATATGAATGAAAAATACATTAGAAGATTATAAGATTCATCTTAAAAACATTCCTATAAAATGTGATAACACTAGTGCAATATGTTTAACAAAAAATCCTATTCAATACTCTAGAACTAAACACATTGACATTAGGCATCACTTTATCATGTCAATAATCATGATATAATATTAGAGTTTACCGATACAAAACATCAATTAGCTAACATCTTTACAAAACCTTTAAGTAAAGAACAATTTGATTTTATTAGAAGCGAGTTAGGAATGTTAAATTGCCCGAATGCATGAATTTGATGTATATCTTTCCGGACTTTCTCGATTCTTTAAAGCTTTCATGAAATTATTTTATAAATAAGACCTTTACGAATTCCGAAATATGAATCTACTAAATATCAAATTTATTTCATAAAAACTTAATGACATTTGATACATGGACAAATGCATCTTTCATGGATTTCACTCTTAGAATCTTTAATGAGAAATGGATTTGATGTGATACCCCTCTCATTATGAAGGTTTACTCATGGAATTTCTTTTATCCTTCATATGACGATTCTTTCACATGAATTCTTTCTTAATGAAGGAAGAATTTTTATGATTTTTTTAGTATGAGATGAACATAGTAAATATTTGATTTCACATTAATATCTTGATCCTTTTCATGAATCTCATCTCTTTATAAAAATTTAAGCATGATTTAATAAAACTCATTTATTGTTTTTGACTTGATTCAAATCATTTCACAAAGTTGATTCTTAATGGATTTCCTCCTTACTTTCCTCCTTCATGCAAAGTTTTGATGACAAAGGGGGAGAAATGATGCCAAAGTATGGTAAATTGATGACATATTAGCATTGTAAATGTATACAATGTAGCTTATCGTAAATACTTATCATAAACACTTGTATACTTTGTGGTATGCTTGAAATATAATTGGAATCTATCGTCATATACATTGCAATACATCGCAAATACTTGAAACATATCTTCATATGCATTGTAAACAAATGTCTTTCATTATTAGAATCTTTAATGAGAAATGGATTTGATGTGATACCCCTCTCATTATGAAGGTTTACTCATGGAATTTCTTTTATCCTTCATATGACGATTCTTTCACATGAATTCTTTCTTAATGAAGGAAGAATTTTTATGATTTTTTTAGTATGAGATGAACATAGTAAATATTTGATTTCACATTAATATCTTGATCCTTTTCATGAATCTCATCTCTTTATAAAAATTTAAGCATGATTTAATAAAACTCATTTATTGTTTTTGACTTGATTCAAATCATTTCACAAAGTTGATTCTTAATGGATTTCCTCCTTACTTTCCTCCTTCATGCAAAGTTTTGATGACAAAGGGGGAGAAGTTGATGGAATCTCTCTCTTTAAATGTTGATAACTTTTGATATTAAGAACTTTTGAATGTTATCATACAATGAAGCAATATCTATTGGATAAACTAGTATAAAACTTGCTTGAATTTTTACCACACTTGCATTGTTAAAATGTTCTCATTTTTGTTGATGACAAAGGGGGAGAAATGATGCCAAAAGTATGAGTCTAGAGTTTGAAATGAGCCTAATGGGAGAACTAACCTTCTTTTTAGGCTTACAAATTAAACAACTTTATAATAGTATTTTTCTTAGTCAAACAAAATATGATTTAGACTTGCTAAAAAGATTTAATATGGATAGTTCAAATGCTATCAACACTCCTATGATTATCTCCACTAAGTTAGATGTTGACGAAAGTGGAGAAAGCTTTGATCAAAAATCTTATAGGGGTATGATAGATAGTTTACTATACCTCATCGCAACTAGACCGGACATCATGTTTAATATAGGACTTTGTGCTAGGTTTCAATCTAATCCTAAGATATCTCATCTTAAGGCAGTTAAAAGAATTCTTAGATATCTTAAAAGAACCACTAATCTAGGATTATGGTATCCAAAATCTTAGAACTTTGAACTAATTGCTTATGCTAATGCGGATTTTGCTGGATGTAGAATAGATAGAAAATGTACATTCGGAACATGTCAATTCTTAAGACATGCACTTGTCTCTTGGTCTTCCAAGAAGCAAAACTCAGTTGCATTATCCACAACTAAAGCCGAATACATAACGGCTAGTGCATGTTGTGCACAAGTCATATGAATGAAAAATACATTAGAAGATTATAAGATTCATCTTAAAAACATTCCTATAAAATGTGATAACACTAGTGCAATATGTTTAACAAAAAATCCTATTCAATACTCTAGAACTAAACACATTGACATTAGGCATCACTTTATCATGTCAATAATCATGATATAATATTAGAGTTTACCGATACAAAACATCAATTAGCTAACATCTTTACAAAACCTTTAAGTAAAGAACAATTTGATTTTATTAGAAGCGAGTTAGGAATGTTAAATTGCCCGAATGCATGAATTTGATGTATATCTTTCCGGACTTTCTCGATTCTTTAAAGCTTTCATGAAATTATTTTATAAATAAGACCTTTACGAATTCCGAAATATGAATCTACTAAATATCAAATTTATTTCATAAAAACTTAATGACATTTGATACATGGACAAATGCATCTTTCATGGATTTCACTCTTAGAATCTTTAATGAGAAATGGATTTGATGTGATACCCCTCTCATTATGAAGGTTTACTCATGGAATTTCTTTTATCCTTCATATGACGATTCTTTCACATGAATTCTTTCTTAATGAAGGAAGAATTTTTATGATTTTTTTAGTATGAGATGAACATAGTAAATATTTGATTTCACATTAATATCTTGATCCTTTTCATGAATCTCATCTCTTTATAAAAATTTAAGCATGATTTAATAAAACTCATTTATTGTTTTTGACTTGATTCAAATCATTTCACAAAGTTGATTCTTAATGGATTTCCTCCTTACTTTCCTCCTTCATGCAAAGTTTTGATGACAAAGGGGGAGAAGTTGATGGAATCTCTCTCTTTAAATGTTGATAACTTTTGATATTAAGAACTTTTGAATGTTATCATACAATGAAGCAATATCTATTGGATAAACTAGTATAAAACTTGCTTGAATTTTTACCACACTTGCATTGTTAAAATGTTCTCATTTTTGTTGATGACAAAGGGGGAGAAATGATGCCAAAGTATGGTAAATTGATGACATATTAGCATTGTACATATATGCAATGTATATTAGCATTGTAAATGTATACAATGTAGCTTATCGTAAATACTTATCATAAACACTTGTATACTTTGTGGTATGCTTGAAATATAATTGGAATCTATCGTCATATACATTGCAATACATCGCAAATACTTGAAACATATCTTCATATGCATTGTAAACAAATGTCTTTCATTATGATAAGATGTATTGAGCTTAACTTGCTATTTTACAATTGACATCTTGTCATGAAATAATGACTTTCTATCTTGCTAAATTTTTTATTCAAAATTCGTATCAATGATGATTGCCTTGAAAATGGATGTCATGCCTTGACATCATTTTTATTGATGAATACGTCGTATCGTATTTTGAGAATGTTAAATCATGATAGGAATCATGATATGCATTTTGATAAGTTTAAATGAACTTAACTTATCAGTTTGATACTTGAATTCAAAGGTCTTGAATTCAAGAATGTATTTCCTCAAAGTATAGCATATATATATGGGGAGTTAAGGATAACTCCATCATCAATTGATTGTCTTCATCAAAAAGGGGGAGATCGTTGAACCTCATATTTTGATGATAAAATCAATTAATAATTGTTTGATCTAATCTATATGTTGAGAAAAGTGTGCAGGATTAACTACGACAATAGTAAGACATAAAGTAGGTGTTGTGTCAAAGTCAAGATCGAGATCTCATTAGAAGTTCAAGAGTTCACCGGAAGTCCGGATGTTCGGCGGAGGTTCTACTGAAACCAACCGAGAAGTCTAAGAGCTTGCCAAAGAAGCTTGTCGAAACTCACCAAGAAAATCATTGTAAAGTCCAGGAACTTGTCGGGAGTCCGCCGAAACATTACCGGAAGTTCGTCGGAAGTTCATCGGAAGATCACCGGAAGCTCGCCAGAAGAGCAATTGACATACCAGAACAAGAGTGCTTTGATTATGTCTTAGTTATTGTAGTTAGATCATAAATTGAGTTAAGATTGAGAGGTAATCCCACTAACTTAGTTAGGGGCCAATTGGGCCCTTAACAGGGCTGAATTGGGCCGGATTGAACAACCCATTCAGCGCTTGAAATCATGACCAGCGGTAGCAACGCTTGGAAGACCTAGTCTCTCAGGTGGTCTAGGTAGTGGTACCGCCCAGACTGGGCAGTGGTACCGTCCGTAGTTAATGCTGCCAGCGGTGGTACCGCCAGAGCTTGGTCTCCGAGCTCTGTCAAGAGGTAGTACCACCTAGTGTCAAGTGTCAGGTAGTGGTACCGCCCAATAATGGCGATGGTACTGCCAGTACCTTGGAAATCCGGGAAGAGGCACTTTTTGGCTCCAATTTTGAAGTCATTTAGGGGCTATAAATACCCCACCCTTTTCTACATGAAAGGGTATGAAAGTGTTGTTATAATCTTGAATTTCTTAGGTGTCAAAGTGGTGTAAAAGTACTAGAGTTCTCCTCGTCCCTTTTCTAAGTGTTGAGATCAGTCAAGAGAGGTGTGAAACTTGTAAGGGCTATCTCCTCAACCCGTGAAAAGGAGAAAGCATTATAAAAGGTGGTTGGTCTTCACCTAATGAAGGAAGGCCATTAGTGGACACCGATGACCTCGACGGAGGAAGAATCTGAAGTGGATATAGGTCTCATTGACCGAACCACTCTAAATTCTGGTTTGCTTTTTCTTTTATGCAATTTACTTTACTGTAAACTTCCTTGAGCTTCTTCTTACATTCTTACGAAAGTTTTAAGTTCAACATATTTCCGAAACGATTTGAATCGAGACGAACTTTATACGAAATTGAAGAATTTTTCGCTGCACTAATTCACCCCCCCCCCCCCTCCCCCCTCTTCTTAGTGTCGCTCTTGATCCTAACATTTTCAACCTAAATTTAAGACTACCATTGAAAGAATATTATTTTAACTTCTTAGTATTCTTAACTTAAGCTTATTTTTTATAACATAATATTGAGATTCTTCATGTACTATGATATTAAATAATTTTTATTTTTACATAATTAGATCGTTGATATACTCCTTTTTTTTTTGTTGATGACAAATGGGGAGAAGTAATAACTCATACTTTTTATGACAAATGGGGAGAAGTAGTGACTCATGCATAAACAGAAAGAATCATGATATCTTACGATTATTTTGTTATTATACAACTCATGTTTGATTTATGCAAATGGTTAATATATAATTATCTTTTAATTAACATTATAAATTGATAATGTTTGAAATTTATATTTTTGAAATAATTTTAATTATAACTTGAAATTTTAAACTGATTGAATATTGATTTTTAAGCTTGAATGGTTGAATCATAATACCAAAAAAATATTTTTTTTAATTTAAATTCAATATAAGCATTTAAAAGGATATATGATCATTTGAGTTTAAATTTATTATAATATTTTAAAATAATATATAGATAAGGGAGTCTTATTAAAATCTCATCATCAATTGGTTGAAAAGGGGGGAGATTGTTGAATCCCATATTTTGATGATGAGACCAATTGATGAGTTTATTGGACTAATATACCTTTGAGATAAGTGATGTAGGAAATACTTGGATTACAGACTTGGACCACCGAAGGGCCAATTATTGAGAAGGAGAGTCAGATGTTATGCTAGGAAATTGTACTATCGAAAATTGGACATCAATCAAGAGGATTGGTCAACATGCTAGAGATCAAACTTCATACTATAGGTTCAAACATTATGTCGAATCGGATATTACGTCGAAAAATTGGATATCATGGAAAAGTGGAAATACCAGTGGAATAGGCAATATATTGAAGGAAAGGATTATGTGTTGGAGGTTCGGATAAAATGTCAAGAGATCGAACGACATACAAAGAGTAGACAATATGTCAAAAGCTTTGAAGATATGTTGGATGAGTGGTTAATGAGTTAAGATCTCGAGGTAACTTTGGGCCAATTTAAGTCAATATTGGGTTGAAATAGAGCTCACTTATCATAGAAGTCATTGGGCTTGAAGGTGGTCCAAATTTAGGTTATTAGAATGCCAAACACAGGGTCTAAACTACCTCGGCTAGTAATGGTACTACCTATGGTTGTAGTACTATCACTTATTAAGATCTTAATGACACTAGGAAGAGAGGGGGGTGAACTAACGATATAGCAAATTTTAATTGACTTTAAAGTTTGATCATAAAATCTATTTCGAAAACATGATTAACCAAATATCAAGTGTGAGCAAGGGTTACGAGTTAAATGAATGATAATAAATAAGTAATTACAAATAAAAGTCATAGGCAATAGATGAAATGCAAATCGATTTATAGTAGTTTGGTCTTCCCGACCTACATCTACTCCAGATTTCTCTTCGCTTAAGGTCATCGTCTTTTACTACCGATCTCCTTTCCAATGAGCAAAGATCAACTACCCTTATTATAACTTCTCTCCTTTTTATAAGTTTAGGAAAGAACCTCCCCACTCACTCTTTTATAAGAGATCTCTCTTTTTTTTGTAACTTAGTATCAGAACTAAATTCAAGATAGAGAAAGAGACTCAAACACTACTCAAAGAGATAGTTACAATATTTTACAAACTCAAAAATAGATATTCTATCAACTGAGCCTAAGTAGAGTATTTATAGGCCCCAAAAAGTTTTAAAAATAGAGCCAAAAAATTCAATTCTCGAAATTTTAGGATACAAGAAATACTATCACTAACATTAAGATGTACCACCTTTGCAAGTTTTGATGATGCAATTCTAAACTTCGATGATACTACCACTGCAAAGTTTAAATTTTGGGTAGCATTATCACCACCCTAGGTGGTACTACCATTGCTATAAGTGGTAGTTTCATAGAAAGGTTGACAAGCACAAACAATTCTTGTTGGCTAATTCAAGTGGCACTATCGCCTGAGCCCAGTGGTACCATTGCCTATGCCTATTTTAGGCCACTAGTTTGGCTTTCTAATAGGCCTAATTTAGCCTAATTTCAAACTCAATGGCTTTCTTGATAAGTTGACATTATTTCAACCCAATAGCAACTCAAATTAACCCAAAATAAACTGAATCAATACTTTGACAAATCAACTACATATCTGGTACATTTATGAAGCTTTTAGCATATTGTATACTCTTCTAACATGTCATCTGTTCTTGCGATACTTCGTTTGAACCTTCAGGACATCACCCTTTCCTTTGGCATATCACTCATTCCAATACATGTTAACTTTTCTATGGCATACAATCTTTTGATGCAATATCCAATCCTTCCAACAAGATGCCCAAACCTATAGCACAAAGTTCAATCTCTAACTTATCGATCAATCCTTTGACTTGATATCCAATTTTTGACATGATAATTTCTCGATATCTAACTCTCGTGCTCAATAGTTGACATTTCGGTTTGTTGAATCTAGAATTTTGATAATAAAACTAATTGATGAGTTTATTAGACTAAATATGTTTTTGAGAATTAATTATAACATTCTTGATTATGAACTGTCTTAAAAAATATCAGCATAAAGTATGATAATACTAGTGTAATTTATTTATTAAAGAATTCTATTTAATATTCTCAAACTAAGTATATTGATATTAGACATCATTTTATTATCATATAAACAATCATAATATATCTTTGGATTTCATTAACATAAAATATCAATTAGTAGATATTTTTACTAAATCACTAGGTGAGAAATAATTTGATTTAATTAGAAGAGAATTAGACATGTTAAATATTTTAAATGTATGATTAAAGATCTTTTGCTATTTGTTCTCCTATGATTCTTTCGTTTTATTAATGACTAAGGGGGATTTATCCAAACAAATCATGATCTTTCACTTCACTTCTTAGTATTTTTTATTTAACATTTGTTTTGTGACTCTTTTGTATTCTTGTATACTTTATTCTTTTTGTTAATGACAAAAGGGGAGAAGAAGCAACTCATATTTTTTTATTAATGACCAAGATGGAGAAATAGTGATTCATGCCTAGCTTGAGTTGAACAATGAGAGTTATGATGCTTTTATAACATTTTTATTAGTTATTCTTCGAAATTCAAAACTTTATTGAATATTGAGGCATGCAATAATAATATCAATAAGATCAAATTTGTCTCAACTTGAATTCAAGATGAAAGAGTATTATTTTGAATTTAAGTTATTTATATTTTTAAGAGAACATATTGATTGAGAGAGTCTTAAGACCTCATCATCATTTAACTTTTCGATATCTATAACTTGAACTTATCTTTGATGATATAATATTGAGATACTTCATGTACTATGATATCAAGGTAATTGTTATTTTTATATAATTAGACCATTGATATACTTCCTTCTTTTTATTGATGACAAAAGGGGGGAAATAATAATTCATACATTTTATTGTTGACAAAGGGAGAGAAATAGTGACTCATGCATAAATAGGAAGAATCATTATATCTTACTTATGATTTTTTATTATTATACAGCCTATGTTTGATTTATGCAAATGGTTAACTTACAATTATATTTTGATTAATATTGCACATTGATAATGATTGAAATTTGAAACTTAAAATAATTATGTTCATAACTTAAAATTTAAAACTTGATTGAACATTGATTTTTGAGCTTAAATGATTAAATCATAATATTAACAAAATCAACTTTTTTTCAACTTGAATTTAGTTTAAGCATTTAAAAAGGATATATAATTATTTGAGTTCAAGCTTATCATAACTTTTTAAAATGACAAATAAATTGGGGAGTCTTATTAAAATTTCATCATCAAATTGGTTGTCATTATTAAAAAGGGAGATATTGTTGATGATTTTAATGATGAAACTAATTGATAAATTTGTTGGATTAATATACTTTTAAAATAAATAACACAAGAAATACTTTGGTCATAAACTCAAACTATCAAAGAGCTAACTATTGAGCAAGAGAGTCAAATATTATGCTAGTAAATTATTATATTAAAAATTGAATATCTAGTTAGAGGATTGGTGGATGTAATAAAAATCAAACTTCATACTAAAGGTTCAAGCATCATAACAGAAAGATCAGATATTATGTGGAAAAATTAGATATCATGGTAAGACATGCTAGTGGAATGGGTGATATACCAAGGAAAAAGACAATGTACTAGAGTTTTAGATGGAGTACTAAAGGATCTGATGACATGTCGGAAAAGCATACAATGTATCGAAAGCTTTGTAAATGTGTCAGATGTGTGGTTAATTTGTCAAGATCTTACAAAGTTATTTTGAATCATAAGTTAGTATTGAATCAAAACAAAGCTCACTTATCAAGAAAATTATTGGGCTTGAAGCTAGGCTGAATTAGGCCCAATAAAATACCAAATCGATGGTCTAAACTAGGCCTGAGTGGTAGTACCGTCAAGCTCAAGTGGTAGTACCTCCTAAGTCAATCGACAAGCATTATTTATACTTTGACAACCTTTTTGGTAGTGGTACCACCCATAGTGGTAGTAGTACTGCTTGGGTTGATGATTTATAATTGTGGTGATAATACTATCCAATGCTAATAATAGTACTATTAGTACCCTAAAATTTTAATGATTAAAATTTTTAGTTCTAATTTTGAAGTCTTTTGAGCCTATAAATACCTCACTCAACTTGTAAAGTATTATAATCTCTCATTTTGAGCATATTTTAAGTCTCTTCCTCTTCTTAAGTTTAGTTATAATTCTAAGTTATAGGACATAAGAGATTTTTTTAAAAAGAAAGTGTAAAAGTTATCTTCTTAGCTTGAAAAAGAAGAAAGTTAGAATAATGGCAATTGATATTCGCCTATTGGAAAGAAGATCGATAGTAAAAGCCTATAGGACAAATTTTTAGTTCTATTTTTGAAACATTTGAGTCATAAATACCCCACTCATACTTGGTTGATAAGGCATTCATTCTTAAACTTGTAAAGTATTGTAAACACTTATTGTGAGTATAGTTTAAGTCTCCTCTTCTTGAGTTTAGTTATAATTTTATATTATAATAAACAAGATATTTTGTTAAGAAGCGAGTGTGAAGGTTATCTCATTATCCTAAAAAAAGGAGAAAGTTGAAACAATGGCAGTTGATATTTGCTTGTTGAAAAGAATATCGATAATGAAAGCCTATACAACTAAAATTTTTAATTCTATTTTTGAAGCCTTTTGAACCTATAAATATCTCACTTGATCGATAAGATATTCATTCTTGAGCTTATAAAGTATTGTAAGCTCTCATTTTAAGCACGAGTCTCCTCTTTTTGAGTTTAGTTATAATTTTAAATTGCATAAGAAAAGAGAATTTAAAGTTTATCTTCTTAGCCTGAAAAATGAGAAAGTTGGAACAATGACAGTTGATATTCATCTATTGGATGGAAGATCGATAGTGAAAACTAATAACCTCGAAAAAAGATGAATCGAAAATGGACATAGGTCAGAAAGATCGAACTACTATAAATTAATTTATCTCCTTACTTATCCTTTAATTGTGATCTAGTTTTATTCTATTGCACTTGATTAATCAAATTTTTCCATCTTACTGACATTAAGATGTTAACGTATCCTTGTGTACATTTTTAATACCTCTTCTGTTGAAAAAGGCTATGCATGATAAATCGCTGCATACTAGTTTTGACCCAAATCCTTTAGCTAGTTTTGACCCAACTCACCGATGGGGACTCTCGAAACTTAGAGGCCAAGATGATGACTAGCAACGTTCTTTCTGCCATTCTCCATTCACCCAACAAACAACTATACTGCTTCTGAATATGCTCTGAATCACCTTCATAAGTTGTAAGATATGATCGAAAGTATCTTCTCATGCCGGTTTAAAAGCCATCAGTGGAGCCATCAAGGGGTATCTTACTCTATTTCTTTCTAAAAGTAATCGTTTATCTTGTATTGTTGTCAATACTGGGTCAATTTCATCTTACTCGTCCTAAATGATTCTAGCCAATTAGCATTGTTGTGGTGTAAGGAGAAAACCTGCAAAGGAGTATCTCTTTTTTGTGTCTGTAGAACACAAAAACCTGCTCTTCTGTTACTACAAGAAACTCATGCTGACGCTGAACAATCAATCTTTAAAAGCCATCAAAACATTTCGGCTGAAGGCGCCTCAGGTGGAATTATACTTTCTTTGGTCAGCTAATTATTGTATATGTCTGTCTATTCATGCAGTATTTCAATTGCATAATGACATGCCTTGGCTTTTAACTAACTGGTATTTATGCTTGTACAACTATTTTTGATAGAAATGAATTATCTGTTCTGATATATCTTGGTGTATTATGAGACACTTTAATTGTATTTTAAATTCTGCTGATGGATTGGTGGTAAACATTTTTTTGTATTAATGCTTCGACGTGTGCTTTTAGAGATTTTGTGAAGACATATAATTTTACTGATTTAGATTTTTTTTTTATTCTAATTATGTATGGTATGGTGTAATAATAGAATTGGTTCTGCTAGAAAATTTGCTCAATTAGATAGGAATTTGGCAATAATTTATGGATCAACTCTTATGGTAATTCTTCTGTTTATCATCTCCTCAGCAAAACCCATCTTAAAAGCCACAACTGTAGCAGAAGTAAATTTTTTTTTTTTTAGATTTCAAAATTTCTAGACCCCCATTACCTCTCTTCTATTTGGAAATAACTCTTCTAATAATTGTGAGATTTTATTTTCTTATTTTCACTCAAATTCATGTAAAGCTTGTAGAGTTTTCTCTCACTGGAAGAGAAACAATCTTGGTATTTTAGAAACCAAATGTTCAAAACAAAATTCTTGATTTTGAATCTAACTCCATTCTTTTGTAGTTGTCCACACTTTATAATCTTCAAATGGCCTTAAGTAATTAAATCTTAATCGCTTACATTCCTCCCTCCATGACTCATCTAACGTTTATTCCTACTCTAATAAATTTATTTTCAGCCAATTGGCTTATCTAATGTAAATTATAGAATCATAGTTAAGGTTCTTGCAAGCTGCCTGAAACCTTGCTGACACTGTTATCGCTAGAGAGCAATCGTATACATGATAATATATTTGTTGTTCAGGAAGTTGCTTATTCTATATATTCTTCTAAGGGTAAAAAATCTTATTATTATAATTAAAATTAATTTAGAAAAGGCTTTTGACATACTTTTTATTGGGAAGCTATTTTGAAAACTCTTTCAATTATGAAATTTTCCCTATAAATACATTACTTGGATTCAAAATTGTTTTCAATCCCTTAATTTTTCCTTCCTTGATAAATGGAGAAAGTTATTCTATTTTTCAGAATAGATGTGGGGTTAGACAAAGAGACTCATTTATCTCCTTACTTGTATATTTTAGTGACTCTAACATATAAATGAAGTTGCAAGAAATAAAAACCTTACTCCTCTTAATTTTGCACCTAATTGCAAACTTTGTCATCATATTATGCTTGCTGATGATGATTTATATATATATATATATATATATATATATATTTTAAGCAAACAATAAATCCTGTAATACTATCAAAAGAAAATTAAAAAGTATGAATCTCTAATAAATCAACATATCAATCTATTTCTAGATCTAATCAAACTATCTATCTACTCTTTGCTAGGCTTCCAAAGAGTGCTCTTTCTTTCCCCTTCAAGAATATAACCTTTCGTACTATCTGTCCTTTACGCAACAGTGAGCTTCAACTAAATAAAGGATTTGTGGCAAAACGATCTGCAATACACTGTTTAAGTTACAAATTCTCCCATCACATCACAGTCGCAAACCTCTGTGGCAAATCCAAGCATTTTATTGCTGGCATCAAACATCGACTAAAAAGAAGAGCTACCACTAAATCCAGATCTGATAAGCTATCAGTTGTATTGGAAAACTAATTTCCTCATGTATCTATCCAAAACGACCTCTACAGGTCTCAAAGTTAGAATTGTCAAATCTTAATTGATTTTTTTTTAATTAAAAAAAAATCAGTGAGAATACTGTTCAATGTAATAATATATTAGCACTCAGGTAGATCAAGTTTAGGGATGACAGCACCCACAAATTTCACTTGATTATCTATCTAAAGAGTCAATTCCAAGTCTTAACTCAAGACTGGCTATCTTTATTACTAACCAATTACTGCAGAAACATGGCAACTTTATTTGGATATATAACTATTCAATCAGTGTATCCTTCACTGCTTATCAATCCAAAGAATATATGGCCACGAACATGAAATGAAAACCAGGAGTGCACAAAACACCATCAGAAAGAATGCACATTCATCCATAATTAGAACTAACAATGAAGAGTATAATCGTACAAGACAAGGTACATTCCATTTGTCCTCTCATGTGACAAATGAATAAATGATTCTTAATTCCAAGGTGAAAAGAATGGTACAGGCTGGAGCTTGGGACTGTATGATTGAGAGCAATACATACAGACTCAAAAACTCCAAAAAATCAGATGATTTGCTAAAAGCATGAACCACAATTACCTAAGACAAACAAGGAAATGTAACAGAGAAAAGAAAACAAACAAACAAACCGCTGCTTATTATACAAGGACCTGCCTACAAGAGAAGCTGCACACTAGGAACTCCCATGGGATCTAACTGATGATATGGACTGCGCTGAGATAGATGCAGTTGGACTGTCAGATTCTCTCTCTCCGTTGCCAAATCTTGCTTTCCCACTAATCCTACTAATGGTCTCTTGAGCAACATCAAAGAACCAATCATCACTTGGGAGAACACTGCAACAAGCACAGATGATAGTTTGAAACATCGTTAATCTCACAAGGAGAAATAGGGAACCATTGCCAACTTTCTGAAATAATATATTCAATAGGACTAAAAGAAATTCATCAGAATAAGAGGCTAATACCACATCAAACTGATATACACCAATCAGTATGGTGAATATCTAAATCTAAGTTGCAGAAGCACAACTCTGGTACTACATACTACAGAGATTAAAATAAAAAGTCATTTATTGAATGCATGATGCTGATGAACATGTCAGCACCACTGGTACCATGAAGACAAGAAATTGTTGCTGTTAAAAGAGAAGAGGGAATCGACAGATAGGGAGCGAGAGAGTCTTGCGATCGCAATGTATAAGTAAAAACATTCCCCATCCACTCCAATTCCTTTATTTTTCTTCCCCCAAACATAGTTCCGTCCGGATCAAACTGTTTCCGGATCATGTTACAAAACATTACTTACAATGGTTCTCAGGAAATATAAAAAATAGCCTTAGATACCATCAAGAAAATAAAGAGTACATCATATACAGGTTCTTCTTCAACTAAACAAAATATGAGCAATAGAAAATCACTTAAAGATGTCAATCTAAACAAACAATTTTACATAGTCTGAATACTCTTGTTACTTAACACAATTTTGCATGTCTTGATATCTACTATTAATTAGTGCAGGATACTTTGTTGGATTTCCTCTGGAGAAGAATTGGCTAGCTAGCAGATACTCATAGGAACATGCTAGTCAACATGCCACTGACAAGGTACAGCCGTGCAATTTATTCCCACAAGTGCCGAGCCAGCATAATAGTAAAAAGATGAAAAATGCAATCTGATTAAACCCAAAACTATTATTGGCTTCATCTGAACTCTAATGACAACTACAGACTGCAATTAATTTGGTTAGCTCCAGCTTCAAATAATCAACTGACTAAAATATGACCAAGAAAGCAGAAGTACATGAAACAAACACTAGAAATTTGATTGTTCAAATTTTGTTTCTCAATAGACCCAAACATGCATTCAATGTGGACGAATCATCAATTATGTGACGCTTCTAAAATCATCAATTACTTGAAGCTTCTAAAACCAAACAGTTGAAGATATTATTTAGGTTGAGTTCAGTTAAGCTAGTTGTAGATGTATTATGTCAAGAATGAGATATATTGGTGTCAGATCATTTTTACATATATTAGAAAGTTTTAAAACTGAAGATATTATTTAGCTTGAGTTCAGTCAGGCTAATTGTAGACGTATTATGTCAAGAATGAGATATATTGGTGTCTGTTCATTTTTGCATATTTTAGAAAATTTTACATTGAGTTATAATAATTAAATCTGTTTCTATTTCTAGGAGTCAAAGGAAATCGAACAAGAGCACTAACCGACTGGCTATAATCCACAATGGCCTACATGGCAGCCATTTGATCTTAGCTAAAAGGAAAGGAATCAAATACTAGTCCGATAGGTACGTACCAACTCGGATTGACCAGTCCAACGAAGGACTGATCACTGACCAGTACCAGCATTTATTTTTTATTTTTTATTTTTATGATATCGTACCAGTCTGACCCCAATATTAAGCAGGGATTTAAATCCTTGAGCTTACCTAGTGAGAAAGATGTCATTAAACTTTAAGAGGCTCAATACATGCTTATTTATCAACTAAAGAATCCCTGTTATTTTAGGTGTGGTGTAGATCCACATTTAATAGGGTGATGACTTGCCTTGTTAAATTAGGTGAGATGTAGATCCACATTTAGTAGGGTGATTTACCTTCGAAAAGGTGCTTCAGCAAGCAATTTGCGACCACATATGTGGTCATATGATTGCACTAAATGAGGTATATGGTGCCTCAACGTATAGTACAACCACATATGTTCTTACATTACATATAGGATGCAACTTCGGTGTCCAAGCCTGCCAGAGTTGGCAAATGTGTATTTTGGACTAATTTAGGATTGAGATTTCCCAACATGACTTAATTTTGGGGCTGGAACCCAAACCTGACTTGAGCCCAACCCAACCCAATTCAACACAATTAAATTCCTTGTTATCTTGTATCCATCAAAGTAACATTTCAATTGAGACATTTTAATGTTTAATCTGAGCAACCTGCATGTGCCCAAATAATGCATAGCAATTTGATGTTCATTCAGATTTGATAAAAATGTACTATCCTATACATCTAGAACATAACAACACATCTAATGTTTAACCTAGAACCAAAATAGTGCTACAATCATACAGTTTATTCAGTATCAGATAAAATTTATACTCGTTCAAAACCCTTCTTGAGAGATGAATAGAGGTTAACAAGTAAAAATATGATATTGATGCCAAACTTTACGACATCAGTTATAGCAATAAAAGAAAAATAATGAAGGTTGAAACCAAGAAATGTTGTATCACATACTGGACCTATATGGATCCCTGGCCAGACCGGTATGTACCAATCAGTACTGGTGTATCGACCCATGGTACGCCACTATGTACTAGTATTTCGAAGACGAAGAAGGAGAAGTTGTAGTGGAGGAAGAGGAGGAGAATGGAGAAAGAAAAAGGAGGAAGGCAGAAGTGGCAATGGAAGGAACAAGAGGAAATGATGGAGGAAGGTCAATGAACTAGATACCTATCGGTGGTGATAGAATTGCACTTTAGTTTCTACTTGTTTTTGTCCCATATTGGTAAAGCATCGGTCTGTTCTATGGCAACATGCCCATAAAGAGGTCCATGAGAAGGTCAATGTACAACAACAAATAACTGACATGATCCTTTCCAAACTACACAAGTCTTTCAAATAAATGGTTATCTCAGGGAACTTAATGGTCATTTAGAAAACTGTAATTGCTGTTCAAATATCAGAATCAAGTTTGAAATTTCTCAATTCACTTTTTCTCAGGAGTTTGGTTGTCCAGATTGTAACCCATCAATGTCAAATGGGGAAAGGCAACACTTGAGCATATCAAAGTCATTCAACTAGATAGAAGCTCCTCTCAATGTAGGCATGATAGTTGCAACTAGTAAGAACAATAGAGGAATGCCTTCTATTCTTGCTGGAGGTTCAGTATACAATTAGATGACAGAAAGAATGGATGTTCTTCAGTAAATGAAGAATACACAAATGCCAACTCAAAGAAAAAGTCCAAGAAAAAAAAAGGCTAGAATCCGTCCAGAAGAACAGATGAAAATATAGCTAGAAGTATCAGTTACTGGCACCAAGTACTTGATAATGATAAAGTTGAGCACAAAATGCAAGAAAAAAATTATTTTAATGGAGTTATAGTGACTTCAGTAAGTTACCTGTCTGGATTGATTCCAGTTGCAGAAAATGCAGCCATAGCTCTTTCAATAATGTCTACAATAACTTGATGCACATGACGAGACAAGAATCGGCCTTGTCCAAAAAGGATCACAAACTGCATATCCAGGTAAAACTGCAGAAACGAAAAGAACAAGCAACATTAAAAGCTAAAGAAGAAAATTAATTTCTGGTTTTCCAGGGTGATATTATTATAAAATATGACAAAATACAAAATTACACCTGCTGTAGACCAAAGGGACCCAAAGGTCTTTGTCCCTCTTCAATATCCTCCCAAAAGCTCTGGTCTTCAGAAAGCCATAGTATGACTGTTTCTGTGAGTCTCATCATTAGCAACGTAGCAAATCTTTCCCTACCAACAAATATATCTGACGCTATGCTTGCCATTCTATTCAATTTCGCATATAATTCCTATGAAAAAAAAACACAGTGGTCAGAAGGTGTTTGATTGTTTTTGGAAAAGAAACATTTACGAAAATATGCAGAAACTACTAAAATACCATTATGCAACAAGACTATTAACCAAAGTTTTAAAGAAAGCTTATTTTATTTGTGGTGCAAAGGATAGGTAAATTGCTTTCAAGCTTTGAACAAAAGATTTTAATTTCGAATAATACTGCCCATTTCGGGCAGTATGTACCAGTCCGCCAACAAACCAGTACACGGACCGCCCACTACCAGGCAGTACCGTCAATTGGAGTTGCTTCCACCCCTTTACCACCCTAAATCGGTCGGTGACAATCGATTTCGATCGTCGTCGCCCGCTACCAGGTGGTATTAGCCAAGGGAAAAGAAAGAAGAAGGATAAGAATAGGGAGAACCTAAAGACCCGACGCCGCTCTCCCTCGACGATCCAGATCCGTCGCCGCCCTCCCTAGCTGGATGCCGCAGATGAGATGTCGCCTCCTCCTCGTCTGAGGCAACAAGGCCTCGACTTCGTCGGTGGCTTCTCCTCATCCGCGCTAGAAGAAAAAGCCTCGGTGACGTCGCGGGGAGAAGAAACAGAGCACCGTCAAGGCGACATCGCCTCGTCACCTTTTTTGCGCGGGGAGAAGGAAACCTCGATTTCTTCTCCACATGCAGGCAGATAAAGGCGCCCTTTTTTTTTACTTTATACACACACACACACAAACACACACACACACACACACACACACACATATATATATATATATATATATATATATATATATATATATATATATATATATATATATATATATATATATATATTTCGGGTGGCAAGGTATATAGTTTCGATTGGTACCGGGCGGTACGTACCGATCCGACAGCGTACCGGAACACGGACCGCCCGCTACCTAGCGGAACACTTAAAAGCGCCTCGTATCGGACGATACAGGGTTATATCGGGCGATCATGATCGAAATTTCGACCGCCGGCATAGCTTTAGTGCTCCAACGGTCAAATTGACCGTTGGAACCCTTTCTCATAGGTTTTTAACTCTTCGTCTCCCCTATTTCACTCTTTCATTCTCATACTCTCTTAAACTATCTCAAACTTTTTTTTTCTCACATTTGTGCTCTCTTAAACTCTACAAAACAACGATTTGTGAATTGAATCGAGGCTAATTTGGGAAGATTAAGAGGAAGAACTTTCTTAAACATCGTTGGAAAGAATCAAGTCGAGCGACGAGACACCTTCACAATCACATTTAACAACTCGCTTGGTCTAGAGACATGACAGCAACACGAACAGCAGTGCCTCGACGGATGATGGCGGCAATGTCGGGCAGTCGTTGGTCTCATCTACACAACTTGAGGGTGATGCATGAACCGAGGAGCAATATTTTACACATGCCACCCAAGATTCAAATCATAGAACTCGACAAGGTAGTGATCAAGTTTATGCGCAGAAAGAAAAGGGAAAGGAGAAAACAATGGATGAATTTGAGAAGATACGACAAAGCCTACATGACGTAGACACACAAAGAAGCTCATCGTATTCACAGCCGTCGTATTATGGAGAATCATACGGGCAACAACAGTACAGTGATAGTTGGTCATCCTTCTCTGAACAACAGTATGATATAGAGCAACAGATTGGTAGCGAAAGTATAAGCTCTAACATTCACCAATATATGCCTCAGGAGCTGTATCGAACAAATGTGATTCATGACGATCAGCCTACGATCATCACCACATTGATGCATCAATGGCATACGGTGTATCAATACACTATGTCGTGAGATCAATTTCATGATTGAATCTAATAAACATATCATATTGATATGCAGACGTATAGAATCAAAGACCCCGATTCACCACCCGTGGAGTCCTGTCGTTCGTTTTGGTGGTAGAATCAACAATCAAGTATATCTACATATGTGATTATTTAATTCATTTGAATTTTAGAGTTTATATCGTAACAAAATAGTCTAACAATTCAAATGATTTTTTTGTAGATATTTCAATATTTACAGAAGGACAATCCATAACGGACTGAAATATGAACCTTGCACAAGACTATTTCTCAAAGCCCAAACAAGATATGTGATACTATTCTTACCTAATTTACATTAATTTTGTTAAACTTATACTATTAGTATATTTATTTCTAACTTAAAAACTATATCCTAACTTTTTTTATTTTCAGATATTTTCAAAGGATTTTATACCTAAATTAGGTGTGTCGCTCGATACACCTTGGCGTACCGCTCGATACACGGTACCATACCGTACCTTGCCAAATGGTACACCCTGATGTACCGCTTGATACTTTGTACCATACCGAACCGAACTATGCACGAAACTCCAATATGGTACAAAATTACGATCCTTGCTTTGAACATTATGACTAACCTTCACAATCTTGAATTGCTATTAGAAACAAAAAAAAAAGCATACTGGATAGTGATAAATGAAAATCATACTTGGTGGGTAAAGGCTCTATAGAATATGATGAGTATTTTAAATTATGAATCTTCAGAAACTAAAAGATTGCTGTTCATCCTAACTTCAAAATCACAAACTTCAGAAACATCAATGAGTTGTTTAAGGCAACTGATAAATTGGCAATTGTGGGTCCTAGTAGAATAAAAATGTTTAAGATACTATCAACTATAGAATTAGTATAGGTGAATATTAAAGCCAAAAGAATTTTTCACATTCTCCTTTAGGAATCGATATTTTCCATGATGCCTCAGGTTTGCAAATATCATAAATATTCCTCCGAACCAAGTAAACGATAATGCATACCCTTAAAGGTTAGAAGTAATGGAGCCAAAGACTTCTGTTGTTATCTAAAAAATTCACATAGTGCCCTTACAAACACTCAGTCTTGTCAGCGGAGATTTCTTGAATGACTAGGCTAGCAACTGGTTGGTAAAGAAGCCTTAGGTCACCTATGGCCCTATACATTGCTTGCCTGGAACAGTGTATAAGATATATACATGTGTATGCAACTGTTCATATTTGCATGAATAGATATATTTATATAGTGGTTGCTATTCTGCAACCTGGATGAACAAAAATTATGGCTGGGAAAACCCGCTGTACATCGACCCTTTCCAGAGACTTCATTGGGAGGGCCTCATGCACCTGGTCACCATTTTTTAACACATATATCCAAAAATGCTATTGTTCTTTGCAAAGACTACCATACCACCTGAAACAGTATGAAACAAGAGCTTCGTTTCAGGCGGAATGCACAAAGAGGGGGGCATACCACTCGGTACACAGGAAGAAGGTGCATCGAAACTCAACCACTACCAACATGTAATGGTTGGATTTTAACCATACAAGTTCAATCTTGGTTCCCCCTTTTAGAACCCGCTCCCTCCCCCTCTTTCGCTCTCCCTCACTCACACTCTTTCTCCCTCTCTTTCTCACTCATTTACCAAGTGAGTAAGAGAAGGCATATGGAACTAGAGATGTTACAAAGGAAATATTATCTACGAAGCCTCTGAATTGGGATTCCATGTGGCATACAAGGTTTTTCTTGCAAAAGTTCTACATCATAAGTACCCTTGTAGGAAATATTATATATGATGTTCTCAGTAACCAGTACATAGGCATAAAACAAAGAGAAGGCATATAGAACTAGATGTTACAAAAGGAAATAGCTTTATATATCTACATCTCAATGATATTTAATAAGCAAGAAAATCCAACTATTTGGGGTCACTACATGCTTGGAACTTCTGAGGTCACTACTAGTCAAACCAAGAACATCAAGTTCTTTCTATTGTTTCTTGCAAAACTTCTCCATTTTTCCTCTACTTCTCATTGCAACACTGATTTAGATTGGCTCAACATACATGACCAGTGCATATACAAGTCTCCTTTGGTGAAGTCCATGTTATTTTAATATATTTCCATCATCTTTTCCATGATCAATACTACCTCCAAATGTTTATGGATGAAAACATTTCTTATCTTTTTTTCTATATTAAGTCCAAGCATCCACTTCAACATTCCAATCTTAGTGACTAACATTTTAATCACATTATTTTGTAATTACCCACCATTCAAATTTAAATGCAATTATTATAACTGTCTTAAAAAATTTTACTTTTAATTTATGAGGAACGGAATACAACAACCATAATATGCTTTAAATGATTGTCCCCAATCTAACCATATCTACAGCTTAGGTGAACTAGTTTCATCACTAACTAATCAATTTTATCAAAGATGGATCATTAGGAAATTATATTCCAAACAAAAAAATAATGAAATTAAGTTCCAAACTAAATAAATACAACAAAAGGTAGATCCTTCTGTTATAGGCTTCCCCAACTACAGCTTATAAATTATAGATATAAAATCTATCTATCCTTCTCGCTAAAACCATAGTAATAAGTAGCATGATGACAAAATAAGCTACATGTAACTTCTTAAGAGATGTCGTCGCCTAATTCCATTCTAAAGTGGTCTAACCAACTTTTCTAATTGTTTTACTTCTTCACTTTTCTCTGTATACACTTCAATATATGTCATGATCATAATTTTCTTCAGCAAGTTAACAGACTGCAAATCTTTTAGGGAACATCTTAAAATCTGAAACTGTTCCAGTAAATAAAGTAACATCTGTGCATGTTGTGAAGGAATGGCCACTTAGTCATAAATCAAATTACTTTCTGCAATGCATAGTAATGGAGGTAATGTTTTTATTCCATAATAAAAGTAATTAAATGAAACGATACTTGAAGTTACTAGTTGAAAAGGTTACCAAATGCATTATGGAATGGAATTGTTTGATAGACTAAAGAGAAATAAATGAGAGGATCCTATTTCTGCAAGCAGGATTCATCATTAGCAGGTTTTATAATAAAAAAATTGGAGCCAAAGGTTGACATTGAAAATGGGCGAAGGTTTCCCATGATAATGAATGTTAAAACATCTACACACTATAAATACCTGAAATATTGGAGAAGGAGCCCATTCTTGCTCTTCAGAATTCATATCCATATTTATATACATATCTGCACCTAGATTAGTATCACCATCTTCTGTGAATATAAGATCAAGAGCATGCTGCCTACAGAAACTATCACGTAACCTATCAACAGATCGCTGCAGCTTCCTTTTCCATTCTCTTTGTTCTGGCATACGAGCGTTTCTCTCCAACCCTCGTTTACGAGGATCTTCCATGACACCAGACTGATACAATGGAGAAAGCTTCATGACTGCTCGAGGAAGCAAATCTTCTGCCAATAGAGATGCATTTGCTAATAAAGCCAATTGTTGTGTTTCAGTCTCTGCTATTCGAACAAGTTTACTCACAGGACCATCCAAATTTGTCTCCTCCTCCATTGAACTTGGCAATGCATTTATCAGCAAACTGATATATGAGTTGAAGACCTTTAAAAGACCATCCATCGAGGAACCCCCTAACTGCATGCTCAAAAGTGGTCCCACATCCTCAAAAAAATCCTGCAAAGCCATTCAAAATGTCATATGACAAGATGAACATAGATACAAGAATTCTCTTCATGTAAATCACAAATGATAGCAAATTGGGACTAGTCGTATGGCATTCTAGCATTATGGTATTCTTCAATCATCAAATTGTCCATCCATGTGAGCAAGTCACAACATCACATGCATCATCCTTTTAACTCAATCATAACCATAAATTTTGAATAATTATTTCATAGGATTGCATGCATCATCCTTTTAACTCAATCATCATCACACACACAAAATAAATGTAATTTTCTCGGCTGTCTTGATATTTACAAAATTCTATGTCACCATGTTTGACACAATTATCCAGGATTCTCATTTGAAGTAATTTAAAACCTCAATCTTAGCAGCATTTTCTTACTATTTTGCAAATGACTTTCATAACATTTGGAATATAATATGAAAATAAAATATAGCATTGGTGATTTGGAAAGATCATTGGCCAAGTCAAATTACACGATTAAGCAACATAGTACAAGAATTCTTTACATGATTCAGGCAGCAACAATCAACTATAAATGACAAACAAACAGTATAAGCTATAATATGCAAATAAGAGAATAAAATGATTCCATCATGCAACATGTTTTCCTATGATTCATTACCCTCACAGTCATTTTTAGTTTTAACCCGCATCTTAGCATCTTACACCACAAACTTCTCTCTCTCTCATTTCCCCACTATCAAAGGTATTCTTTCTAGCAGTAAAGGCTACCATCTGTTATGGCAATAAAATTAAAATTTGACATTTGATCGACTAACTTTCCTGCTATTGAAGCAATCACAATTTTAGAGCAACAAAAGTTCCCACATTTTTGCATGCAAAGTATCTTGTAAATATATCAAATGAACTCAAAATTACATCATGGTGGAAAGTCAAATATAAATAAAGCAATTGGTCATCTCAGTGGAAACATCAGTCACCTGAACCATCAAATAAAACCGATGAGCACTGCTTGAAAGCTTGGGTTGGACACCCAGAACCACTGTAGATGTTCTATTTGATGTACGTGCACCTGTAGGTGGATAAGTAAGTACCCAATCATCTGCAGCTGCCAAGGCAGCAGTGCTCTCTTCAATTCTTCTTAAATTAGCATCTAGTGCTTGCTCAACACTAGGCCTAAATAGTTTCAGAAGAACAGAAGACAGTGACAACCTCCAACGAGCTTCAAGCAGAGAACAATGTCCAATGGCTATTTGAACACATTCCACAGCAGCTCTTAAACCTCCAGCTGCAGCTGATGAGGCTAGTGCATACCTCTTTACAAGATGCGCGAAGGCTTCTGCTTGCATTGTAGACCAAATAACCAGTTCCGATGCATATTCATCCCCAAAGACAGCTTGAGAGTCATTTAAAGCTTGAGCAATGGCAGAAAATACTTGCTGCGCCAGTGCAGCAGTATATGCTCCTCCATAAGAAGTATTAGTAGGATGAATAACTTGCATGTTGTACTGGAGCCTCTGATCATGAGCGCTAAGCAGCAAAGTGTGAGCACGTGGACCATCGCCAAGCCTTTTGAGAGCTGCAGCGGCCGCACGAAGTTCGACGCCACGAGTAGAAGATTGGCAAGCAGCTTCAGCAAGTTGATCAGCAAACTTCTGACGATGGTCTGATATAGCATTCTGTAATGATGATAGATCAGCAGTACCGAGAGTTTGTTTTTGTTTTGCTTCTGCAACTAAACGTTCTGCTTCATCCAGGGCATCTAATGCTTCATCGACTCTCCTTTCAGCTAGTAGAACTTCCAGCATATCAGGAAACTCCTCTACCCATTTCTCAAGTTCTGAAGGCTCTCGATCTTCCACATTTGACATGTCATTCTCTGTGCTACCTTCAGAACCAGCAGATAGGGAATCAATGTTAACTCCTTCAGCTAGTCCACGAATTAAACCTGTCTGAGCACCTAGAAGATTCTTGATTGACAAAAGCTCGCCTTCTAAGTCCGATATTTCCTTTGATGTTCTATATTTGGCATCATAAAATGCACAAGTTCTCGTCAATACTTGAAAGTTACTAGCATGATGCAATCAAGCAAAGTACACATCAAATACAAATTATTATCACCAACACAAATGATAAAAGCACATAGATCAGTGACCTTAATTAGGCTTTGTTTCTTCCATCATTACAGTTCCAAAAGGCTCAAAAAGCTCAACCTAACTATAAACCTTGTTAGACATGCTTGAGATCCTAAGTGCAAGACAAGAAATAGAAGTATATGTAATACCTAGAAGACAAATTAACAAGTTTGCTAATGTCTCATTAAAGATGCCTGAATGTTGAAATAACCACCTTAAAAGTTCTTCAATTTATCCTCAATTATACCTAACTTTTCACTAATGTAATCTATTTTTATTGTTTTTTGGTGTCATTGAGGTTTGTTTAATTGCAGGGCAGAAGGATTTTTCACCAAAAAAATAACAGAAAGTCATTACAAACTATTTACATTGTAATAAAGAGAAGAAATTTATATCCTTTACTCTTTTCTTCTATTCAAATTGCAAGGTAAAGGGCAACCTATGCTCTATATGTGATAGTATTTTTCAAAAGCCAAAGACACAGGATTTGGAGATTTTTTCTTTTTTCTAGAGAAAAATATAGAACAAAAAAGTAGATCTGGAAGAGTTGTGCATATCTTTTAGTCTTCCTGTTAAACAAGCATCTCAAATAAGATTTATTTTCTCTGGGGAAACAATTTTTCATAGAATTATCCATGCAACCAAACACACACTAAGCACCAACAACATCCTCATCTCCATTACACCAACTAATTCAAAATGGTATTGTTCACAATGTGTCATTTTAATCCAATGTTTTAAATCTCGATCTGATACTGGTTTAAATAATCTATCAGACCAGTACAATACCAATGGTGGCATATTAACTTTTACTGCCATGTATCACTGAATAAACAGCAAAGAAAATGAACAGTAATGAATCATTATTGGCTTATATGCTTCAACGGCACTTTGGTTGGCCTGGTAAATACTGGCTGGTACATAATGGTCCAACCTGTATTTTAATCCTTGCTTTAAACCATAAAACATGGTTAGCCTTATAAGCACCATGTATAATTTTCCTTTAATAAAAAAATTACTAAGCATAGACAAAATGCTTCCATGTTTTGTTGTAACCAAACTGCTTAGTTAAATGAATCTAATTGTTCAAATTTATGATATACTGATAACATATTGAATGTTGTTCTCCTACTGGTTCATATATCCAGGACATTAGAAGATTTTACTTCTAGACTCTTCATAATTATTTGTTTAAACTATAGTATCATAACTGATTTATTATGTTACTTCAGACGTTCAACACTAGTCATCCCAAATCTCAAATCCTTGTCTAATCAGTACTTCAATGCATCAATAGAGATTCATGAAATCTATTGCAAACACAAACCTGATTCAGAAACCAACAAAAGCATCAATCTGAAAACTCTACCCAATATGGTCTGATAAATATCCTATTGCATCCTAATCCAGATCAGATGAAGTAATTGAGCTCGTCCAGGCTGGCTCCCAAAAACTTTAATAGGGTACACCAATCTAGGGTTCATGGATCTGCCACAACCAAAAAGTCATCCAAATCACCCAATTGGACTGAAATGCCAATTGAACAATAGTCATCTAAGCTCCAAGAGAAAATCCCAAAATATTGTACAAAACCATACCCGTCCATTGAGAACTAGACTCTTTGCAGGCTTGAGAACAACTCAAGCTAGTCATTCACCCAAAATGAAGGGGAGCATGGTAACTTTTGCTTCTCCATAATGAAAAACCACACACAGTTGAGAGGGACCTCCTGAGACATCTGCTTCCAGCAGCAAAACAATCTCTAAATATAAAACACAAACTATGTTTAAACATGTGATACCTTTCTAATGACAATATCAGGGATACCCTTCATGTAACAAACCTCAGACAACCAAGAAATGGCCCCGTACATACAGTCGGCATGGTGCAGCACATCACCATACAGACAGAAGAACAACAAAGAAGGAAAAAAGGAGAGAAAGGACATAAACAAAGAGAAAGTAGGTTAAAAAGCCATAAAAACATTGTTTGTAACTGATCCTCATCTTCATGAATGGCAAATGCTTGAACAGTTGGACCTGGAGAGTGGGCAATTGAATGGCAACTTCATATTGAAGGCTTGAACAGTCAGTCTTCTCTCAAGAGCCTTATGTTGTCCCCTAGAAATTTAACTAAAGGCCAAAATGGCCCAAGTAGCTAAAAGCCAGAAGATTCAATCAGCCGACCCAATGAGTTGATGAACCCTAAACCACAGAGGGTAAGGTAATTTTACTAGCAACCATGACCAGTAACTAATCCAGACCCAATCTAGTTGCAGATTGGTATGTGCCATGAGGTATTGCCAGTGGATGAGAAAGTATTCCTCGGTGCATATTTTCCAGTACTCATTTTATTATCATTCATTGGGTGAAACCAAGTATAAGACTCAGTTGACTTTTGGCACTTCTTAACCTAGATTACTTCTGTTTCATAATTTTCAGAATTTTTTTTTACTTCCGTTGTTTTATCTTTAAAAATTTTCTCCCTTTGAAATCTTTTAATAGTTACAAGATATTTTAATGAAACCTAATCTGGCAGTTTAATCAAGCTGATTCTATTCCAAAACTCCAAAGCAAAATCGAAAACCAGTCCTAACCTTTAAACCTTGGAACTAGGCATATCGAAAAAAAAGTCTTAAAGTAATAATCTCGAAAAAAAACTGTTAATAAATTTTCACAATAGAAGCATGATCAGCTCATATTTGGACTTCCAGTGGAAAAACAGGTTCAAATATGTAAGTTTTGTTACATAACATCCCCACTAGGTCTCATTGTACTTTTGTGATAGTCAAGAAGCTTTGCAAAAGAAGAGCCAAATGCATCTTATTAATGTTCCTTTTCTACAATACCCTTAAACTTTCAAAATAAGCACACAACAGTAACAAATCCTAATCAGAAATAAGAGGAGAACAAAAGATTTAAACCAAAATTTCAAACTTCATTCGCACAAGAAGAAAGCACTTTACATTACAAGTCACCAAGCGAAAAAAAAAAAGTAGACCGATCAATAATGAAACTCGAGTCCAGAAATTATAAAAGATAGTTGGCCTTGCAAAACGACTAGCAATTCCAGTTGAAAGATTCCATGAAAAACAGTACAGAACTAAAGATCTATTTGCTGACCTTATGAATGCTGCATAATTAGCATAAACACTCTTGCGCATTTCTTCTGCAGAAGCTTTTTTTAAATCTTGCAAATAATTGCATAAGTGCCTTATTTCCTGTAAGAGTAATGAGAAGAATAGGAACTAATATTTTAGCATCTACATTGAAAAGCTTATGGTACATTCTTTCACCTAAAACTGAATTCATTAATAGTTTGAAGGGAAAAAAATATAACTGCCAAGTTATCACAAGAATCAATGAAAGAAATTAGGGACGAAAAAAAAAAGGACTGGAAACTAGAGAAGGTCAAAAAGAAAGAGAGGGGGGAAGGTCCAAAGGCCAGAGCTTGTAAGCCATTGAGTACTTCTTGTTGTACTACAATCATAACAAAAATAAATGACCGCACTTTAAATAGTAGTTTCCCATTGCAGAATTATATAAAGATCATGACAAAAGCATATCTATCTTGTATATAGAAGACAACAGAATTAGAAGGTGAACATCAAATACTGTCTAAAAGGTATCTCTAGCATTGTATGTCTCAGATGGAAAATACCAATCTGATGTCTAAGATCTGTATCTTGGAGCTCCATGCTAAAATGTAAGAAGATTATAATAAATATGCAAGGTGAATTACTCTCTGTTGTTTCTCCTGCAACCATTCTTTTACTTGCTGTTAGCTGAGGTACCTCATGGGACATTCTTATAACCTCATCAATGAAGGTTGTTTATATAAGCTGCAGTGGACTTTTTCATCAAACCAACCAGTGCACATGACTTGTCAGTCATAAGTTAACAATTTTGGAATGCGTCCTTTAGAAAAGGCCAAATAGCAATTGAGTATTTAAGGACCTGGGGCTTTTCATCTCTCTCTCGTAATCTCGTTTGCTATGCCTTTCAGTGGCATTCTTTCGGTTGTCAATTTGTTGGCACCATTTTGATTCACCATGCCTTCCCAGAAGCCCATGTTGGGCCAGCTATTGCTGGCACTTGAATCCTTGGTAATATGTTCACATCAGAGAACATATTGCCAAAGTTGCAATGAAGAAGTCAAATCAGTTAAAATAGATAAATGACCTTATATCCACTAGACCTTTGCAGACAAATTGCCAAACATTCAATAAAATATTTCAGTTTACAGATCAAAATGTTTCAGTCTCAATGGAAGGTTTTTACCATGATTCAACTTATCATGTGGCACATATTTTAAGAGACAGAAAAATTACACTAGATTGTAACAATCAAGAAGGATACAACACTTTCAAGCAGAATATGAAAAAATAGGATGGATATTCTTATGAGACAGAATAAACATGTATGCTCCACTGTTTTTAAAATCGTTTCAATTTGGTACCTGCGACCACACAGTTTAACATGTCTGATTATATGGTGCCTAGAATGCATGAAGATATATGCTTTGGTTCCAGAAGCTTAAGCTAAGATCTAAAAGAAAAAAAATTGACTGTTTCAGAATATAAAAAATATTGAACAAACATAATGTACAAATCTGTTTTTGTTCTAGTTCTTACAGCCCAGAGATCTTCTATTCTTCTGTGCATGAGAATAATTAGGATGCCAACATATAAGGAGAAAATCGTCTCTAAGAAAATGAAAATAGATGCCATTACTGGGTAGCATGAGCTACATGCAATGTTGACCTAAGAAAATGTGCTTCAAGTAAAATCCTGGCCTCAAACTTCAAAATTTGAAGTCCCAAGCTCAAGCAACATAATAAGCTCATAAAAACAAAAATATATACATGAATGTGTGGTAAATCAATAAAAAATGATCACATTCATGAGGGGTCAAATAAAATTTTAGCTCAAGATAAATGAGTTAAAGCCATCGAAGGTGGTATAGGCATGTCGAAAGAAGAGTGAGTTAGCAAGAAGAATTCTCATTGAAACAAAAGAGTAATAAAGTATAAGTTGCGAAAGAAAAGCACATCAAAGTCATTCAACCAATGACCTAGATTTTTAACAGCCATTCAATTCAAAATTGTGGCACCCCAATGATCCACGTAGTCAATCAAATAAAACTAGCGGGAGCAGAAGAGACTCCAATAAGCAAAACAAAGGGAAAGATCGGACCTTTTCATTCATGGTCTGGCACTTGGACTGCACGTAGGCATCGGGATCGAAGTTATCAGTCTTGAAGATCTTCAGCTTGTCGGCGAGCTGAACGCCGGCCTCCTGCTCGCCACCACCCACGTTCGCCGGGTGCGCCCCAGAGGGGGCGGAAGCCCTAGATCGGGACGACTTCGCCGAAGCCATCCCCGGATCCCGAATCTACCTCAAACAAATCCCAAATCCGATCTACCCTCCTCCTCCTACTCCTCTCCGGAAGCCAATCCACTAAAGCGAAAAGATGGATCCACCTAAGAGAACCGCGATTCGGAGGGGAAAGGAGGCTTTTGGGGGATAGCTGCAACGAAGCCCTCAATCGAAGGCTTCCCTTCTCTTCTCTTCTCTTCTTCTCTTCTCTTTCTTTGGGGTGATTGGGGTGATGACCTACGAGATATAATTACGGAAGCAGATTAGGAAACCCACCGACCTAATTGACATTAAAATGACTCGAGTTGTATGCCGCGATATCTTCTCCCGTCCTGTTTGCTCCACGGGATCACATAGAGAGAGGTATTATGAGGGTAAACTGGTAATAGAATCGTCGGCCGCCGAGTCGGACGACGTCAGGAAGTGGGGGTGGGGGGTTGGGGGGGGGGGGGGGGGGGGGGGGGGGGGGGGGGGGGGGGGGGGGGGGGGGGGGGGGGGGGGGGGGGGGGGGGGGGGGGGGGGGGGGGGGGGGGGGGGGGTCGTAGTCAATCAAATAAAAATAGAGGGAGCAGAAGAGACTCCAATAAGCAAAACAAAGGGAAAATCGGACCTTTTCATTCATGGTCTGGCACTTGGACTGCACGTAGGCATCGGGATCGAAGTTATCAGTCTTGAAGATCTTCAGCTTGTCGGCGAGCTGAACGCCGGCCTCCTGCTCGCCACCACCCACGTTCGCCGGGTGCGCCCCAGAGGGGGCGGAAGCCCTAGATCGGGACGACTTCGCCGAAGCCATCCCCGGATCCCGAATCTACCTCAAACAAATCCCAAATCCGATCTACCCTCCTCCTCCTCTTCTCTTCTCTTTCTTTGGGGTGATTGGGGTGATGACCTACGAGATATAATTACGGAAGCAGATTAGGAAACCCACACGACCTAATTGACATTAAAATGACTCGAGTTGTATGCCGCGATATCTTCTCCGTCCTGTTTGCTCCACGGGATCACATAGAGAGAGGTATTATGAGGGGTAAACTGGTAAATAGAATCGTCGGCCGCCGAGTCGGACGACGTCAGGGGAAGTGGGGGTTGGGGGGTTGGGGGGGGGGGGGGGGGGGGGGGGAACTGCCGTTGAATCCCAAGTACTTTGAGCTCATCCACGGCTAAATTTTAGTATTTATACTTTTCAATTAAAATGATTTTTTTTTGTTTTGTTCTCAAACCTGATTTAGTCAGTACTTATCTCTTCATATGTGTTCCACAATCCTAATTTACTACTTAAGTTCTAATCTGTGTCTAACGTGTTAAATAATTTTTATACTAAAAACTTCAGATTTTCTTATTTTTCTCTGTTTCATGCTAATTAGTCTGTCTTATTTTCTTATTCGTATAAAGTTTTTAGTATAAATAATTTTTATACTAAAAACTTCGGATTTTCTTATTTTTCTCTTTAATTTTTCTCTGTTTCACTATCCGAGTGGACGTAAATAATGAACATATAAATGCATCATGATGACGATGATGATTTCATGAATGAGGAATCCTGGAATGCCGACGACAAAAACGCGCATAGTAAATCATGATGTGTGGTGGTATTTGTGGCGTGGCATTGGCGCTTAGTTGAACAGCCATGAGACTAATGTTTCCTTCTTAATCAATCAAATAATCCTTTTTTATGTTTATTTCCAAGCGTTCCTCCTCACTCGACTATGAATTATTCTTGATTTGATTTATTTCTACTACTTATGAGATTATTATTTTTTTAATCCTAATAGTTATGATTGTCTTCTTTTCGCTTTTAGCTTCTTTATGTTCCATGCCGGGTGACAATAAATATCGTCCATCATGCTACCTTAAGCTTTCATCAGTTGGAATGATAGCAATATCTGATTTAAAAACATTCAGTAAATGTTGGATAAATTTTACAGTCAAAATTAATTATAATTTTATTTGGATAATTGAAAATTTATTCCCTCTTTCTATGAGCACACGATATTCTAATAAAGACATGGACTACCATAACAAGAAAGCAAGCAGTGATTATTGATTTTGCGGAGATGGAGGTGAGAGGTTGGTCTTCTAATCTGTGCACCATAACCTACCTTGCTTTCAGCTTTTGGTAATCCGATCACTGACTGTGAAGCCTCAACAGGACCAGAACTACTGAAGACACAAGTACAGAAGAGAGCATGCAGAAGAGCAATTTCCAGAGTATGATATGCTACCCACCAAAGAAGCACCTTTTTCGCCTGATGATATCATATAATACGTGGATTTAACCGTATATTGCGATAATGAAGCTATAAGGATTTAAGACTTTTTTTTCCCGCAGCAACTGAAATCAATCCGCTTTGCCTAAGGGGACAATTCTGGAATGAGGAAAGAAAACAACGGACTATATATTTAATCAAACAACGGAAGGCCACAAGTACATGAATTGAAGGCCATTAATAATAATGCTTTTGTTAATATAAAGTGCAGTGTCCAGTGATCCCAAAATTATGACAGAAAGGACATCTGGTCCCTCACCAATTGATTCAGATTGACCCAGTTATTCGTGCACCGCACCCCACCTTCTCGAAGAAATATTGTCCATAACACAGAAACAACAGATCTACTAATTAATTAATGGCTCCAAAATAAAATGATAGATTTGTTAAGACTGGTAGGCTCACTGCCAACATTATTAACTAATAGCATTTCTTCAGTGCCTGTGTGCCTGTGTGCCTGTGTGGCTTGACCAAAAAAGTGTAAATAACTAATAACATTATTAACCAAAAGTTGGTGTAAAAAATTTTTTTTGACCACACAGTACACATGGCCTTGACCAATCTAATGGAGAAGATACCCTCGTAAATCACTCGAGCATACTGTGGTCTCAGAACTGTCATTCAAACTCATCCCACTTTGTAACAGAGCAACAAGAAGGTTCACAGTCATGCAGAGGAAACACTTGGGTATATTCTCTACCAGATTAAGAATATATCAAGCTGCATAGGAATTTTAAAGAAAACAGAACCATATTTTGCACAATTTTCTATCACGAGATGGCACAATGATACATGTAAAATGAGAAACCATAATGGCTGTCATCAAAGAGCACAAGGAACACTATATACCTCCTTTGAGAATGTTACCATGTGAAATCTCTATCTACCAAAGTCTCATCTCTTTTCTTCATACAACATGAACAAGGACAAGGCTGGAAGACCTAATAAGCAGAAAGAAAAAAGAGAAAATGACCACTTAAACAAGAGAGAACCTGCAAAACTATAGAGTACCAGAAATATTTTGTAAGAAAAAAACAATTGTATTTCCCAAGCAAGTACAAGGGTCAGCAGGTGCTAAAGCATGACCATGAGTACATATGTTTGATGTTCTCAAGATGTAACATCTCAGAATCACTTTGAAACAGTTACAGTAAAAAGAATGACAGAAAATGTTATAAATTAATTACAAAGAAGCGTAAGGAAGAATGATAAACAAATAACTATTGGACAACATGTTGTATGTCATCCCCAGGAGACTAAGAATAAAGCAATTCTAGACATCATCAACCACTGACAGGTGGGCTAACAAATAAACACGAGTATGAATAAGCTGAAACAATAGAAGCAACAATATAACACAAGGAAAAGGGAAGAACTTATCACCTACAGATAGTCAGAATCCGTATCTGACAAGTACTTATCACCGACAGATCAAGATAACAGAAAATTTTCTTCCTAGAACAATATTTGAACATTTTCATTAAGACTTTTATGCAGGCATCCCTCTCTATATCTCTTTGACCAATGTCTTTATGCCTTTTTTAAAATGTGCCAAGGCATGACATTTGTTACACAAAGTCTATCACTTCAAGGGAGTTGTAATGCATGTCTTCCTAATCCTTTGAATTTCCAGCAACAATATCCAATATAGTTTCATTTCCTAATTCATCAAGAAACATATTCCCCAAACAATGGGTGATCTCATTCATACTTGGACTGTTAGAACATTGATAAGTGGTATTTTAGATTTTGAAGCTCCTTTTCCAACCCCTTTTGCCAAAAGAAAGGATTTGATTGGGGTAAGTATGAATTGTAGCTTTGAAAGACAAAGCATGTTTAAATTATGTAGCAACTATTGTACATGCAAAAGCCAAATGCTACAAGTGAAAGGAATGACAAATGTCTAGTCAAAATGAAGCATAAGAGTAGACCAAAAGAAAAATACGTTTGCACTTACTGCTAGTCTCAACGTCTGGTTCTATGCTTGCAACGAAATTGTGCTAGAAGTGCTATGTGATCAGAAGACCATTGTGGAGAAGGTATGGCAGTATCTTTACGTAAGCTTTCCTCATCCAAGAGCTCCAACAGAGACTCCACCATCAAAGAGTCCGCTATAAGCACCCAAAATCATATAAGAGAAGAGAACATTCATGAACACCAAAAGGTAAGCAGTAATAAGAGTTTCTTTTCTTTCTTTTTTTTTTTCTTTTTTTTTTTTTTTTGAGGAAACAAAAAACTTACCCAAAAAAATGAAGAGAACAGAAAAAGTCAAACCTGTATAAAATATGTAGTCAACAGTGCCAACAAAATCCCTAGTACAATTCGTGAATAGAGGTTCATTAGTTGCAGGATCCATTCTCCTCCACTGTTGCTCTACACCAGGTGCAACTCCTCCCATTCTTGCAAAAGATGAGTATGCACTAACCTGTAAGATATGCATACTCGTTAACAACAGAAAAGATTTTGTTCTCAGTGACTGCAAGTACAAAATGTATATTACCAGTGGAAGCTGGTGAGATAACTTGTTTGTAAGACGAAGGATTCCAAAAGGATCTACAGCCAAGTCTGGATGCAAAGGGTCCACCTTGCCCCTTGCAAGAAGTGAATGAGGAGCACTACATTTATGACACTCATTCAGGTACTGTGCTTTGCATCTTAAAAACATAGAGCAAGTTACCAGGAAAAAAATATAAAATTAATACCTTCCAGGAACCGTATTGAAATCTCCACAGACCAACATTGGAATATCTGCACTGACGGCAATTTTTTCCAGACCTTTGAGAAGGGTATGCACCTGAGGTGATAAAACCAACAAAAAATGTACAACATGATTCAGAAGCGGAAAAAGATTGTCATAATACTGTCATAACCACAAAAAACTAGTGTAAACCTGCCATAGCTTAACATCCATGTACTCGTGATGGACATTTACATGAGTGTTTGCCTGCATTTGATAGACAAAATTAAAAACTGTAAAAAGATGAGCAAGGAATACATAAAGATCTAACATGTATATGCTGTATAATTGAAGAACATGTAGATAAGTATATGAATCAAAACAAAAGCAAGTGAACCTAATAAGGATTCAGGATAAGATAGGCAGTTCTCTAAATGTCAGGCACAACTTTGCACAAATTTCTTCATGAAAATATGCAGAGTATTCCAATTTTAAGAAAATGATAGAAGCTTCCTGCAAGGCAAATGACAAAACATATGGTAAACTCTACAGATGTTCTTATTAATATCAAGCAAATGAACTATATAGATCACAACTCAAATTGTGGGACAATTGCTTTTCTTTACGTTAGGCACCAAAGACCTATAGCCATGAAGATTGGATCTGTCTTCAAAAACAATATATCATAATCAAAGGCATTATTAGGTTGCACAAAAAGCAATCGAAAAGGATAACCTGGGGAAAATCAACAATTCCTCATGACGCATTCACAAGGGCTAAATCAGGATAAATTTTAATGTTCATTTTCACCAATGATAATTAATCCTTGCTCATCAAGGCTAAAATTATATTTAAAAGATTTACAGATCACATTCTCTATATGGATGGTACCATAGCCAAAAGCAAGTGTCCTGTAATAGTCATCAGTGTACCCCATACCCCTGAGTCATAGATACCCTTCCGGCATGATGAAGCATATTCACACACGAGAGATTTTTTGTTCAGAAAGTGTAACTTAGAAACAGGAAAACAAAAAACAGAATACTCACCACACAAAGAAGCCGTCTTTTCCCTGGATTATCAGCGCCATGGTTACCGAATTTTGATTCCAAAACCACAATAAGAGCAATATTATCCTACAGATAGGAAAACATTTCTATATAAAAGACGGGAAAAGAACAAACCATGCTCAAAAGTCTTAGGTGATATGTATAGCTCAGACCTTGATTAACCGAGTCAAAGCAGCTTTTTTCTGACCAGCTGCTATTCCTTGATCTGTCAACGACTGTGCAGCTTTATTAAATTCAACCTGCAGGACTAAACCATATCAATCTGCTGGATCTTATCAACTATAACTAATTGCAAGGTGTGCTACCTCATATTTTTTTACTTGAGAAAACCTGTCCCTACGAAAAAATGTAGCACAACCATCAACCGAATTTGGATTTCCACTATAAACCTGAAAGGTGGCAAATTATTTATTATTATATAGGAACATTGTGAGATTTAGAGAAGCAGTTGACAACGTGCAAGTTAACCTCTGATGTTCTTCTCTTAAAAAGTGCTTGATATCCATGCTTGTCAAGTTCTGGAGCAAAAAACTCCTCAAAGTGGTCATTTTGAACCTACAAAAATCGTGACGATTCGATTTTCAGCACAAAAATATGCCGACAACCTAAATAAATAAAAAAACTGAAGGATCATTAAATTTTTCATATTACTGATGTTCCAACAAAATTTTGTGTAGAAAGGACAAGAAATAACATTATGATAAAAGAATTTTCAATATATTCAGTCATAGAATTTTGACTAAATTTATGAAAAACTTTATGATGAGAAGACAGGAGAAAGTAAGAAAACTAATAAGATCAAATACTTTGAGTAGGATGTCTTTTGTGTTGATAGGGTATGATAATACATTGCCAATACATATGACTCAGCACACAAGAATACAAGAAAACCAGGAGCAGTTTGCAAAGGCTAGAACTAATTTACTTGCAACACAAACTCAAGGAGACATACCTCTTGAAGACAAAGGATATCAGCATGGTATCCAATAATTTCACGCAACAAATTCTGCCTGCGATAAGGCCATGAGAGGGCCCAAGATGGGCAGTAGCTATATGTCTCACTCGTAGCATATGCATCAGAGAGAATGTTGTATGAAAGCACTGAGAAGGTCCTAGAAGATGCGCTTCGACCATCTACATCCAACTGCCCCAAAACATCAGGTCCATTTACTTGAATCATGCGACGAGGTGTTGGAGAGGGGGCTGGGATCACACGTGAAGTCAAGATGGTATGTACATTTCCCACAGGTATCCTTGTCTCTGCATATACAACCACACACTCGAACTTAAGAACATGATTAATATCATCAGATGTTGGTGTGTATGTTCTAGAACGTCCAACTTCAGACCAAGCTTCACCATTCCTTTCTGCAACAGTTGTAGAATATATAGGTACTGGACCATTATTAAGGACTGAGCTTCCCACATTAATTGTTGCACCAGAAAGGCCAGCATTATGACTTCCAGACCCACTATTGTTAAAGCGCCCGAATGCTTCTTCCTCCTCGATTCCATTTTCCTTTATAGTTCTCTTTGCTTGTTCGTGTAAAGAACGATGATGCTGCCAAGCATCAGTAAAACACTTAGGAGAGCAATGATAACTCTTTGCAATAGGTACTTTCTCCTTAACACAAACTATGCACTGCAGTGTTGCTTGCTCAGTTGGATGTACACTGCATACAGAAACTTTTTGATCACTTTGATCACGATACCTGCAGAACACGAAAAATGTTATATAGAAGTTAGAACAAACTACAATGTTGTGGCACAAACAGCTCTACTAAACCAAGTAACATAAACTAGTCAAGACTATGGCATCAACTTGTATGCTGCCACAGAAATAAAAACTGAGCAATTTGTTTTTACCACCAGTAACTTCAAATTACAGTTCCATCATTGCTCATATATATACTACCGCATAAAGAGATAACCTGGGCATGCAAACCACAATGTCTCCAAATGAGACTCAAATTACAAATCTCTAGACAGACTTGGATTGCATACCATTAGAAGTAGGACAACAATCATTGAACCTTTTATTTCTCATGTCTCACATATAAAACATGTACAGTCACTAGTTAGAAATAGTGCCAAATCAGTTCTGGATGTCAAAAGAAGGCTTAAGCTAGAGTTAGACTGAGGCTTCAATAGAATGAAAGCACTTTTAAGTTCAAAGCAGTATTGTGAATGAAAGAAAGACACTGAAGAAATCAGTCCTTTAGGAACTATACTTTACTTCTAAAAATAACATCTAGTATAGAATATTGTACTCCTGATCCTAAGAGACAATGAATGCTGGCTTTCCTCCATTCATGAAATGAAAACCCAAACATCCATTACCATTATGCAAACAACATTATTTTACGAATATATTAAGTTCATGCTCATGTTCATTTCCATGTAGCTCAAACCACATAACAAAATAGGAGAAATACCATGGTTTCTGATTAAAAGTCTTTAGGTTAACAACTGATAGCATCCATAGAAATAATTCTTCAATGTATATAAACGAAACCAAATATGATAACCGTCTCCCCACATGCAGGTCTAAAGCAATGTACTTAAAGACAGCTTGAGATGCTACCTGTTATATCTAATGCAAGTGTAATTAAACCAAGTAAAAGGACAGAGAACCATCAGGAATTCACCAACAGACAATGAAATTACCAGAAAGGCGAGCAGAAAAAGAACTCACCACTTATATCTAATGCAATATCCGTTGAATGGAGCAGACTCGGGAACATCATCAGTTGAGATGCTACCATCCGGTCGCCGCAAAAGAACGTACGGCGTAATCTCGCAGCCTACCACGGGGATCTCCGACGGCAGATGAACCCTCAAGACACTCAACATACTTCCTAAAATCCCTATTATCCCACTCCCGATTGAAAACCCTAACCCAATCACCAAAACCTCCTCTCCCACCTCAAGACTCCCATTCTAAGAATCGAGCACATCTTCCAGATCTGCCATCACGGGGCCCTGGATCGCTCCATGGTCGACCAATCCAACAAGAACCCTCGCGATCGAAAACAGCGCCAATGCGCGAACGTGAGAACCAAAGGCTCGCGTATCGGTAAACCCTAGAGCGAGATCAACCTCGGCGGGGAGAAGCAAGAACGTTTCCGGGTCGATCGATCCGATTTCGGCGTGAACGGGGGAGGGGGAAAAGGGATCGAAGGAAGGCTAGGGTTTAAACCGGGTGAGAAGGGAAGCCGCATCAGTAGCTGCGAAAGCTCAGCGATCGCTCTCTACCTCTTCTACTCTCTCCTCTTTCTCCTCTTTTGCGGTCGTCTTGTTGCTGCTCCCTTCCATTCTAAATAAGAAATTTGTTTTTTTTATTATTAATTACATTATGATTTTTTTTGCTATTATTGATATTATCGTTATCATATTATTATTGTCATTATTGTATATTATTCATTATTATTGATAATTATTAATATTAATTATTATGGTCCTCACAACTCAATTTTATCTTTTGTTGTGGGGATTGAGAATTAGGGAGAGAGGACATGGCTTGGAGGAAGGATGGGGTCCACAAGGGAAGGAGGCTTAAGTGGTGGGGAAGGTTGGGGGTGGTGGGCATGGAGCCCACAAGCTCTTCTTACACATGGAGATGTATAGTGAGTGAACTTGCACTTGGTTTTCCCACCCTTTCCCTTCCCGCCCCTTTTTTTTGGCTTTTGATATAATTGCATGTATATATCCTCTAAAATGATTTTGGCATTTGTCTCTATAAATTTGAGTGTATATATTAAAACTCTAGTAATTTACATCAATACCCTCTGGAAAATACTTATATGATACTAAAAATATTACAAGTACTTTTATGTATTCAATATTTTTATTTCTTTTTTACAATTGGAACAAACTAACAACACTAACTATGATTAGAATTGCATTTTCTGTATATAGAATATATATATATATATATATATATGACATAATTCCAAATTCCCCATGTTGTTGACCTCCACATTTGACCCTATAATTATTGTGAAAAGGTATACAATAATAATGAAAATTTATAGTTCCCATTTTATTAAATGTAAAATTAATTTTTTTTTATTAAGGCTAAGAGAAAAATCTGAAAGAACAAAATTCACATCTCTTGTGAAAGAGAGTTAATTCCTCCAACGTATGTTGGCATAGTATGATCCTCTTTAATTAATATGGGGGGAATTCCACTAGCAATAATAATGCATAGTTATTGTATAAAACCTAATTATTGTTTCATTAAACATTAAATTGTTAGTCATTAGGATAACCAATTCTCATCCACATCTCTCTCTTCTCGAGAACTCACTCTCTAGTCGACCCATTAGAACATGATGATCCTTCAAAACAACCAATTTATATTGGGAAGTCTACCACTTCAACCATCAAAAAGAAACCTAATGTGAGTGTATATATATACAAGGTGAATTTTGTCTTTCCATAGAAAAAATGTTAAGCTTTATTCATAAGATGAAAAGCATGCTAAAACATCATTCCATGAATTAAAAATCTCAACTTTGTTGGGTTCAACCCATTACATTTATTATTCTTTACAAAACTAGCTAATCAGTTTGTAACATGAGAAATATAAAATCTCAAAAATATATTGAATGATAATTCAATATATTGAAAAGCCACCAGGAGAAAACAACCTTCCCATGCAACCAGAACAGAAAACACATAAAGCTTTTGAACTCAAGTAGATACAAGAATGATAATTCCAAATGCTAGTATGGATAAGAGAGTTAGTAGTATCTATGGAATAAATTACATAGTAAAATTTTTTCTGAAGTTCTTCAAAATTATTATCAAAAAAAATTTTAATCATTGATGCCACACTAACCTATTAAGTTGAATCAAGTATTTAGTGATTTATACTTAGATATGAAAAATGGTGAAAGCTAGTTAAACTTTATTCTAACTTTTTTTTAATCGAATCTGGGATAAGTATGGATTCAAATTTGGATACCTAAATAATTAGAGGGATTTTATTCTTGTGAAACATATGCGCAACATAATTATTATTAAATAATGATGATAGCTAGCGAAATTTTATCGGATACCCGTGTTTAAGTTCCTCGCTTAAATTAGTTTTGAATATATTTTAATTAAGTTGAATATTGATTTTAAATATGAAACTAGATAATTGAGTTATTATTTCATCATTTTCAAGTAAAATGTGAATTTTCTAAATTTTCTTGTTCCTACTTTTCTTTTTTCTTGTCATTCCATTTTGATTTCTTTTCTTGGTTTGTTTCTAGAATCAATAATCGAGCAATTATAGCAACATTTGTGTTCCAATGTTCTATAACAAAATCTACACCATCCCAACTGTGATAGAATACGGTAGACATATGATTTGATGTCATGGGTCTCATGTATTTATTACACGCATGATGAGTATAATTGGTTTTCATCCATCTTGTTTATGACAAATATATTTCATTCATGCATCATTTGTTGTACTCATTAACCCATCATAATCTCGTCTAAGCATGAAGTTTTAAGGCACTTGAGGCCTTTAATTTTCTAAGATTTTAGAGAGATTCTTCTGTTTTTATGACATGCACACTAAAATTCTTATCATGTGAGACCCATTTATTACATTCATGATTATTATAATTATATTGTTTACTCAATCTTATTTATGGTGAAGATATTTTACACATTATCTTTATCCCCTGTTGGTCAATCATAATGTGATCGTGTTTTTTCATGCGTCTATTAGGAATTTAGCCAATCATAGAGGACGAATGAGAAATGAGTTTATATTTGAGCACCAACGTGATGAAATTTTCTTTTATAATTATTTTAAAAATATGAATCCTCGAGTTATGTGAAGAAATCCAATACAAATCGTAACTAATTGGATGGATCTATTAATAATATATCTATAATGGAGATATTATTTGTAGTACCAATTGACCGGACACAAATAATCACTCGATTTAGCTCATCACCAATTTAGGATGGAATATCATGTAATTACATCATTTTTGTGTGAATATTAATCTATATATATTGAAATATATACACGTCTTGAGTAGCTCAAAAATAGGTTCTATTTTTTTATTTTAATATGTGAATCTATCAAAGATAAAAAAAAATACTAATAATGTCAAGGTTTAGAATTTTTTTTAGAATTTCAAATGTATTTACAAAAAATTAGGATCACAAATTTTTAATAGGATATTAGAGGGAATTTCTTGAATATAAACTTAAAGGTATATACAAATATGGAAAGAAATATTTATGAGAGAGTAAGAGATAGGTTTATGCTCTGAGATAGAAAGAGAGCAAAATTAACTGGTCATTAAAATAAAAAAAATATCATATGATTTGTCACTGGAATCAAAATATTCTAATTTTATTGGATCTGACATTTTAATGACCAAATATTTTTGACATCTTTCTTCATGCATTTCTGGAGTCCCAATATATATTGATTATCAAACTCTTAAATCAGAATATAGATTTGGGTTAATTGCAATAACTAATACAATTTATTAGCTTAAATGTTTTCCTTGTTCATCTGAGATTTTTTATTTTCTATTAGCTACAATCATAATTTATTACCACTATTTGTACATATATAATGGTTTACTAACTTTGTATATACTACTTTATATTTATTTTTACTATTTTAATATTATTTAATCTTATACATTTCATAATTATATTTTCTAAATTTATGGTGTTTATATTATATTGTTTAATTTTTTTTCCTTACGATATTACATTATGTATATTTTAAATTTATATTAGTTATATGATTTTGTTATTTTGGTTTTTAGCTTAATAAAAGGGGAGAATCTCAAAGTGGATTGATTATATTTTTGTGACACACGTAGGGAATGAGATTACTGCAAATCACACATCATAGATCTCATTTCAATCTATTTATATAGAAAAACTAATATCATATGATTATTATAAACGAATAAAGATGTAAGAAACTTATGTCATAGTTCAATTTTTGGAGAGTTAGTTAGAAAATATTTAAAATCCATAAAAAGTTATATCTTTGATTATGATTATTTATCTTTTTTTTATAGTTTCCATTATTATTTTTAGATCTCCCCCTACCACACCACTTCTCACTTCACAAGTAATTATCATTTAGGTCTCTTCAACATATATTTATATCAAATTAAACGATCCTTACTCATTTTATCTTTTCTTTATTGAAGCAACATCGAATTAATTGTAAATATTTTTTATATTTCTTAATAACTCCAAACATAAAAGATAGAAAAAAAAAGATATTTGGAGTAATTCATGGACACAAACTTTTTTGATATATATCCTAGAAATAACTCTATACTGTTGAACTAAACATGTATTTAAAACTGATTCAAACCCAAGATTTTGATCAAAGATCTGACCTGATCATGCTCGACCCCACATGAGAAGATTGATTCAATCAACTGTAGATGAATGAGAAAAAGAAATATCAGATCAATACAGATGATTATGATCATGCTTCTGAGCTCCTTTGTCTCACATTCCTTGAATGTTTTTTGAGTGTGCAGATGCATATCATTCAAAACTATGATATGAGATAGGCCAAGGTTAGTGCCATGACATACCAACAGAATTTGATTACGAGTCCCACCAATGAAAGGGAAAGTGCCTCAAAGAACTATTTGCCTACATAAAGCAAGCAACAAAAAGGGAGAAACATAATCAAAGATCAGGCCAACGTACCATCTATATACAAGTTGCAACTTTCAAATTTGAATGTCTAAAAACTGCCGTATCGGAATCATGAAACCTTAGTCAAAGCTATATTTTCTGATTCTAGGTCTTCATCTTTGAGCAATAGATGTAGCGGGAAGAAACTGGGAATAAGGATGCCCAGCAACAAACAGAGAAGAGCTGCAACTCCAACCCACCAAGCACCATGTGGAATCCCTAACATTAGTTCATCACAAACTGCAAAAACGAGAACACGATGTGCAACTAAAACAAAAGCCCAAAAGGATACTAGTCGCATTGAGAACGTATTTAGAATGTCTGTTCTGAGCATAAAGATGTTCTAATTTACCATCCAAGATGCGGATGGCCATCAAACTGTCTCCAGTCTTAAATGCAGACTAGTATGGAAAATCAATAAACGGCAAAATGTTAACAAGGAAATATCCACAAACACAGCATTTTACTTAATTTCTGCAGCTGAACATTTATATTAATATATGCTCAAACATAAAAGTTTGCAAGTCACCTATTATTCTGTGATATCAATTTAATCAATAAATTGTAGAATTTTGTTTTATCTAGGTGTCAGTTGGCACTCCATTTTGTTCCATGTCACCGGTAATTTAGATTAAAAAAAATGTCATAACATTAAGACAAACAACATTCACTATTACTATCAAGAACCAAAAAAAAAATTCACCAGATAAGCTAGGTTGTTAAGTCCACATACCTCAGAAATTAGGTCTTTCCCTTCGCTATGTTGGAACTAATGCTACCATAATCTCTTTTTTCTTCCCTACCATAATCTTTTTCATTTTTATATCTTCTACAGCAAATAAGGTTCTTTTAGCTCACACTGAAAAGCAGCTTGTCTTGAATCCATGCAGCAACTGAAAGACTCATGCCTCTAGCAATCTTGAAAACAACTGCTACATTGGAAAACATATACCTTACTTGAAGGGTTGTGAATAAGGTTTCAGTTTTGAAGGTCCTGGACATTCATTTCAAAATATTGTCATGCTTACTCTCCATGTTCCAAAATTTATACTTCCATAAGAAAAGACTACAACCCAATATCAACTATTTGACTATTAATCTTAATGAAAGGCAATGCATCTCTCTTTTTGTTCCTAAAACTCAAGATATTGCTAAGCAACAGGTATACAAGGCATTTTGATCAATGACAACAGGACCACAATTGGGTTCACTTGATGGAGCCGTCTCAAGTATTAAGGAACAAGAATGCTATAAAATGAACACACTTTAAAACGTATCTAGAGATTGGCATCCCTAACTTAACTGGCATAAAGAAGTGACCACCAAGGAAGATGATTTCGTTGTATACCAACTGTGAAAAAATTAGTATGTAACATGATGGGTGGTATGTAGAACAAGGTATACTGAAGCGGTATGAATTGAATGCTTCCATTTATTTTGTTCCCCTAGTTTGTTTGTTTTTCCATATCATAATTGGAAGACTTACTAAAATGGGTGTTCATTCTGATAATCCATAAGCTACTTGACATAAATATCACAGAGAGGCAACAACAAAATTTAGTCAAGATAGAAGTGGGCAACATTTTCTTTTTTTCAAGGATTTCACTTCTAAACTTCAAACTACAATCAATATTTTTCAGGCCAAAAAAGAATCCTTTAAACAAATTATTGTTGAAAAAAAAGTAAAAATTTGATATCGTTAATTAAAATTTTCTCAAGATAATGGCAAGCTGAAGTACATACTTTGTTGAAAATGTTACTGAGTGCACATGTGCCACATAGAAGAATCAGAAGGCATGTTCAGGTATATTGCAGACATTGCAAAATTTCACAGACCAATAGAACTAGAGGTTATAAAACATGGAAGACAATATGAGTGGATCCATGTAGGACAGATCTGAAACTGAAATGATAAGTATTTGCACAAGACAAAAGAATGCTGATGATAAAAATATGGTAAAAGATGTATAAATGAAGAAAGATGAAAAAAAATATGGTAAAAAGGAACCTCAATGAATACACCCAGGTGAGGAATTATTAGACTTGCTAGGAAAATACTCTGGATGAGTCTGGCTACTAGTTGAAGATCAAAAAGAGAACTCTATCAACTCTTCCTGGCTTTATAGCTGAACCACATTCATGGGCAAAAATCTCAAGGATGTTGATGAAGATGTCATGTTCTATGTTCAGGAACAGAAAGGTGAATAGTGTCCCAAAGTTGAGAGACCATGCAAGAAAGACCCATCATATATGTGACCGTAGTTAGCAGTATACATTCGGTGGACCATTTTCTCTACATATATGCTCCTAAGTTCAGAAACGACATAGAATTTTACTCTTTGAAAGCCTAAACAAGGTCCAAAAGGAACTTAGAGTGTGTCTCGGTTATTTACCTTATGGTAACTCTGTTAGTGGTTTCTATAGTTGAAGTTGATTATTTTATGAGCTCGGATAAGATTAGATGTGATCATAATAACACAATAATTTAAATGAAAATGAAGAGAGAATTTAAAAGAAATCTACATGGAGAGACTTAAGTCTCTTTCAGCTCAAAACAACAAAACAATAGAAGAAAATCATAATATTATGTGGCTTAACAAAGATCAGTTTCTTTTTTTCAATCTTAAACTCAAAGCAAAGATCATAGCTTCAGTATATAGGTTTCTTATTTTGTAACCACAATGGAGATATGAAAAGAAAAACCATAATAAGAAAAGCAAAACAGTTAAAACAATCATTGCATTCAATTTGTCATTAAACAAAAGCAACAATTATAAAGGCTGAATTATTTAAACAATTTAAACAATATAAATCAATAAAAAGTGTCATGCTAGGAGGAAAGAAAATTTGAATTTCTCTTCCAATCTCTAACAGGTTTTTTAATGTAATTTTGATGGCACAAGGACACAGAAGATTATTGTTTATAATGATCACGACTCCCCGAAACCAAAAGACAAAGTGTCAATTTATTAATCACATACCGATGTTATAGATGACCAGTTCTCTCTCTGGCACTTTTGGCTTGGCAACTACCCCGGCAGCGTCGGCCGTCAAAATAACAAAAGCCTACGTGCAAAGCATCATATCAATTCAGAAACAAAATCAACGAACAGAACAAGCCAACATTGCTTACTGATTCGTCATTATCAGCCTTAAAAATTAGTTTCTCAGTATTAAGCAATCTCCTATTCTTTCTCGACCAAAGTTCCGGCAAGGTCGTCTGCAGTTGAATGGAGAAGCTAGCAGGTATCTATTGCAATGTTAAGTTCAATGAGATCAAGATGATCTTCATAAGAAACTAAAAGAAAAAGGCAAAGCAAGAGCTCATTGGGGCAAAAGAACAAACAGAGGCCGGATATGATATCTTGACTTCGTAGGACGCGGATCTTCTGAGACCGAGCAGCTCGTAGGTGCGTTGTCCGGAGTTCAATGGCATTGTCTCGCCCTTAATTTCTTCACCGACTTTCAGCGCCTTCACATCCGAGCTGCAGTGACGAAGGAAGTGATGACGGCTACGAGAAGCGGATATGGGGCCCAATCGGAGGAGCGAGATTAACCTGTGTGTGAGGGGGAAGGAGGAGGCAACGAAGAAGCACCGGATCAGGGACACCAGAATGCAACTCCATGACGATCGTGAAGGCATTGGATTCCCCCGTGCCGAGACCGAGAGAGAGAGAGAGAGAGAGGCGGCGGAGGAGGAGGAAAGGCCTGAGAATACGGGCCGAGTCAGGCCGCATGTACCACACGGACCCTTCTATAACCGCAAAAAAGGGCCGTTAGGCCGTTACGTGCCACACGGACCGTTATGTGGCCTGGGAAGGCGGGCCGAAGCAGGCCGTCATGTGCCCCACGTCCCGTTATATTGCTTAAGTATAGCGAATTTGAGTCCGACCCAAATATTGGATCCGCATTCCGGCCTGTTAATAGAACTGTTAGAGTCTTTTTGGATCAGTGTTCCTAGTTTCATATTGATCCATGTTTGCTCGTCTTTGTAAAAAATATAAATGGTGATTTTTTTTTGGAAAAATCTTATTTTTTGGGTTTTTTTTTTCAGATAAAGTTACCTTATATTTGTATGACACCCGTAAAGAGTCTGTCTTTTTCCAATGACTAAAATATCCTCATATAAAAAAATAATGTAGAGAAGACCAAACCTTGTAAAGAGGGTTTATTGTCATGACTCGAACAGTCACCTCTCGTCTTTACTACTAAATCAAACAATTTTACTTTATGATTAGTAACACAAATGTATAAACGAATATTTGGACAATCTTCTTCCCTAATATCAAACTTGACAAGATTTTTTAAATGATTTAAGTCGTATTAACTTTGTCATATTGAGTTTAAGATCAAAATTGATACTCTCATATAAAATTAAATATTTCTTAATTTACTTAGATATATTATCTCATATGAAATTTTTGGTTGAGACATTATATTTTATTTTTTGTTATTGTTGAAAACTTCGATTTAATGTAGTAATTACTTAATTCAAATCCAAAAAGAAGAAGAGAAAGAATCAAAAAAATGCCCCATCCTTCTCCATCTGTCTGTCATCAGACCCTCCCTCCTCTGCACACACCGCACGCAACGTTCGGAACCCGTTGGAAAACGATCCAAAAATGTTTTCGTTTTCTGTTTTCTGTTTCCTGTTTTGCATGCAACGGTAACAACACGTATGACGGGGCACTTCAAAGACAATTAATTCCTGGTGGGGCCCAAAACCAATCGATGCCGACGCCCAGCCACCGCCGCCCCCTCCGCGTTTCGCTGTTGCCAGGTGGCAGTTCCTCCCTGCTAACAAACATTCCTTCCCATGAGTTGTTGATTAGGCTCTCTAATTGACTATTAGTTGACCTAAAATTATAATTAATGTCATACGTGAAGTGCTTATATTTTTTGTTGCTTGCGGCTTAAGCGTGACGAACGCGTCGAGCAGCGACTAAACCTCTGCCAGTCGTGTCGTGTTCGGCCTCGGAGACTAATCAGTAGTTTTCAAGCCCGCGCCGTTGCAACGACACACACGTTTGTCATTCAAAGAACAAGTCTGACACGGTGTTTTCTTTTTTTTGTTTTTTGACCATTTCTTTTCGAACAAAAAGTTAGCACCGACAGGGAACATCAGGGCGCAGCAAAGACGAGACTGGCACTCACACGGTGTTGATGACGTGTAGTGTTGTTACTTGGTTCCTATGGATTTTGCTGTTTTTGAGGCATTCAGTGGATAGAAAAGCTAAAAGTTCGAATTTTTAGGCTGGTCAAGAAAAAAGAAAACAACGGACCTCGAACGTGCAAACGGCTATATCTTGTCTTCTCGACGTCCATGTTGGTCCGAATTCTCTAGGGTTAGGGATAGCGACGAGGGCTGGGGTTCTTCTCTTTCCCCCCGAAGCCAATTTGGTCCTTTCGGGGTTGCGATTTTGGTTTCGCGAGGGGCGCGCGGTTGTGCCCCGATCGATCACGGGCTCGATCCTTGGTTGGAGCGGGGAGCAGGCGCCGGAGGTGGAGCGATGAGGAGATCGAAGCTGGAATCGTCGATTCCTGTGAGTCGGAAGAGGTTTGTGCAGTTCCTGCTCGTTGTGGGGCTACTTTACCTCTCCTTCCTACTCCTCTGTGAGCTCCCTTTCGTATCCCGCCGTTTCGCGCCTGGAGCCGGCGGGCTTATCGGAAGCGACGTCCTCGCCCGCCGGGTCGCACTCGACAGCGAGGAGGAGAGCCAGGGGAAGTATGCACCGGTTCGCCCCTTCATATTCCCTTATCGGCAGGCGCAGTCCTCCCCCGCTCCCTTCCAGCGACGCCCGCCACCCGATCGGCGGCACCGTCGCTTGCCGGCCTTGTCTGGGTTGGCGCTGATGGAGCTCAACGCCAGCGGAAGTGGAGCCTTCTCGGAGCTGCACAAGTCGGCGAGGGACGCGTGGGAGGTGGGAAAGAAGTATTTTGAGGAGCTGCAAGCTTCACCGGCGCCATCTGCTGCGGCACCGCTGCAAGAGAGCCGGGCAGAGGAGAGATGCCCAAACTCGATCATGCTGTCGGGCGCAGAGTTCCAGGAGCGAGGGAGAGTGTTGGTGCTCCCCTGTGGGCTCACGTTGGGTTCCCATATTACTCTGGTGGCAAGGCCGCGCCGGGCGCATGCCGAATATGACCCAAAGATTTCGTCTTTGAAGGAAGGTGAACAGGCTATTATGGTGTCGCAGTTCATGATGGAGCTGCAGGGGCTCAAGACGGTGGATGGTGAAGATCCACCTAGGATCCTGCACTTCAACCCCCGATTGAAGGGTGATTGGAGCGGGAAGCCGGTGATTGAGCAGAATACTTGCTATCGCATGCAGTGGGGATCACCTCAGCGGTGTGAGGGCTGGAAGTCCAAGGCGGATGAGGAGACTGGTATATTTTCTAGCGTACTCGTAGGCAAAAATATCTAATTCCCTTTTTGAGCTTCTGAATACTATTGCAATTATTTTTTTAATTTTCTTGTGGCTTGTTTTGTATCGACTATTTAATTTGAACTTTAGAAAGTCCATTTTGAGAGCATGTGAATTAGCGTTGCGAATGCCTTTTTTACTTTTAATTCAGTGGTTCTTTTATTATTGAATCTAATATGGAGGTTCTAATGCAGTTGATGGGCTGGTGAAGTGTGAAAAATGGATTCGTGATGATGATAACCAGGTGGAGGAATCTAAGATGTCATGGTGGTTCAGCCGTTTGATTCGTCGAACAAAAGTCTCGCTTGATTGGCCATATCCATTTGTAGAAGACAAGTTGTTTGTTCTAACGCTTAGTGCCGGTTTAGAAGGTTATCATGTGAATGTTGATGGGAAGCATATAACATCCTTCCCTTATCGCACTGTAAGTTAAGGTTGAAAAGGTCTCTCTTAGGTTGGCCTCTGAACAATATCTTACATTCTGACGATCTAAGACCTTATCCTGCCTACAGGGTTTTGTTCTGGAGGATGCCACTGGACTGTCATTGAATGGTGACCTTGATATTGATTCAATATATGCTGCTTCATTGCCCTCCACACATCCTAGTTTTGCCCCACAAAGGCATCTAGAATTGTCTGCTCAGTGGCAGGCTCCTCCATTTACTGAGGAGCCTGTCGAACTCTTTATCGGCATACTTTCTGCAGGAAACCATTTTGCAGAACGCATGGCTGTGAGAAAATCATGGATGTCTGCAGTCAGGAGATCGTCAAATGTGGTAGCTCGGTTCTTTGTTGCTCTGGTAATTGTTGCAGCTGCAAGTTGCTTTGAGTTTCTATGTTTTTGGTTCAGAATCTGATAGTTCTAATATTGACAGCATGGTAGAAAGGAGGTGAATATGGAGCTAAAGAAGGAGGCAGATTTCTTTGGGGACATTGTTATAGTCCCTTTCATGGATAATTATGATCTAGTTGTGCTGAAGACAATTGCAATATGTGAATATGGGGTAAGTGAATCTTGTCTAATGAATGTTGAGATTAAGCTGCTTAAGCTGGTGCTGTATTATCTCAGTAGTTTTTAATCATTTTCTGCTTTTGTCTTCTGCAAAATAGGTTCGAACAGTATCCGCTAAGTATATAATGAAGTGTGATGATGACACATTTGTAAGACTCGACTCAGTTCTAAAGGAAGTTAAGAAAGTTCCAGCTGATAAAAGCCTTTATATAGGGAATATTAATTACTACCACAAGCCCTTGCGTTCTGGAAAGTGGGCAGTCACATATGAGGTATGTGCTGTCTACTGTATACAGTTTTTATATGTTTAGATTATTATTTAAGTAAGCCTCTGCATATCTGCGACAAGAGTATATGTATGTTTTTACTTGGTTGCATCTCTGTTTCAATTAATTTTAGCATCTTATAGTTTATTTTCCTCAAGTAATCTTTTTAGCAAGTCTGGACACTTTCTTCTTTTTGGGTAACAAGACTTTTAGCTTTAAACGTATCTACCAGAAGTATGCATCTCTGTTTCAATTAATTTTAGCATCTTATAGTTTATTTTCCTCAAGTAATCTTTTTAACAAGTCTGGAAACTTTCTTCTTTTTGGGTAACAAGACTTTTAGCTTTAAACGTATCTGCCAGAAGTATGCATCTCTGTTTCAATTAATTTTAGCATCTTATAGTTTATTTTCCTCAAGTAATCTTTTTAACAAGTCTGGAAACTTTCTTCTTTTTGGGTAACAAGACTTTTAGCTTTAAACGTATCTACCAGAAGTATGCTGATAAACATTGTTCTATCTGGCTGTGTGTCCCTTTAAAAAAGGAAAAAAGTTGTAGAATACAATTATCCATATTACTGCATACCTTTAAACTCTTGTGAATTGTGAAACATAGTTACCTATGGACATCAATTGATTGCTTAGTTATCAGTTATCAGCATGTCTTATTTTACGTTATTGTGCTACTCCTTGTTTCAATGGATGACAACACAGAATATATTGTTTATCTTGTAGCAATGGTGCAATTCTTACCCAATAATCTTCTGATTTTTGTGGTGCTTTTATTCATTGTACTGCATACCTTTAAACTCTTGTGAATTGTCAAACCAAACATAGTTACCTATGGACATCAATTGATTGCTTAGTTATCAGTTATCAGCATGTCTTATTTTACGTTATTGTGCTACTCCTTGTTTCAATGGATGACAACACAGAATATATTGTTTATCTTGTAGCAATGGTGCAATTCTTACCCAATAATCTTCTGATTTTTGTGGTGCTTTTATTCATTGTAACTACCAATATGTTTTTACTTTCTAGATATGTGGCTATGAAGCAGTATGCTTATTGTTTTATTTTAAGGTTGTGACGTAATATCAACTTTATGCTTTAGGAATGGCCAGAGGAGGATTATCCGCCTTATGCTAATGGTCCAGGCTATGTTGTATCAGCTGACATCGCACATTTTGTGATTTCGGAGTTTGAGAAGCATATGCTAAGAGTAAGATCCATTAACTTGTATCTTAATGCATCATTTCTTGGAGTTTTGTTGTTTCAAAATTATAGGACCACTTCTGTATTTTAAAAAGATTTTATGTAGCACTGGTTTGTTTTACATGGGAGAACAAGTAACGAATGCATGCATGCTTACCAACATAACTAGTTACTGGCGTTTTGTCCTTCCTTCACTGGATTTCAAATTTCTTGGAAGTGATAATATTTCTTATTTTTTTGGGAATAGTACAAAATTTTCAATTCTTTAAATAGCATAATTTTTCTAATGATCTTCAGGCTTTCATAGCATACATTACAAAAAGTTTTCTCTTGAAAGAAGCAAAAGAGAACAGATGGTACTTTCTAATGCACAGCTGTATGATCCATAAAATACTAGTTGCAAGCCTTTAAAATGTTATAAATGTTGAAGTGGATAATGTTAAGGGGACTCGACGTATACCATTTTGTATAATTGGAGATGGAAAACATAATTCTTTGTCAGATACATACAAAGATTGGTTTAGGTTTCAAGATTCTGCATTTGGGGTTTTTAGGACTTTCTGAGACGCTCTAAAAAGTTTTCTTTTGTGCAGTTATTCAAGATGGAAGATGTGAGCATGGGCATGTGGATTGAGAGTTTCAACAATAGGAGGCCTGTGGAGTATGTCCACAACCTCAAGTTTTGCCAGTTCGGCTGCATTAATGATTATTACACGGCTCATTATCAGTCTCCGAGACAGATGATGTGCATGTGGGAGAAGTTACAGGCAGGAAAACCTCACTGTTGCAACATGAGATGATACTGGTGCAAGTCGCAGCAAAGAATCCATTTTTGTAGCTATAACAGGCCCCTTCTCGAGGGCCATAAAAGGAGGGTTTCATCTGATTCAGACGCCCCATTCCAGATTTGTTCATTATTTTATGCTCTTTGTGTCGTGGGGAAGAGCAGCTATTCAGCTACTTCCTTGTACATGTAAAAGAAAAAAAAAAAGATGGAAAGATTCTTGAACTACATTGTCCAAATCTCTCTCTCTAGAGCGAGATAATATATGTATGCTGATGCTTCATGTTGTGGATCCATAAATCACTTTCTTTCCCATTCTCATTTTTCTGCCATGGCAAAGTTATCTTTGCTCCTCATCTAGCCTCCAAAGTCTGGTTTGCCGTCTACTCTTTTCCTCGTGTATTCAAGTCAAAGACTAGCTTAGTTCTTCCAATGTTTACTAAAGGGCTTTTCTCCTGTTCCTTTTCAGGCCATATACCAACTGCTTGGCTGTTTTTGGTACCAAGTGACTCTTTATGTCAACTACTGCATCTACAACACGGATTTGCCCAACGGTACAAACCATTTGTTTACTTGTTGCCGAAAGGTAGGTTGTTCACCACCATTGACTCCAACATGTGCTCATTACAAGAACTCTAGAAGAACTGTCCATTTAGCTATTTTCTTCATTGGCAACAGTTGGCAAATTGTGGTCATGATTTCTGAGCTAGTTGGCAAAGATTATTTTAGCAACCTTTCTTGATTGAAGTTGAGAGAATAATCTATTTGTACAACCCAAAACTTGTGGGGAATTAGCTGGAAGGGGCCATGGAAAGGAACATTCTCTTCTTTGGTATGAAAGAAGAGGAGTTGCATGCATGCACCAGCACATTGTGACCCCTCTTTGTGTCTTCATCTTGGCTGGTTAGATTGCTTCAGTTATCATTAGCTTATGACCCAAAATTGACTCTTTTTTTTGGTAGGACATGTTTTTCCAATAATATCTGCAATTAAATCATTGGTAAACTAACTGCTGGAGGCTTAAGTACATCATAAACCACCCATGCTTTATGGACTTGAGTGTTGAATAATAAAAAAATATATACATATATATATAATTTATATATGAAAATTAAAAATATATTAAAAAATTATATCTGAAATGAAATAAAAATATTAAGATGAATGTATGAAGTTAATCTGAAAGATAAAAGAAAAATATTTTTGCTTATAAACGATGAAATCGTTTAAGATGTCGTATTCATATGTTAAGGGGACATATAGATGTTGATGAGAAATTAGGAGTATCTAAAATCATTTTATAAAAAATTATAAATAGAAATTTAAATATTCTTAATTCAACTAAGAAAATAATATTTTATACATAGTTCACTAGCAAAAAAAAAAAAAAATCCAGATAGTTAATCTCATATCATTGAAATATTAGGAAACTAAAGAAAATAATATATCCCTTATTGATGAGATTTTATGAATATGAAGAGAAGACATATATGCATCCTTCCATCCATGGAGTTCATGCATCTTTATTCTTACTAATTAATTTCATGTTTTCATACTTCATGAAATTGATTTTAATATTTGCCGAAGTAATTAGTCATAAACTGTTTGCTTTGTCTCCATCATAAGATCAATCGTGATTTGGCCAAATTGAGAATGATGCTTTGCCCAAATAAATACAATTTTCTCTTTTAAGCATTATTTTTGTTGGAAAAAAGATAACTCCCAATAGTTAAAATAACTATTCTACAAGTATATTTCAGAATTTAATATCTTTTAGTATTATAGTCGAGAAAGAAAATGATCAAAACACCCTCTAATGAGATATATTGAAAATTTTATACTTTAATAATATTTTCGGATCATCCTAAATCCTAACAATGGAAACAAAATCATCCGAAAAATACATCTCGTAAAGATGCGAAATAATGTTTTCATGAATATACTTGTTGACATCCCTATCTAGTGGTAGTAGTAGAAACTAAAAAGTTAGTATTTAGAATTAATCGATAGAAACCCCACGATTAGCAACTTTAATGAATTATGATTTTATTTAGGATGTGATCTTAGAATTGCATTAACTCCACAATCATACATTTGGATATTTTATGCATTCTAATTTCTAAAATGAAATTTGGAGCATCTTAAATGTTGGGCTTCCCTTTTGCCAATGATTTCCTTAATCTTAGATAAAAAGAAGCTTATCTCGTGCTCTTGGAGAATTTTATTTCCTTGTGGGATTCTTGTGTTCTCATTTCTCATCAATCAGTGGATCTGATCTAATATCTTCTGCAAAACCACTTCCTCATCATCACTTCTCCTATTTGAGAAACTCTGAGCATTTCTTTCCTGCCATGTGTATGCAGAATAAATTCTTTTAGCATGACTCTTATACCAGAGAACTTCTTGTTTAACAAGCTTTTACCATAATAATTTAAGAGAAGCTACACTGAAGGAAGGAAAAGATGGTCCTCATCTTCCTCAGCATTCAGCTAAACCTTAACAAGTCTTGCGAGGTGAAACCATGCTTTGGCAGTTCTATCTCGACTTCTATAGATGCCTCGAGACTTGCAATTGTGCCAGCCTAATCATTGTATTATCTCCAGACATTTGGCTCTTTGTGGCTCACAAACACTGAAGCAATCTTTGTGGACTACTTGATAGCATCATTTGGTAATTAGTCCCAGCTCTTGGTAGTATAGTGTTCGATAGAGATCTCTTCATGTCATCACAGCCATTGCATTGGGTAAGCTGAACAGGTGGGAGACGCCAATAAATTTGCATGCTACACATCATAATTTCAAGTAAATGTAGATTCCAAGCATAGGCAAGAAAAAAGGATTTCATTCTAAGATACATATTTCTACACCACTGACACAAATCAAGCATGAGAAGAAAGATCTTGCAGAGTTCCTTCTCTTCCTGACTATAATAAAACCCCAGTGATCCAGCAGATAAATAAACAATGAGAGGAGAAAGGTGAGTCCTATAGATTCCAGCTAATATGTTGAGGTGGCATCCCCATATGTGTCACTACTATCATGAAAGGGAATACAAAATGTAATGGAAGCTTCAAAGTGAGTCAGGAATATATGCTCAACATTGTGACTGTCAGTGTTGGCAGACAGGCACAAATGGCATTAAATAGTGTCACACTAATGAGAAATTTGCACTCCTTTTTTTCTAGTTTAAGGCAATCCAATTTCACTATGAAGATCATAAATTAGTGTGCATTGATCTCTCTTGATTGGGATCAAGAAGAAGAAGAAGAAGAAGAAGAAGAAGAAGAAGAAGAAAACTTTATGATCTTCATTTAGAGTACTTGCACTGTGCAATGTACCACAAAGCAGCAGACGCAAAACCCAGAGGCCTAAAGAGCACATGCTTTCTCTGGCTTCTCACTCTCTTTCTCTCTCGAGCCTCTAAGACTGTGACTCACTCACACTGCTCTCACCATGACTGTGACTCTAAGCACTGTCAACCCTCTCTTTCCTCTCCCTATTCTCTTCCTCCTCCTCGCCTCCCCCACATCCTCTCAGCCCGCCTGCAAGAGCTCCTGCGGCTCCATCCCCATCCACTACCCCTTCGGCACCGGCCCCGGCTGCGGCAGCCCCGTGTTCCACCCCCACGTCGCCTGCGACGGCGATCAGCTCACCTTCACCACCCGCACCGGCTCCTACCCGATCCAGTCCGTCGACTACGCCAACCAGGTGCTCTACATCACCGACACCTCCATGTCCACGTGCTCGTCGACGTGCCGAAGCGACGGGTTCTCCCTCGACTGGAACGCGCCCTTCACCTTCGTCGACGGCGACGTCTTCGCCCTCCTCGACTGCTCCTCCTCCCCTCTCTTCGAGCCGAACAGCACCGACGGCGCCGCGCCGCTGTGCGACACCACGAACGCGCCCATCTGCGCCATCCTCTACTCGTGCCCCGCGATCAGCCAGCTCAACGTGCCCATCTCCACCTGCTGCATCTACACCCCGGTCACCCTCGGCCCCACCTTCGAGATGGACCTCAAGAAGCTGCAGTGCAGCTCCTACTCGGGCATCTACAGCTTCAACGGCGACGAGACGTCCCCCGGCGGCTGGAAGTTCGGGGTGGCCCTCAAGTACCGGTTCAGCGTCGACGACGGCTACCCGAGTGCATGCGCCGACTGCGAGAAGAGCAACGGAGTCTGCGGGTACACGGGGCAGTACAACTCCTTCACCTGCAACTGCGTAAATGGCATGAACTCCTCCACCAACTGCTACTTCGCGACGGTCTCATGGAGTGGTGGCGACAAGCTCGATCCATTGTGGATGGGTAAGAAGAGACATCATGAGATGAGATAATCTACCACTAGTGCGGATAACTTAACATGTATTTTTGTTTGTGCGCAGGATTTGGGTTGATCTATGCATGGTGGCTTGTGGTTTGGATCTTGCTGTAAATGACACTGTGAGAAGATGGATGAAGGTTCAATGTATCTTAGTCTACTACATATAGCTAGCTAGAATAATGTGGTGTTTAGGAACTCGTTTTTGGATTGTCCAGATGTTATCCATTTTGTTGCTTGAGATTGCATATGTTTAGCAGACTTCAACATGGGAATTGCACATCAATGATACACAATAAAAAATCTCATGAGAGTTTCTTTATTTTTTTGTTGTTGAGAATTTAAATCAATTGATCACGCATAATATATATATATATATATATATATATATATATATATATATATATATATATATATATTTATTTATTTATGACCAATCCAAAATTTAAGTGCTGAGTTGAACCATCTGCCATTTATACATGAGAAGGAATATTAAAAATATAGCTGGCATATTTTGAGTGTATCAGCTAGTTTAGTTGATAAAGATCTCAATAATTTATCTTTATAAAAAATATATTAAAAAATATTAAAATAAAATAAAATAATAGATCATATTTCTTCTAAACTTAAGTTTTAGATGAAAAAATGATATTGAAAAAATTAAGAGGCCAACCAAATGGTTCAATCTAAAAGGACAAAAAGGAGACATTGTTTTTTTTATTATTATTATAAAGGATAAGTGAATAAGACAAATTAAACCTAAAATCTTATGATAAATTAACAAAATATTTAGCTAACATTAGTACATTATGCAAATATTGATTAAATATTGGATGAAATACAAAGAGACAAATTCTCATTATGATACAATAACAAATATTTTTTATTAGGTTCGATTTCATATGTCAAGATTATTCGATCTTGCACATGAAAGAGAAGATAATAAAACTTGATAGAAACTAGTCACATTCCCAATATCATATTTTGAGAAAAAGAAAAAAAAAGAAAAAAAAAAAGAAAGAAAGAAAGAAAGAAACCCTTTGTTCAGCACTATGGCAATGCTACTTTGCAGAAGGAACATATTCCAAAGTTCATATGAGATGGAAAATATTCTTATCACTTTGGGTGGACCAAGAAGAGCTGGTGTTTCTTAATCTTGATCCCTGTATTGTTTTGAGCTTATTCTCATGTCAACATACACTCCTTGGTGTGGATCTCAGCTTAGCTAAGGAGGCTTAATCAAATAGGATGGCAAGTTGGAAAGGCAAATAGCCTAGTGATTGGTGAATGCATGTTCTCTTTAGAGCCACTTTAGCCTGCACCAGCGTATCAGATTCATAGCCATCCATCCATCCATGAATACCTTTTTCATTCTCCTCAGCTGGAACTATGTGGATTTGGGATCATAATAGAGGACCGGATGAATGAGGTTGAAAGATGCAGATCCTTTAATAACGAATTATTTTCATTAAAAATAATACTTCTTGCAGTGGTGTCTCATCAATTAACTCAGAAATATTTTTTTATTATTATTTTCTACTTTTTAATTGGTCGATCCTTTGTGTTTGGATGAACAAAGTTTTGGGTGTAATTGATTTTTTGAAGTAATATAATTTTTTATCCTTTAGGAAAATGAATGTCCAAAACACATACATGTTCAGGTGGCATGCAACCAAGTTTTGTGCATGCTACTATGTATCGTGCATGATTTTAATGCATGTTGTGCACCATGCTACCTGATTTAACTTGAGATAGAAGCCAGTGTTGCATCAGGGTGTGACAAGGGTGGGTTCGCAGATTGTCTAGCCAAGCCAGTTAGTCTTTTGTTCTTTCTTTACTTGGCAACAATGTGCAGTGCCCCTCTCCCAGTTGGCATAAGATAATACAAAAAGGGTTGGATGTGGCTTGCAGCATGATGATGGATCTCTGTGTTATCGGAGAATGCCAGATTCTTCAAATGTTAGCTTTCAGATAAAAAGTGTTGCTCAAGCAAGCTAAGCTTCAGTTGATAGGATTGGTGAAGTGGTTGCTTGGTTTTTGTGGTGTTGCTTGCTGTGCATCGAGACCAAGTCGAGGCAAATGAAGTCCTCAATTGCATGTGGTTAGATTCTCTTGTATGCTTCAACAGCTTACTTATTACTCTTCTAAATGCCATTTATAATGTCTGATGGTGACTAATGACTCATTTGATAATAAGCAACATAGAAACATAGACAAGAAGGGCATCATCTGGCTGTGAGTACATGAAAATGCTTCCTCTCTGCTGCTTTAAGCTCTCTCTTTCTTTCTCTTCGGTCCATTCAAAATCCTGCAAGAAAAGAAGCAACAAAGAAAGTCCAAAAGAGGAGGAGGTCATGCCATGCCATGCCATGCCTTCTTTTGCAACATGCTTTTCCTGGCTTTGGATTACACCATTGTTTGTTTCTAAGGTGATTGCCACTGGAGGACAATATTTCCCATGCATGTTTTAAGCAACTTTAAAGTGGATCTTAGCTTGCTGCCAAAGTGAGTGACAGAGAGATGTCAAAGAAAAGCAAAAGTTGAGATTAAGACAAGTCTAAAGGCTCTTTACTTGTTAGGATCGATTGGAGGGGGCACCAAAGAACAAGAGACCACACTGTCACAAGGGAAGATGTCTTTGTTGGAGACATCTTTTACATGCAATGTTTGTGATTTCTGCTGATCTCTAGGAAATTTTATGATCCTTTTCCCTTCCATCACCTGTCCTTCCAAGTCATTCAACTGCAAAGCTTTCTCCATCTTTCTCAACTCACAAAGGACAGCACTTTGGGAAAAGCTTGGGAGTGATCAAAGATGGCCCGTTTGTTGTTGGATGCATCCGAGATGAGGGTCGCGTCGCATCGCATCCCTCGGTCATGCTCTTCCCTGAGGTCTTCCTGACTTCCCAGCTCTCCTGTAAAGAACATGCAAGGAATGGTGGTCAGAGACAGTGCAGAGATGGCAACAGTGTGGAGATATTTCTTGAACTCAGATGACCCCATCAACCACTGCCACTTTGAATCTGTAATAATTGGGCGTGTGATCACCGAGCAGTACTTTCCCCTGTAGTTCATGCTGCTGCATGATGTATGACATTTGCATGCAGGAGCCGATCACTTTCTACTTTTGTGTACACAGATGTGTGCCATGTCCCTGAATTTTCTACAATCTTCTTCTTTTTTTGTCAGAACCATCTAACAGAAGATCACTCAGAGATCATAGGGTTTGGTAAATGATATAGAGATCGATTGTATTGATTACACCTATAAAAATCAATTGCAAACAAATCAAACGATTGATATTACTCCGAGAAAAGAACAACTAAATCTTTTTTCCACTACTCTCATGACATGCCCATGACCTCGCACTCTTGAAGCCCTAAAAGAAACACAGCATGCAGCAAGATATCCTTGTGCATGTATGTAATCGATGCCGGAATTAGAAGAGCTCCTGACATTAAGTGGGAGAAGAAAGAGTTCGACCTCGACAGCCAAGTGTTTGAAGGATCTGCATGCTACCTTGTAGATCTCGAAACTAGTCCTGGTATGCCATTCATGTTGCATTTATGCTATTCCTATCGGTTCCTAAAAGAAAAACGATTCTCTAGATAGCCAATAAATTTGATTCTTAGCATCGATCAAACTACAGGAACAAGAATCTTTCAAGTCCAAGAACCAAAACAAGTGATCTTCCTCACACATTTTAGATACCTGTTTTAAGCTTATCAAATGGAACAAGGAGAAGAAGATGAAGCATTAGTACAGGTACCTGTTGTGAATGGGATCGGGACCATGAGGTACACTTCTCTTGCTGTTGCAGAAAGGATTCCAACTCATGTGAGCTGTTGATGAATGCACAGTTGGAGCGGCCATTGGTGGTGTAACTCTTGTTCCTCCACCATATCTGGCGAGCGATACCAGAAAACCAATGCAGAACAAGCATGCTATGAACCTACAACACCTACACATTCTTTTCCTTTCCTTCTCTTCTTCTTTCTTCTCCTTCTCTCGAGTCTTTCTCCTACTCTTTGAATGTGATGTCTGCAGTGGAGAAGAAGACTGGTTTCTGCCAAATTCCTTTTTTATGTTGCCGATTTCTTTTGCTCTCCTTTTTCTTTCTGAATCCTTGCTTTTATCTTTGGAGTCTGGAAGTGATTTTGTAGTGCTTCTGTGGGACTTTGAAGTTTGCACTCTCTAATCCCATGTCACCATCTCATCCTGCTTCAACACTGCAGCAAAATCCACTTTTCTTTGCCTGATTACTTAAAAGAGATCCAAGAGCTCTTTTTTCAGGTTATCCTTGTAATGTGTGAGGAAAAAAGTCTAAGGTCAAGTACGAGATCATCTGATCGCATGCATGGAGGAGAGTGCTCACTTGATGGTCATCCAAAGTAGCAGGAGAAGCATCATGACTAGATTTAGATTAACTCGTTCCTTTACATCTCAAATACACAACCCATCAACCCTCGAGATCATGTCATTTTCCGTTTACCTTGCTTAGGGAGTGGCCTAACAGAGATATATATCTTGAACTATGAGCATTTGTTAGTAGGTTTGCTATCATATTTTACAAAATGCTATTAAGATGCTCTCTCTCTCTCTCTCTCTCTCTCTCTCTCTCTCTCTCTCTCTCTCTCTCTCTATATATATATATATATATATATATATATATATATATATATATATATATATATATATATATATATATATATAATTTATAAAGTGAAAGTCCAAAACCAAAAGAATATTCAACGATCAATAAATTAGAAAGCATATTAAAATGCCGACGTAAGGTTTAACGTGATTAGATAAATTTTACCTATGTCGATGGAGAAAAATTAAATTCTTCATCATGTGAGATTAATTATAAGATTTTGATTTACCCCCAATTAATTTCATTATAGATTCTTTCACATAAATTTCAAAGAATTTATATCTTTTTTTTCACCATCTCTAAAAATTTTAGAGTTTTCTCTATCTAGACACCATAAGTATTCCTCACATCTTGTTTTTCCCTCACCAAAATCCGAATATACATGAGATATTTATAGAAGAATTAAACTCTAATTACGATGGTTTTGCTTCTTTTATGAGAACTTGTTGTATTATGATTCCTTATCTCACTTAAACATTGACTCCCAGAATCTCAAAATATTTATTAATCACAATACTCTCTTTTTTAATAAATATTTTATCTACTTTTGTATCTTTTGAAAAGAAAATATCTTTGTCTTATGCCTTTTTCCAATCTTTGTTGATTTTCTGGACACCGAATATTTTGAGCTATAATATCACTTCTTGGAGAGAGAGATTGTTGAGATTTACAAACATTTCAAAATTCTAGAGCCAGGATATATATATGTATATATGTACATGTATGTATATGTATATTAGTCACTGTTATTAGAACAACTTGTATCATCATCACATTATTCTAACAAGTGTGTTCTTATCATAGTATTTTAATTTTATATGCCAGAATCTGATTTTATCTAAATGTATAAAAAATGAATTTGAATCACGTTGGATTAGAATGCAAAATTGGATATTCTTTTAGAATATTTTTTACGATTATATTAGTTCATGGATTGTTAAGTTTTATGATATTTTTTTAGTTGTAGGGAGGATTAAAGAAGTATTTTCAATTCTTGATGATATTGATAGACAGACATTAAGTGAGACATTAATTATATTTGAATAGAAGTCAATTGTAGATAGTTCAGGCACTTATATCATATACTTGAATGACTCATTTTATTGTAATAAAGATGATGGTAGTGATGATGTCTTTGAAAATAAGTTGGTTGAAGAAAGAATATAAGAAGAGGTTGAAGGTAATATTAATCTTAATATTTATGATGCATTAGACCAGTTATTTAATGTGAAGATATATATGATAATATTGAATAAGTGTTTATTCTTTTTTTTTTTTTACTTCCACTGAAGATGAAGATGATGATAGTGCCTATAATAATCTTTTTTTTTAGTTAGGTATGATATTTGAATGATGTTAAACTTATTTTATTATATATATTACTTTATAACTCAAAGAATAATATCTTTGTACTAATATTTCGAGATAGGGATGAATTTTAAAAAACTTAAATATGTTGCAACCATAAGTTATAAGATAAAACTAAAATGTATAGTTTCCAATTTGATAGTTTTAGAATTATCAAATTTCATAAATATAATTTGTCATGATTAAATAAAGAATATAATAGTTCTTTCATTGTAGATCAAATCAAATATCAAGTTGTAACAAATATTGATTATATTCCAAAAATAATTATTGTTAATATTTAAAACAATTTAGAATTGTTGTATTATACAAAAAAAAAAACTAAACTTATCTTACATAGGAGATTGCACTTAATGAAGTTTATACATTAATGTAGTTTTATTTTTAAGAGAGTTAAAATGGTACCTCATGTTCAAATGATAATTTTATTGGAAAATTATTTTAAAATAATATTTTGGGCTTTTTCGGATAGAATAAGTCTCATTCTTAAATATCTGGATTCTCTCTCCAACAACTAGAATCTTTTCATAAATAAAAAGTTAAACTGGTATTGCCCAATTAAACTTATCTGATACTAATGACTATGGTAATCTATATTTGCTTTGATAAAATAATATATACACAAATATATATATAACACATACATCCAGATTAAAGAATTAGTATGTGAAAAGGGATGTGAAATGGTTACCTACCATAATAGCTTTGAACTGAACTGGCTGCATGATTATTATAAAAATTTCATGAAAATTTTAAATGATTTGGATTACTTGATATATTATTTTTTATTGATCCTAAAAATAGTATCTGATTTACCAATACTTATATTTTCTGGACCAAATTTTTATCATAAGTTGTCCATTTATTTAGAAGCTCAAATATCAGAAAATAGTACATAGACCTATCATATATTGGTAAAATTAATAATAATAATAATAATAATAATAAAATTTAAATTAGGAAAAGTATGATAGATGTCCATCTATATATAATTCAAAGCTTTCATAAAATTTTAAATGATTAGGACTAATAATTTATGTGATATAATATTTTTTATTTGACCTCAAAAACTGTGTGTCGTATAATACGAGTTGAGTTTTACTAAATTTTTACCGCGCCTATTTAGAAGTTTAAATGTTAAAAAATATTACATGGATCCATCATATTTTGATATAAATAAATTTAAAAGAAAGAAAATAAGAAAATGACACACTGTTCAAATGTTGAATGAGTCAGAAAGAAAATAAAAAATCTTTAAATTAGAAAAAATTATGATAGAAAAAATTCCATCAGGGTGCAATTCAAAGTTTTCTTTAAAACTTTAAAGTATTTTGAGACATTATTTTTAATTTGAGGACTTGTGTTTTCTAGACCAAAGTTTTACTATAAGTTGTCCATCTCTTTAAAAGTTTAAATGTCAAAAAATATTACATGAATTTATCATATTCGGGTGAAAATAGAAAAAATATTAAAAAATAAAAAAAATGATGCACTGTTTAGATGCTAAATAAATAAAAAAATATAACAAAAAAATCTCTAAATTAGAAAAACTATGATAGAAGTCTATGTGGTTGCAACTCAAAGTTTTCATAAAAATTTCAAATGATTTGAATTAGTTCTTGTATGTGATATACTATTTTTGATATAACCTCAAAATTAATGTATCGTACATCAAGACTTATGTTTCCTTAACCAAATTTTTACCATTGGTTGAAGCTCAAATGTCAAAAAATAATATGTGGATTTATCATGTTTTAGTAGAAATAAAAAAATATGGATAAAATAGGAAAATAACACATTGTTAAAATTCTGAATAAATAAAAAAAATAAAAAATTAGAAAAATTATGATAGAAGTCAATCTGGCTGTAATTCAAAACTTTCATGAAAATTTCAAATGGTTTGGACTAGTCCTTATTCGTAATATATTATTTTTTATATGACCTAAAAAACTATGTATTGTATACTATGAACTAAGTTTTCAAAACCAAACTTTTACTATAGGTTGTCCATATATTTAAAAACTCAAATATTAAAAATTATTACATGGATCCAACATATTTTGGTGAAAATAAAAATAAAAAATAGAAAAAAGAAAGATAAACTGTTTAGTTGTGGAGTAAATCAGAAAAATATAGGAAATGTTCTAAATTAGGGAAAAGTATGATAGAAGTCTAATCCTGAGTGCAATGCAATGCATGAAAATTTTAGAGTATTTTGACCTAGTTTTATATGTGATATACTATTTTTGACTTGACAAAAAACATGAGTTTTCTTGATCAAATTTTTACCCATCTATTTAGGAGCTTAAAATATTAAAAAAATATGATATGAATCTATCATACTTTAATAAAAATAAATAAAAAAGAAGAAAATTGATAGTAAATTATTTTAATCGATCGTTTGAAAGAATATCTCAAGCCTCGATCGATCCAAGTTATTAACCCTTGATAGAGTTGTGTGGCAGAAGCATCTCCAACTTTCCCAATCTGATATTTGAAACTACACATTTTCTTCTTTTGTTATTCTATCAAGATTGAAGCAAGAAAAATAGTTGTCAACCTCCAAGTATGTCTATTAGGTTAGCTAAGTTCCATTGTAACTAGGAAATTTTGTAGAAACAAAGTACGACTTGAAACTAGAAAAGGACCATCAGCTTTAAGATTCAACTAATATAAGATGAGATCAAGGAGGAATTAAAAATAATAAAAATGATCTAATATGAATTTAAATGTTCTTCCAAGGACTCTCAAACAATTAGTGTCTCTGATATAGGCTCTCCACCTCTATGTCAAATGTTTAAGTTTAGACATAAATTTGGGAAACTCATTTAGGTAAATCCTTCCTTGCAGTTTCATTGACAATGTCTCATTAGTTCAACACTTATTCTTTTCTTCTTTTTTCTCCGAAATGCACACTTTCTATGGGTGTGCATTTTCTTTACTGGTGGATCAGTCTTAGTCTTAGTAGTTACAATCGATCAAGTTATTTTAGTCACATAACTCAGTGTGACTATTTGAGAGTAGTGTATCTGTAGAATGAGAAAATCATACAACTAAAATTATATATGACTATTTTGATGGTAAGTAATTATGGAGATTGAGTGATAGACTGAAAACTTTATTTGCATAAATGGAGAGATACTAGATTGATGGCTTGGACGGAACCCCACACCAGAGAAGTTTGTAGTCCAGATGGGTACTTTGACGATAATACATTGAAACCCTACAAGTCTCAACTCAATGTTACTAGTGAGAATACATTGAAACCCTACTTGATGCTATTGGCAAGAATAGGGAGACTCGGACACTCTTTGACGACAATCGAATAGGAAACCCTTCGTCACAAGAACTCGATATTGCTAGGCGATTTTCGACTAGAAAAAAGATCAATTACTGTGATGAAATAAAAAAAAAATTCAGAGATAAAACGTCGTACACAACCGATCACATCCATTTGGAAAGGTGAAAGTATACGATAAGGAATTGCTTCAAGTAAAACTGATTTTTTCTTAGGTTTAAGCCTATATGAATTCAGTCGATTTTACAAGGATAATTTTATTTTATTTTTTAAAATAAGGATGTTTTGTAAAATATTTTAAAGGTAAGAAATGCTTTGTGAGAAATTCTTAAGAATAAAGATTTTTCCTGAAAATTCACCTAAGAAAGAGTGAAAATAGGAAAAGAAGTAACATAAGTTGATGACTATCATCTCTACGTGCATGTTAATGCATGCAACGTATGTAGATGTAACGTGGCCTCAGGGAAAGATCTATTCATCTACGGTCACTTGTAAGGAAGTTGTACATTAATATACTTCATATGATGAAGGTCTACAGTCACTAATGACCAAATATGGAACATCAAAATCATTACTAAAATCAATTTAATTCTCTTTAAATATTAGAAAAAAAGATAGACGAGAGAATTACATCATATTGAACTTGTAACATTCAGTTCACTAGAGAGAGAGAGAGAGAGAGAGAGAGAGAGAGAGAGGTGTTCATATTGTAAATTTTTTTGAAGGAAATTCTATTTGGATGTTAAAAGTCCAAAACGAAATGCAAAACTAAGTTACATTCACAAATTTATCTGTGCTAAATTTGTATCTTATGGTGATTCAACCCACTACATTTGTTCAATACAGCTTATAATATTCATCAACATTTTAATTACTTTAGAATAATTAGTGTTGTTCATTGATGGTATGCTAGATTTATAAGAAACAGTAATTTTTTTCCTTTTTTTTTTTTTTTTCTGTTGATCAGACTATGACTATGTTTTGTTGCAAAGTCCTTTATAGGATTAATTTTCGAATATAATAAAAATGATTTTAGGATACTATATTTAAATGACTAAAATATTCAAAAATTCTACATCTAGGATCAAGTTCTACCAAAATTATTCTTGGCCCAATTTTTTTTGTCATAAATCATATTTTCTCTCTGATTAAATTATTTTACCATAAATCATAAGAGTTTTAACTTGTTAAATAGTCTTGTACTTAGGCTACATTTGAGGATATATTTATAACTTATGTATATTTAGAGAGAGGGATTTGAATGAATGTGTAGTTGTCAAATATTTTGAGTGTTTGATAAGTAATAAATAAAAACTGTATTTTAAATGTGCATTGACATAAGTGTTACTTGGTAAAATTATATTTAAAAATCTATTAATTATTATATGATCAATCTATCTTTCTAATTAAACATATTTTTAATTTAAATTAATAAGTATATATATATATATATATATAATCTTACAAAAAATTATATGGTTTAGATATATAATAAATATAAATTATAATCATATAAAATAAATATAAAATACTTTTTAGAAATAAAATAAATAAAATTTTATCTTATAGAATATATAAATTGTTTTGGTTTCTCACCAAATAAATCATATAGGTAGTCTTATGACATTATAATCATATGATATTTTAAAATAAATAAAAAAATATATTATCATTTCATAAATTCTGAACTACTAATACAATAAAAAATATATATTAAACATCAATTCATATTTGAAATATGCATTGGACCTTAATACACATTTCATTTTCAAACATACCCTTACTATCACTTATATCCTCATTTAATTATTTGGTCCTTACATCCACTCTCATCAGTTGCTTCTGCGGTCTGACCTGACCCAAGTCAATTTCACCTAGTTGCAACCCTTAGTACATTTACACGAACCCAAATCTAACTCAACGCTCGGGTCTATTTGCGAACCCAAATGTTGCCTCGGATACCACCCGTTCTATCTTTCGCCACGTTAAGAACACTCCTAAACGAAGCACAAAAGTATACAGCATTTACGCTACAAAGTGTGCCCCACCCCCACCCTTGACGTTGTTTTCCTGTCATTTTCAAGACAGGAAACTTATTTCCTACAGATCACATGGATACAGTTCGACGTAGTTATTGGGTCGGTAGCATCTATTTGATGGAAAAATCGTGTTTCCTATTCTTCGAGAAACAGCACATCTATAACGCCCTATTTATCGCTCGACTGCTTCCCTGGACGGTTTTCCTGTATTGCTCGACCCGGAGAAAAGAGATTTCATCGAATCAGATAGATGTAAGCCGACCTAATTGGTGGGGTCCATCTGCTCTTTGCGTAGAGCATGAGTGTTTCCAACTATAGAAGATGCAGGCAATCTGAAACTAGTGGTCGCTTGTTCGCCTCTTCACCCACCACTCTCGCGGGGCCACATATTTAATGCGCTTCCCCCTTCTCGCTTTAAACAATGTAAGAAAAAGGCAAGAAGGAACGCGAAAGCGAGAAGCAGACGCAGTCACTCAACCCCCATCCTCCCCCAACTACAAAATCCACACTGCCTACAGATTCGATCCCTTCGCTCCGGAGTCGGGATCCGTCGTCATTGTCGTCGATGTGAGCTCCCTCATATGGATCCGCCGCCATTGATGCCGCAGCTGCCGGAGATGTGGCGGTTCCCGATGGTCGCGGCGCCGCCGCCCTCGGCATCGGGGCCCAGGGCTGGGCGGACGGGCGGCGACGCCTCTGTGGCGGGGTCCACGGTCACGGAACAGAGCGGGGGGAGTAGGGGGCGGCGGCGACGGGGGGACCCTCCCCCCGGTCGCGCTGCCGAGGACGAGTCCTCCAAGCTTGAGTCTACCAGCAGCGGGGACGACCTGGTAGTTTCTTGGGAACCTTGTTGATGTGGTTATCTTTTCGTGATTGGTAGCTCAATGCGGTCGTGATCTGTGCTCTATTGGTTCGAATTGTGGCCTGGATTTACGTGGCATTATGACGCGATGGGTCAAAGTCGTGACTTTTAGTTGTTAGTTGTTTAGAAAAGTTGATATTTTGATTGTGTTAGTTGGTATTTCCATATGGCAGGTCTATTTGTTTGTATTTGATGCTGATGCCGCCGTAATTGTTGTATTTGGTTTTTCTTGTTTGCTTAAATTAGCTATTAGGAGCTTTCCCGTCTTTCGAGTCCTTATTTCATTTTTGTTTATCACCTGCTGCTATTCTAACCATTGAAATAGCAAAAAACACTAAGGTGACAAATTCTTTTACTCACTTCAAGTAAATGAGGTTGTTTCTGAGTAAAGCGCAGTAAGCTTTTAAAGACTATGGATTACATGAAGGATTCACTTTTAAGTCCTTATCTTTTCACAATTGTAATAAATGACCTGATGGGCATATTCACAATACACTTGCTTGATTTTTGTTATGCGCTAATGATATTGTTTAAATGAGGATAGTTCAATTGAAGCTAATTGTAAGCTTGCGATGATGTCAAAATTGGAAGCTAAAACTGAATATACGAAGTGCATTTTAGCAATAATAAGAGAAGAATAGAGGATATGTTGACATTGATGGATAAGAAGTTCTAAGAACATGAATATACTGGACACGAAACTAAACAGGATGATATCAAATGGAGATGGATCCTGACTTTTTTGTGGTCGTTATGTGCTTTTTAAGTTAAAAGTAATATGTTCAAATTGTGGAGATAAAGATGTTGAGATGGATATGTGGTGTTACTAGGAGAGAAAACAAGAAATGTCTACATTCATGATCAATTGAGTGTACTTTTCATAGAAGATAAGATGAGTAAAATCCATTTGCAAGTATATGAACATTTCCAAAGGAGACTTAATATGTATTGGTCATATGGTATATATTAATTATGATCACCGGTGTGAGAAAAGGTATAGGAGTAACTAAGAAAAAATTATCAGAAACCATAAAGATGGTCTGACTGTCCTTAGTAATTGCAAAAAAGAAAAAAAAAACCCCATATAGTTGGCCCAAATACGATGGACATTATGGCTTGTCACTGTTGTTATGTACTAGATGTGTTTATAAAAGCACAGAAAGTCATAGTAATCATATTTGTTTTGATATGTTATGAAAAATGACATGGTTTCTTGAAACCACATTTCAACCCACTTTATTGACTAAAAATTACAAGTTTTATAAGTTAGAGGATGTCTTTAGTAACTTGTAGTCATTTTTGGGGCTCAACATGCAATTTTAATTATGCCATTTTCACATAAATGTGATGTGCCAACTGTAATTTTCTAGAAAATCACTGATATCAATGTTTATAAAAATTATCCTTGTTTGTAGAATCTTATTTTGTAAAGCTTTTAGATAGGTTTTTCTTCTAGCAACAACTCAATTGAAAATGTCATAGGTTCCTTTATAATGTTAGTTATATTAGGCTATAATCATATAGATTGAGGATGTCCTCCATGTAGATTCTGTTGATAGGCAAGATCATTATCTTGAGCAATTAGAGATGTTAATGCGTAGTTATGCTTGTCAATTATTACCCTTGTAAAATCTTGTACTGTTTACTTGATTCCTTTTATAGGCAGCTTGTAGTATCCTTACAACCCAAAGTATGTTAAGTCTGAGCTACTGAGCTGATTGTTAGCATTTTTTTTCTCTTAAGACATAGCTGGAATTTTAACTATAGTTAGCCTTTCTAATTGCTCCAGTTTTAGTTTGAAGTAGACAACTTACCTCACATGTTGTAGTTACATTAAAAAGAGAGCTGCCAAAATCAGACTTAACACCTTTCACTACTAGCTCAACAACAATAGGGGGAGAATGTCAAAAAGCATCTGAAACAATCTCTTTGATGGATGTCCCATCTTTAATGAGTATCTATACCAATATTTGTTTATGTAAACATGGGTTACCATTTTGAAGCATCTGTTCATGGTACATTTACTGCTGCAAACAACTAGAGTTATTTATACATGTATTTTTCAGCATTGCCTTGTCCTTTTTTGGTTCTTTCCTTTTCAAGGATTTATTGTATAAGTGTGCCATGCAAACACCCCATGTCAGTCCTATGCACCTTAGCTGCTAAAGTATTCTGCTCATCTTTCTATCTTGTGACCTTTTTTATGCATGCACCTGCCAAATTCTTTTTCTCTAGTCAACTTTTGCCCCCCTTAAAAAGTTTATAAGTTTTAGATGGTTCTTTTTGTATGGCAAGTCAAAATATTATTCAGTACCTGTTTTCAAGATGTATCATGCCTTTTTAATTCAATTTACCAATTGGAGAGATATTTATGAGAAAGTATCAGCATGAACATGATTATACATATTCCAAGATAATTTTTTAAAATAATATTATTAATTTGTTCGGATTTTCTTTATATTTGATTGGTTTGTATATTTGTGCAGACTGATACTGAGGCTAAACGTCTAAAGATCTTTAAGTCTACTGATGAAAATGACGATATAAAAACCGAGGCTGAGGCAAGTTTGGGCATCTCTAGCAAGCTAGCTGACCAAAATCCTCAACCTCCTGAGGCACCAAAGCAAGATTATATCCATGTGAGAGCTAGAAGAGGTCAAGCGACGGATAGTCACAGCCTGGCAGAAAGAGTAAGCATGATTGCTATTAGTATGATCGTAACCAATACATTGGTATGACCAATTTTTTATCAAAGTTTTGAACATGAACATTAAATGCCATTTTTGAGTTAAACTTTGATATTTTGGAAATAATAAAACTCATGGATGATAAAACATGGAAGCATTGCATAGACAAAAAGTAATAAAACATGCTTAAGCACTTTCTGGATTATTGGTTGCTGAAAATATAGACCAAAAATTCGTTGGTATTATTTTCCATCATGATACCTTGAGCCATTATAATGATGTTTATGATTTATCGGTAGGCAAGGAGAGAAAAGATAAGCGAGAGAATGAAGATTCTCCAAGATCTGGTGCCTGGTTGTAACAAGGTACATAGCTAATTCTTCAGTTCGCATTATTCTTCCGCAGAATATAAGAAGGGAAATATTTTTTATGATTTATTTACTTATGATAGTTATGTTAGTCAGGTTTATGTTTGGTTGAGCATTTCTAACAGTGTTCTTTCTGAGCAGGTAATTGGTAAAGCATCGGTTCTTGATGAGATAATAAACTATATTCAGGCACTACAGCGTCAGGTTGAGGTATGTGATTTTCAAGCATTTCACATTATTTTTTTCTATACCTCAATGATTCTGCAGTTAATTGGCAATCTTGATGTTGTAGTTTTTATCTATGAAGCTAGAAGCTGTTAATTCCCGTATGGACACTGCCATTGAGGTATTTCCTCCCAAAGATGTAAGTCTAACATCCCACAAACACCAAATGTTCACTTACTCTATTCATGTGCCTAAATATTAACTAACCTTAAACTTTTTATTGACACTTTATTTGGTCTGCAAGTAACATTAAATATGCACTTTTTATGGTCTGGCAATAGGGTGTTGGAATTTTTTTTATCTCAAAAACCTATGTTTATTGATTCTGATGATTATTATTCTATTTCAGTTGCATCTAGCTGGCCAAATATGCTTCTTGAATAATTTGTCACTGAAGCGATGATTGCTATTGTATTTCGTACCACTCCTAGCCTGAATGCTCCATATTTGTGAACATTTGCTCTGTAGCTATAAATGTGTACGTGATTTAGTCAAGCACATTTCCACATGGTCGTGAGGCTTGACCTGACTCAACTTTTTTCCTCTAGAAGATTATTGAAATGCCACTTTGACCTTTAAATCCTTCCAGTAACAACCAAAGTTTCCTGACCCACTTGTTATGCAGGTAGGTTTTAGATTAGGGAACCTTTACCTGCATCTGGGTGTAGGTCAAGTTCAGATTGTACTGATCTTGTGAAGATCACATCATTCAAAATGGTTTTGTGCTGCACATTTACAATTGCATGTCTGTATTGTACAGTCACCCACCGTGTGGGTTAAACTAACCAAGATATATAAAGCAAAATTGTTGAACTGGTGATGTATGCTTCTTTGACTCACTAGGCCATAGCATTTTCTACAATTTGTGTGCTTTTTAAAATTTAGTTTACAAAAATCAGCCTAACGTGTCTTTTTGTTCAGTTTAATGCTCAGCCATATGATACTACCTCTAGTTTGGCATTCAGCTCGCAAGCAACAAGGGAATATGAGCAAGTTTCAGGAACAGAATGGCTTCATATGCAGGTCGGGAGTGCCTTCAAAAGGGTGACATGATTGCAACAGACTACTCTCTCATGGATAATAAGGGCATGTAGAAGGATGAACAAATTCCACGGGTTTAGGTTACTTGTCTTCTCTTTCCTAGGTTAATTATCTTCATGATTTGATTATGCTTAAAGATGTCATGCGGTAATGTCTTGCCATAAAAGAAACATCAAGTAGATCCACTTTGTAGAACTGGATAAGCTAATTTTTGACTTATTTCCATCAATTCTACATGATTTCCTTATTCAGTGGAGTAGCACCCAGATATTAGAAACTATGGAATAATGTAAATTATCCAATGGATCAATCCAATATCAAGCTCCTCCAGGTACTCCTTGCAGCCACTTTCTCTAATTTCATATCAGGTACACAATTATGGACATGAGTCCTCGGTGCAGTGCACTAGTGCTTTGCTGGTACCTAGAACTACTAGTTTGAATTAAAAATACTGTTGTTTTTTTCTTATCTTTCTTGTCTCATTGATTTTAGTTATGAGCAATATTAGCAATATTCTATTCTTGGTTTGATGCTATGGCACTATTAGTTAAGATGTGTGATTACATTCTTGCCTACATTCTTGCCTATATGGATCTTATGAGCTTAAATTTATCATATTAGTATGATGTGGAATTGTTACATTAGCTATCCAGTTATAAATAGTGATTTAAAAGTGTTAGGCACAAAAAAACGTCAAGGTCCAAAAACGTCCGAGGCACTAGGCGCTCGCCCGAGCAAAGCGAGACGCTAAAATATACAAATATATAATATAATTAATAAATATAATTATTTAAATAAAATATGATATTAAATTAAGAAAATATTGTGAAATCACAATATCACATTAATAAAAAGTCTCAAAATTCAAAACAATAACAATAATTTCAAATAAATAAAAATTAACAGTATTAAAATCAAAATAATATATTATTAATCTAATAAATAAAAATATTGTTACTAGTATACAGTTAGCAGTATACTATTAATATACTGCTAATAGTATGCTATCAAAGTGAGAAGAGTGAGTAAGAGGAAGATCGAGGTCGTTGACTAAGAGCAGCGGTAGTGGGAGTGGGAGTGGCGAGTGACGATAGTGGCAGCTATAGCGGTAGCAGTGGCAGTGGGAGCATGAGCGGCGAGCGACAACGACAATGGCGAGCAATGGGAGTAGCGACAATGACATCGGTAGTTGTAGCAGCGAGCAATGGCAACGGGAGCGACGAGCAGGGTTAGGGTTGGGAAGTCGCGAGAGGAAGGCTGATATCGGTGTTTTAGTTGGTTTGATTGAACCAACTAAAGTACTGAAGACCGAACTAGACCTAAAACGTTGGTTCGGTCGCTTGGTTTAACCCAGGCGCTCGTCGAAGTGCCTGACACTTGGGCTTGGGCAAGTGCTCAGGTGACGCTTGGAAATGAAGCGAGGCACTCGGGCCTTGCCTCGTCTCGACCGAGCGCTTTTGCAAGTGCCTGAGCGCCTATTGAAATCACTGGTTATAAGTTCTCTTTCTATACACTTTGGCTCACTAGCCTGAGATTCCTTATCCAAGTTAACTTGAGATATAACACCAAGAGCAATAGGTCGTTATTTTTTTCTCTCCACATAGTTTGATCTGCTAAGACATTATGCTGTTATTCTTGCTAAAGATCTTCTGCTTATGGTGGAGACCTAAAGACTGTAATTCCTTTTAGTGCGAGTCCTTTTTGCGTCTAGTGACAGTGAAAGTTAGGATGAATTAACTGGTGTATGGAGAGTTAAATGGATAATAACTTGGACCTTCGTGAAACCGGTGGTATCATTTATCATTCATTGTCTGACAACTTGTACGTACCTCAATATGTTTCTTGTTCATGCTAAATTAGGTTACTAAAGCTCTTCGATATCCAATAGTTTTATAATATCTATCCTATGAGAACTTTAAAATCCCTTGCCAATTATGAGCTCCATATTTAGATTTAAACCATGTAGTGTTTTCATAAATATGTGCTTGATGTTGAAACTAGATAATAGTCTATTTCTGAGCTTAGTCGGTACATTAGTAGTACTTCATAAATATGTGCTTAATGTTGAAACTCGATAATAGTTTATTTTACTGAAACAGTAATTACATTACCAAACTGGGCTTGAAAGTAGTTTCTTCTCCTCAAATCCATAAGAAGATTACTACAAGGGTTAGAACTTGTTAGGAATCATGAGGAAATTTTGAAGATGAATTTCATAGGAAATTTACCTTAGAAGAAGGTAAATTTCCTATGAAATTCGTCTTAAGATCCATCCCCACTGTTTCTAGCATTTACTTTCATTCTGTTGTTCGCTGCTAGTGGCCCACTTTTCATTTAAATCTTTTGCATGGACATGTAGGCTTATGGATCTGCTCAATTTAGTAGAGTTGATAACATTTATTGGTATGTTTGGGTGCTATTAAACAAAAAAATACATTACACAACAGTAATAATGGAATGTGCATTTTTTTTGGGGGGTTTTCTGATAGGGGAATACATAACAAAAAAGTAGTGCGTTCCGTGTAGATAAGCTAATTTATGACTTAAATGTTATCAACTGCTCCAATGCTCCAATGCTCTCACCACATTATATTACCCTCATTTTTTTTGCATAAGGTGAATGAGGGTAATATAATGTGGTGAGAGCATTGGAGCATTTGAGGGTTTTTTTTTTTTCTTCGCCAGTGAAATAAATTTTGCGATGCTTTTATCCAATTCAAAGGTTACCTAAGAAGGGTTCTTATGAATCTTGACCATTTTTTTGCATGATTTCTATGCTTTAGATGATTTTTTTGGTTACACAAAAGATGTTTTCACATGGTAGATGTGGTTTCATATTTGAAATCCATCCTATATAATTAATCAAATATCACAGAACTATTTATCGAAAAAAAAAATAAGTTTTAGAATTTTAATTCGTAGCATCTTTTTGGAATTTTTTTTTGTACTTTTGGATTGGGTAGTTATTAAATTAGCTCAAAAAACTGCTAATAAAGATTAATGAAATTTATAAATTAAGAAAATATTTAAAATATTAAATAAAGATAATGTTTTGGATAAGTTGACTAGATTTATTGATAAAGATTTTGGCTGTTGTTTGAAACTTGTTGCTTAGAGGACATGCAAGAAATAGTGAAATAACTTTTAATATTGAATAAATATAACATGTGGTGGTACATTTGTTGTTTATATGAATGTTGACTGCTCGTTATAGTGAGAAAAACAAAGGCTATATTTTACTGTTAAAACTGCCATTATATTTTTATTGCTACCTTATCATATTTCATACTTATTTAATTATAAAAAATATTGGTTTATTATTTTCATGTCATCCGATGTTAATTTTAGATTTTGTGGATTTACTTATATTTTCTATTAACATTACTTATTATCAAATATATAAAGTATTTAGTTACCTTAAACCAGTCCAAGAGATACCCCAAAAGAAATATGAACGTCTAAATTGGTGAAAGTAGAAAAATTAAGTCACTGTAAAAAGAAGGAATATCTTTTAAACGTATTTTAGGTATTTGGAAAAGGGTTAAATATTCTCCTATCTTATTCCCAATATATATATATATATATATATTATTATCAACATCACTCGTAATTTATGTTATTCGATCTCACTCATTGTCTCCTTGATGTCATCCAACAAGGATCAAGGAAAAAGAAAAAGAAGATGAGGAGGGAGAAAAGAAAAATGTTTATATTTATTTTATAAAGTAAATTTATAAATATTAAAAAAGTAATAAAAAAAATAAAAAATGGACTATAAATAGAAATATTAAAAATAAAAATAAAAATTACGTTCTAATATCCCCATAATTCCCACTTGTGACCTCATAAAAATGAGAGTAAGAGATAAAAGAAATATAAAAAAGATAAGTTTAATAGATCTGAAATCCTCTGACCCCCTCCTCTCATCCTCTCTCCCCTGATGATAACGAGAAAAATATCAAATTTATAGGAAATTACCATAATACCGTCAACTACCTACTAAATAAATAAATAATGAAAAAAAAGAGAAGTACTTGAGGAAAAAAGAGTAAAATGTCTATATTACCCTCCTGCGTCGTCCGAAATGAGAGAGGAAGAAAAAGAGAAGTTAAATTGATCCGAAATCCCCATAATACCCTCCTCCAAGCTCGCCCCAATTCCTCTTCCCTCCCCTCTCTTATGGCCTCCGCTTCTTCCCCATGCCGTCGCTTCCTCCCCCGCCTGCTCTTCCTCCCCACTCGAACCCTTTCCCGCCTCCGCACCCGCTTCCCCGCTGCTCCCGCTTTCCGATCTCTACCCTTTAACCCCTCCCTTCCCCTATGTCCGACGATTCCCCTACCGCGCCGGCCCGGCCAGCGGACGGATCCTCCCAACCCGAGGACGACTTACGGCCCCTTCCGCCTGAGCCTTCCCCACCCACCGAACCCTCCCCCCGCAAGACCCGCTTCCCTCGTGCCTGCAACACCCGCCCCGCCGCCGCCGCCGCGCTGCCGCCGCTGCCGGAGCGCCGTCCCGTCACCCGGAGGGAGAAGGAGGAGCGGCAGAAGGCTGGGAGGGTGATCACCCCGCTTGTCCGGCCTCCGCCGCCGTCGCAGCTGCTCCGGTGGGAGCTCCGCTCGATGTGGGAGCTCGCCGCGGTCCTCGACTTCTTCCATGTGAGCGCCTCCTGTCGTAAAGGTGTCTCCCTTTTCAGGGATCTTTCTTTGTTCCCTAGGGTTTCTGAGGGTTGCTCCTGTTCTCGTTTTTGCTTCCCTAGACTTTCAGGCCACTGTTGAACATCGCGGTGGAGTTCTCAGCGGAGGAGCTTGAGACGGCGTTGATCACGCCCAACAGCACGCTGGATGATGTGCACATGCCTCTGCTAAAGGTTCGTTCTTTTTTGTTTGGATTTAAAGTTTGTAGCTTTTTGGTCACTGCTGCTTGTCCTGCTCTCAGTTACATTGCATATTGGCTTTCAAGAACTGTGAAGTTTTTGGCAAGGAAAATAATTGCAAGTTCTGATTGGTTTTGCCTTTCTGAGAAATCGTTCTGTTCGAGTAGAATTGTAGCATGAGTTATCCTAAAAAAGCATTCAACTTCTTTTCTTTAATTTCACCTGGTGATTCTTAGCTAACAAAAATATTCTTTAATGCAACTTAGCTATCTTACTCGTCAATGCTTGTTCTTACAACCATAAGCATGATCTTTATATCATTCAGTCAGTGATATTTTGATTCGTTAACATGTTATTCTTGTTTCACTAGATTGCATATGTTCCATCCATCCATAGATTGCATCTCTTTTTATGTGGAGAACTGCACTTAATTGTGCTCTCTTTAAGTACCAGGTTTTGGCTTTTAGTATTTTGTTCTAGGGCATTGGTTGTGAGATAGAGTGTCAGTAATATGACATTGCAGATTTAAGTTAGTAATATATTTTTCTTGCTATCAGTTTAACGGAATTGCATATATTGATTGTTTTAGTAATGATTTTTGGGTTGTTTACAGAATCCAACGGCTTGAAATGTGACATGATTCTCACTTATTAGTATGACTAGTCTATAGTCCTGCTCTCTATTGTGTCTGATGTTAATTGTTTACACAATTTTCTCCCTCAATGGATATTGCGCCTATCTGATGGAAGTAGCAACATCATATATGATTCATACTTAGAATTGATGGTCATGATACTGGGTTCCAGAATAGAACCCTGGTCAAGTGTAAAGCTATTGATATAGGTCCATGTAGAAGATACAAAGATATATGCATGCAAACCTGCTCAAAAGCATAAACATTGAATATAATAAAATGGCAGTGAGATGAATTTAGTTGCTCTAGTATTATTTGCGTTCATAATCATTCTATTCTAGTGAAACTTCTAGGAAATATTATTGTACTCCTTGAAGTTTTGCAAATTTAAAAGGTCCTGTCTTTCCAAGGACATGAAGTTTATAACCAAGTGGGTCACCATGCCATGTTAATTAACATTGCATAGTACTAGGCCCATGTTTAAACCCACCATTATTTTTTTGCTTCCTACCTCTCTTACCTAGTCAGTTTTTGGTGTGCGAGCATCCTTACAGAACTTATAATAACATAATCTGACAAATGTTTCTGCACTGTAAAAAATGTTGAAAATGGGTAGGTAGTTTTGAATAATTACATTGATGTCAATACCAGGAGTGTCTGTTTTCAAATGTTGCAATTAATGCTGAATTGCAAATACGACTAATGGGTCTGACATATCATGTCAATGGTTTTGATGCTTTATTAATCATTAGTTGGTTTGTGGATTCAACCAAGGCCAAGAAAGTTTGTCCTGCTTTCTGCTTATTTGGGCCAAAAGTTCCATTTTGATTGGCATTAGACTGTTTTCTGCAATTCAATTTCACCATTGGAGATGCTACTAAGAATCCATGGAAGATCTATGTAAAAAGAAAATGACAGAAGTTGAATAATTTATGCAGATATGTGCCTTGCCATTAAAGAGACTACTGCATATTTCTTGAATTTAATTTTAAATAATTTTAGTCATTTGGATTTATATAGTAGCTGTTAGGTTATTATCTTAAATAAATAAAAAAGAATTTTGAAAGAAAGAAGGAGAGCACAATTTATTAAGAGATTAAAATTAGGAGCACTAGTTTTTAATGGTACACTTGTGAGGTCTTATTTGTTGATGATTTGCATTCATGTGAAATACAAAACTTTTGCTTTTGGACATCCTTGCTTCTCTTGTTCTCCTTGATGCTTCATGGAATTTAAGAAGGGTCGATGAGTCCGTTTTCAGTACAAAATCTAAAACAAATAACACATACAGAAAATGGATGTCAACCATTTTATGGTGATTCTAAATCAACTAAGAGTATTTTAGTTTAAGATTCTTCTTGGGATAATGTGTTTAGTACTACCACAAGCAATACTAATACTATGATATTGAGAAATTATTCTGAAGCACAGGTATCTTAGTTCAGCTGCTATTGATCAGTCCTGATGGCAACAAGTGAACTACCAAAATTAGTGAATTGGAAGAACTGTCATATCTATTGAAACTTAGGTCAGTTTAAATTTGTCCCTTTACCAATTTAAATCTTGTTACATTGTGTCTGACATAAAAATAGCTTAGCTCCTTAGAACAGGAACCTTTTGTTTTTTCTAGTTATCCACATCCAACAGTTTTTCTCTTGGTGCGTGTGTACGTGTTTCATGGTTGCATAACCTAACAATACAATTAATCCCCTTTTTCTTGGTGCCCCCAATTAGCACTCATATAAGCCCCTCTTTTGCCCTAATATATGAGTAATCAGCATTTGCTTCAGTTTCTCCAGGATCAGTTGATCATGTGTTCATTGTAAAAAATGTTTCATAATTTAGAGATTGCTCTTAAGATGTGAAGCTTGGTTAGGGATTGCTTCTAAGACGGCAAGCTTAGTGTTCTAATAAGGTTGCTCCTATTTGGTCTAGGTCACCAGGGTTTGAGACATGAAAGTAACATCCCTATTTATAGGAGTAAGATTGTATGCATTGACTCTCCCTAAACCCCATCTTGGTTGCTGCCTCATCCAATAAGTTCTTTTTTTTAAACTCAAAGTGTTGATCTCTGAACTCAGGTTGATTGTAGTTCAATGATGACACACCTTTGTCTTTGAGTTTTGGGAGTTAAAATATTTGAATGAAGTGCCTTAACTTGTTATTCAGTGCCTTCTATAAGATGATATGAGTTTTTTGACAGTGATTTAAAAAGCTAGGTGCCAAAAGGTGCCAAGCTCCAAAAACGCTCGACGCACTAAGCGCTCGCCCGAGAGAAACGAGACGCTAAAATATAAAAATATATAATATAATTAATAAATATAATTATTTAAATAAAAATATGATATTAAATGTTGAAAATATGATATAATTATTGTGATCCTTGCAAGCTGTTGTATTCTTGAAATTTCCTACTAGATCTTTTTTTGATGTTATTGGAGAATCTGTTGAGTTGCTCTGTACACTTGTCATTTATCTTGAAATCCTAACAATAATTTCAAATAAATAAAAATTAATAGTATTAAAATCAAATAATATATTATTAATCTAATAAATAAAAAATACTGTTGTCAGTATACAGTTAACAATATACTGTTAATATACTGTTAACATTATACTAAGTCGAGTTGATGTGAGAAGAGAGTAAGAGTAAGACCGAGGCTGTTGACCGAGAGTAGTGGTAGCGACGAGCGACGACAGTGGCAGTGGTGACAGTGGTGAGCAGCGATAGCAGTGATAGTGGCAGCGGCGAGCAGCGACAGCGGAGAGTAGCAACAACGGAGAGAGAGACAGCGGCAGCAGAGAGGAAATATCGGCGGCGGAATTGCGAGCGGGGTTAGGGTTGGGGAAGTTACGAGAGGGATGCTGAGAGGTTGATATCGGTGCTTTAGTTGGTTCGATTAAACAAACTAATGCAAATGCGACTGAACTAGACCTAAAACGTTGGTTCGATTGTCTGGTTTAACCTAGGCGCTCGCTCGAAGCACCCAACGCCTGGGCTCGGGCGAGCATCTAGGCGGCGCCTCTTTGAAGCGTGTCGCCTAGACATTAAACGAGGCGCTCGGGCGAGGCGAGGCCCGAGCGCCTATTGAAATCGCTGGTTTTCAGAAGCTGCAAAATTGCTTGCTATATCTAAGTGTACAAGCTTGTTGTACAATTAATCTCTTGTTGAAAGTTGAGGACATGAGATTTTTCAATTTCGTCCTCCTAATAATGTTCTTGTGTAAAATGACCAAAAAATTAATCTGACAGCATTGCCTATGGCAAACTGTTAAAAACAGTGAATGATTCATCCGATTTGTCCTCCTAGAAGTACTTTGAATATGTTTTGTACTTTTTGACTCCCAAATCTTGTATACCAGTTGTAACACATGAAGAACATTGTTTTTGATATAATGCCATCTAGGGAAAAACAGCTTTTCAATTGAAGATAATTAATTTTTAGCAATATGTTATTGTTTCTTTTAATGAGAATGTTACTTTCCTGTTATTTTCAATTGAAGCTACATTTGATTGCCAGATTTTGAGTGCCTGTAAAAGGACAGATGTACCACAACACTTTTGGCATTTTAGTTATTAGCAAGAAGTCTATTTCCATCTCTATGGTGCTAAATGAATGACTGTTTTCGGACACTTGTGTAACACTGACATGAAATTTGGGAATTTTTATGATAAAAAATTACATAAGTGATCATGCTAAATGTTTTTATCACAGTAGGTATTAGTCATGTCAAAAGCACTGCCAATTCCATTTATGGAAATTCTTGTTCGTAGGTCCATCCAGAGATTCATATAGCTCAAAGTCATGACGGTTTGCAGATGGCCAATAATTTTTGGGAAATTTGTGGTTAGTTATTTAAGTTAGTACAAGATCATTGAGGAATTACTGATGCAGTATCGTATGAGGTATATCCTTCTGATATTCTCTAAATAATAATGTCTAGCTGGTTTGTGAAAATTAAGCTCGACTGCCTAATCAATCATGGCCGAGCTTGTAACCATGTAGGGAGCTGCTTGTTGTTTGAGATGTATTGGGACTTTATCAGTTGATTAAATTTCTTTAAAGAACAATATGTAGATTTATTAACAGGCATGTTGACATGGTGTTGGCTGCTATATAAATTATTCGATCGTGTCGATCACCAACAACAAGCCTTTGTCTGTGCTGCTGCCCAACCATTTAGTTCAAAGTTGGAAATGCCACTTGTTATTACCTCTAACCTACTTCTATAAGATATTATTTTTTCTAATGCTCCATCTGGAGGCTGTTTCAATTACATGAAGAGGCTGTTGATTAGGTTAATTACTAAATTGTCATTCTGTCGTATTGATATATTCAGATGAGTCTTTTATGTGTTTTGTCCATAAAAATGGAACCATTCTAACTTTTTCTTTCACACCTGTGTTTATCCAATATAGGGTTACAGTTTGGTTTGGATGTGGTGGAAATAAATGCACTATAGTTATTGTTTTTAGCATAATTCATTGCAATACAGTTTATTTCTGGTGAGCTGGAGATTCATACTTGCTAGTTAGGAAGGTGTCTAAGCATCCATATAATATCTTTCAGTGTCTTATATGTGATATAAAGAGTTACATCTTATCAAGTAAACTCCATTATTTTGCTTTTCATATTAGTTTACTGTGTGGTAGAGATTATCTTGCTTAGGGTATTGGCCTCGGTTTTTCTTTCTGTTTGTGCTTAAGCCATGAATTGCATTTAAAATTTGTTTTAGATTGTTACTGTGTTGTTTATTTTTTCCTGTAATGTAACCTGATAACCATCCTGGCTTAGGAGCATAGTTCGTCTTACCGGTCCATACCGATTTATTAACCAGCTGTCGGTATGGTATGTATCGAGCTATACCTAGCCATATCGAGCATATCGACATACGATATATGAGGTTGTACCTATTTACCGCCCGTATCAGTCTCCTATCGAACTGGTATATACTGCCCATACTGAGTGGTACGCTGCGGTATGGGAAACCTTGCTTAGGAGATGATCTCTCACCCAGTAGCATTATTAGGGTATCATCGTGTCATTCCTTATTGTTACTTACATGATTGTAACCTGACGAAATCTGGATTTGAATAAGTTTGATTATTAAAATTTCAATAATGCATTGTAGTAATTATCACTCCTATTGACATGTTGACAGGCAATTCCTCCTGTTACTCGCATGGCACTAGGGCGTGCAACCTGGGTTACAGTTCTCTGCAGGAAGTTAAGAGATTGGTGGCACTGGGTATGCTGTTTGTTCAATTTCTTTGCTGAGAATATTACAGCAAAGAGATGATATCATGGAATAACTAAGCTGATGATTGATTACTGCAGGTTGCTGATGGGGAGATACCGATTATTGCATCCCATGGGTAAGTTCTTCAATTATATGGAGGCTTAAGTACTTAAAACATATCCGCCTGATACCATTCTGCATGTAAACTTTTTCAGGACGGAGATCGAGACATATAAGACTCTTGATCCTAGGACACGGATACTGATTTTGAAAGCACTATGTGACATCCGTGTTGAGGTGCCTTATTGTAGTAAATGCTAATTCTCTAATTTCAAAGTCTTAACATTTTTTCTTCCAACTAACAAACTTCACCAGTTGTGTATGTGTTCACATTTCTTGGGCCTTGTCTTCTACATTGCACATAAACATAAAGAATGTATTGCTAACACTTGCCTTGCAAATGAAGTTCATTAATATTTAGACCAAGGTTTTTAATTTCGAATAATACCGCTCGTACTGGGCGGCACGTACCGGACCGTCAGCAGATCGGTACGCGGACCACTCGCTATTGGGCGGTATCATTGATTGGAGCTGTTTTCGCTCCATTACCACCTTAAATCGATCGGTGACGGTCGATTTTGAGTGTCGTCACCCGCTACTGGGTAGTATTAGCCGAGGGAGAAGAAAGAAGAGGGAGAAGAAAAGTTAAACTTGGAGATCCGGCATCACTTTCCCTTGACGATCCCGATCCGTCGCCGCCCTCCCTCGTCGGACGTTGCAGATGATGTCGCCTCTTTGTCTAAGGCGATGAGGCCTCGGTATTGTCGGCGATTTTTCCTTATCCACGTGGGGAGAGAAGCCTTGGCAACATTACGGGGAGAAGAAACCGAGCGTCGTCGAGTCAGCATTTCTTCTTCCCATGCAGGCAAAAGAAATGAGGCGACGAGGCGGCATTGTCGCCTCATCACCCTTTTTTGCGCAAGGAGAAGGAAACCTTGGTTTCTTCTCCCCATGCCGGCAGAAACCGAGCGATGCCGCCTTTTTTTCGCGTTGGGAGAAGGAAACGCTAGTTTCTTCTCCCCACGCGGGCAGAAATCGAGCTACGTCGCCTTTTTTTTTTTTGCGCAAGGAGAAGGAAATGTCAGTTTCTTTCTCCCCACATGGCCAAAAATCGAGCTATGTCGTCGAGGCGATGTCGCCTTTTCTTTTTTTTTTTCTTTCTTTTTCTTTTTTTGTGCAAGGAACCCATGCGGGAAGAAACCGAGCGTAGGGAGTATCGAGGCGATGTCGGTTTTGTTTTCACTATATATATATATATATATACACACACACACGGAGTGGTACATCGAAATGTACCACTCGATATATTGTACCATACCGTGCCGAGCTGAGCTCGATACTTCGGTACGATAGAAAATTACAATCATTGATTTAGTCCCTCTTTTGTATTGTTTCTTTTCTTTTTTGGTTGTTTTAAAAATAAGATGATTTTTTTTAGTTCTTGGTAGTTCCCTTATCTGTCATCATTTTCATTGAAGAGGAAGTCTGCTCAAGCAAGAAGAGGACTCAGTCATGTTCCGGAAATCTTTTCCTCCAAAATCTCAGAGATAATGGATATGTTTCCACCAGTGATTTAAAAAGGTGCTTGGGCGCTTGCCTAGGTGCTCGGGCGAGGCAAGGCGAGGCGAGGCCCGAGCTGTCACGAACGGTCGTTTCGCACCCGCAACAACTTCGTTCAACGAATCGTTCGTCGCTCACCCCAACATGTACAGCTGCTTGGCAGTATGTTTTCTCTTGGTTTTGGGTCATTTTGCTTGTAAAAATGTAAGTTCGAACTCGCTGCAGCGTTACAAAGCGACCGCTCACCGAACCGAGCAAAACAGCCCCAAAACAGCCCAAAACAGCTCCGTTTTCGTGTGCCGCGGGCTGATTTCTGGAATCTGCCCCCGCTCACCAAAACGTCAGCCATCTCAGCCCCTAGGAACCCCCCGGGTGGCACAGGGCTGGATGGGGCTTCGGTTATATACCGGGCGTTGAACTCTCTTTCGCAAGTTCGCACGTGACCTTTACGGGGACTTGTGTTCGCGCTCGGGACCAGGTGAGCGGCTGTTTGTGGGCTTGCAGCTGTTCGTTCATCCTTGAAAGCCTTGTTTTTCTCCCTCCCCCTCTTTTCTCTTGTGCACACAAGGTGTTCGTCGAATTGCTTGTAAAGCTTCCCCTTTTCCGCGAGACTTCGGGACTTGTCCGTCGCTCGTTCTTTCGAACTAACCAACTTTCTCTTTTACAGGTCCTTCGGGACCTTCGAGAGGTTACAAAGTGGGCTGATCCTTGCGGAGCAAGATCGCAAGGGCGAAGCGCGACTTAGGCAACGCAAGCTAAGTTCGCGTCCTTGCCACGAGGGTGACTCGCGACTTGGGTAACGCAAGCTAAGTTCGCGTTTTGGCTGCAAGGGTGCCTCACGCCTTAGGCAATTCCAGCTAAGGCCGTGACAGAGCGCCTCGCTTCACTTCCAGGCGGCGTGTTTCAAAGAGGCACCGCCTGGGCGCTTCGGGCGAGTGCCTGGGTTAAACCAGGCCCAGGCGACCGAACCATGATTTTAGGTCTGGTTCGGTCTCCGGTGGTTAGTTGGTTCAATCGAACCAACTAAAACCGATATCAGTTGTCGCTTCCCAACTCTAACCTTGCTCGTTGCCGCTGCCGCTCCCGCTCTCGCTGCTCGCCGCTGTCGCTACCGCTGTTGTTGTCGCTTCCTCTTTTCTCAGTCAGCACCCCCTTATACTCCTCTTCCTTCTTCTCCTTCTGTATACTGTTAACAGTATACAGTATACTTTTAATAGTGTACTAATAATAGTATTTGCATTTATTAGATTAATAATATATTATTTTGATTTTAATACTATTAATTTTTATTTATTTGAAATTATTGTTATATTTTAATACTGTTAATTTTCATTTATTTGAAATTATTGATTTTAATACTGTTAATATTGTTAATTTTGAAACTTTTTGTTAATGTGACATTATAATTTTGTATCTTAGATTTTCTTAATTTAATAGCATATTTTTATTTAAAATTTTAAATAATTATATTTATTAATTATATTATATATTTTTATATTTTAACGTCTCGTTTTGTTCAGGCGAGCGCCTAGCGCCTCGGGCGTTTTTGGACCTTAGCGCCTTTTGGCGCCTAGCGCTTTTTAAATTACTGGTTTCCACAACAAAATAGAAAGAGACAATGTTGCCAAACATGTTATGTTGTGTCTTGCTTTTTGAGCTTTTAAGCATTATTCATGCCATAAGCAGTTTTGGTTTTTGAAATCAACATGAAAGTATTTCAGTATCCATAAAGAGACCCTATATGTCTTGAAAAATGTGGTGTTTGTAGTTTTTAATAAAAGTCATCTGGGTACTTAGAGTCTGTTAAGAGCAGCTTTTCTTTAAAAGCATGTAGCCTGGTTGTTCGCTTATATACCACTTTTAGCTTTAGGTAGTAACAAACCTTTTTCCCTTTTTAATTTGGTTTCTGACAGTGAATTTAATTTTTCCAAATTTAAATCATGTTGTCCAGACTTTTGTATCAAAGGATCATGAGTTATGTAAATGAAAAGGATAACTATCAAGGTATTTGACTATGCACTGGTAGTCCATTATAACGTTATAACCTTCAATCTCAACTACTTAGAGTTGGCTGCATGGCTTCTTCCTGCCTTTAAACTCTATTAATTAATGAAGATTCTCAGGTACTGTTTGCTGCTTTTATCACAATTTTGTTAAATGATACATCTCCTTGCTAATAATGCTCATTATTGCTAGATAAATCAGATGGTTCTTTTCGTTTATCATTGTAGTTCTCTTCGGTGTACTACTTTAATCAATACTATCTCCTAGGAAACGGTTTTGGCTTGTGCGCCATATAGGCTACCATCTGATAATCTTTAACTTATAAATTAGTTTAAGCTTTTTTGTATCATATGCTGCAGCTGTTACATATGATATAATTTTCAATTCTAGATGTAAGATTTTCCAACTTCTTGATGAATCAACAAATGATGACTTTACTAATTGAGTTATGAAAATGTAGCCTTAACTTCATTGATGCTGCTTAAATTACTTTTAGATGGGTCCATGTACTAGATGTTGACTTCATTTTTCTATTCTGCAGCAAGAAGACATTCGAAATTTTATTGATGATTCTTTGAAACGAGGCATTCAACTGTCAGCTTTTCGCAAAGAAAGGATTGGTGGTGATTCACATGGGATTTCTTATTGGTATCCTGACTAACTTCATGGTTATCTTTAGAAGTGACCCAAATCACATTCATAGCTATTTCCAACTGCTTTTCACATAGACATATTGCATGTATCATGATCATTTCCATCATAATTTCATTTGTTTATTACTTAGGTATGAAGATGATCCAATTATTGGCCATCGATTGTACCGTGAAATTAGACAGGTTGAGGTAAAGAAGGTCAAGGGAAAGGGATCATCATCTGTTCCACTTATATCCATCCAATGGGAAGCTGTTGCGACCAACTTGGATGAATTTCGAGAAGTTTCAGTGAGTTTCCCCATTGTAGTTGCTGCTAATTTTATCTGTAATATAGCAGTTTAAACTAATGCTAATGGTGATGCAGCTGAATCTGTACTCTATTTAATTGTTATGAATAAAAATGAACTATAGAAAATCAGCACATAACATTATGAGAGAAAATTCTGTTGTATCTTAGGAAGGTAAATACCATCTTCCTTTTTTTTTCGTTTATATTGATAGTTATTGTTATGCTTTACTTGTTAGGGGGATAATAGACACAGCTGGTTGCTTTTAGTGAAGTTGGTGAGAATTGGGAACATAACTAAGCACATCATGTACAATACAAACAGTGAGAGACCAAAGGATCCGTTTTAAGAACTTTATATTGCCCTTGTCCATTTATGATTTTGTCTCAATCATGAGAATTCTGGTTACTCTTTTATTATTCTTTTCTAATTCTTACATGTGTACTATGATCTTGGGAAGTTGTTGAATATTTTCTTGATTAATAAGGGTTGTGCTAAGGAACAGGCAAGTAGGATAAAAGGAAAATGAGGATTTGACACAGCCGTTGTCTCAGAGAGAGTAAAGGAAATGCACCTGGGGGAACATGTTTCAGTCAAAACTTTCTTGCTCACTGAGAAAGACAACTGAGTGGCAGTAACAGTAGAACGACAATGACTGCTCAGCAATGATAAATTTGTGAGTGGCTAACTCAAGGGTAATGCAGCGTCATGTGTGGTCCATGACCAGAAAAAGCAGAGCCATCCTCTCTCCCGAGCCTGTGACTGGAAATGTGATGATTATGATGATTGTGGTACATCAGTGCTGATGCACGTGTTGTGTGGCAGCATTAATTAGCCCATGGCCAATGATGCTGGCGCACCGGGGGTCTGACAATTGCAGCCCATGGGCAACATAGCTTGTGTGCCACAATGAGACTTGTGGCCCATGGCCAGTGGTATTCAGGTGTGGTGGTGGTGGTGACATAGCACACAGTTGTAAGTTTTCTTAATAAGGACCAGCAGCTTGTGGTCAATACAGATTTAGCAGCTTGCATTCATTACAGATTTGTGGCTTAGCCTTTGGTCTATTCTTGTAATCCCTTGGGTTACTATATATTTTGCTGGAAACTCTTACATTCCAAACTCCCTACTTCTGTGTGACTTGCTAATTTAGGGATTGGTACCTCTCATTCTTGCTACTTGTGTGGTGATAATTTTGATGATGCTGGCCATCTCTTCTTTAATTGTCCTTTCTCATGAATCTGCTTAAATCAAAATTACATATCAACTTCTCTTTCTTGGATGAGTGGAAATTTGGTACTTGGCTTCTAGAGGGACCAGGAATGACCAAAGCTAGCAACCTAACACTGAGGGGTCTTGTAACTTACAGCCTTTGGATGATTTGGAAGGCCTGGAATGAGCTCCTCTTTAAAGGGTTAAAACCTCCCCTAATTGCTTTTATGATGAACTCTAAATTTGTAAAACTGTCTTAAGGCAACACTGGGAATCGGGTTTCTAGATCTGTCAAGTGGTCTGAACCCCAACATGGTTGGGTAAAATTGAATTCTGATGGTGCTGTTAACTCTTCCACAGGCAGAGGTGGTATTGGCTATTTAATGTGTTCGAGTAATGGGTATTGTATCTTGGCAGGCTGTAAACCCGTCCATGAAACTGGTTCCTACTATAATGAGGTGCGGGCCATAGAGGGATTGAACCAGGCTCAAATAGAAGGTGTATCAAAGCTTGAGGTTGAAGTGGATGACCTCACTCTTATCAACATCATGAATATGAAGGAAACTCCACCGTGTATAAATTTCCCATGTATATCATGAAGGAAATAGATCGGCCCAGTGTTTATCTGTTCATGCTAAAATTTTTTATGCTGGTCAGATTTGGAAGTCTAACTGGCCTCCTTTGAGTCCGATGTTGTGCTCTGAAGAGCACAGTAATTGTTGTGCTCATACTTTGATTTAATTTTACTTTGAAAAAAAAAGAAGGGGGAGTGAAGAGAAAAGGTAGGAAAAGAGGGATAGAGAGAATGAAAAGAAAGAGAGGAATAAGTGTCTCCCCTTAGTTTATCTTTAATTATAAAAGTATCTAGCTCTTTCCATGTTCGGTATATAGCAGGAGACGAATTACAAAAGTAGACAATGCCCTCTAATTTGTTCTTGCTTCTCTCTAGGAGTGAACATTGTATAAAGGAAATGTGTATTTACAGGATATAAAGGAAAAGAGGGATAGAGAGAATGAAAAGAAAGAGAGGAATAAGTGTCTCCCCTTAGTTTATCTTTTAATTATAAAAGTATCTAGCTCTTTCCATGTTCGGTATATAGCAGGAGACGAATTACAAAAGTAGACAATGCCCTCTAATTTGTTCTTGCTTCTCTCTAGGAGTGAACATTGTATAAAGGAAATGTGTATTTACAGGATATAAAGGAAAAGAGGGATAGAGAGAATGAAAAGAAAGAGAGGAATAAGTGTCTCCCCTTAGTTTATCTTTTAATTATAAAAGTATCTAGCTCTTTCCATGTTCGGTATATAGCAGGAGACGAATTACAAAAGTAGACAATGCCCTCTAATTTGTTCTTGCTTCTCTCTAGGAGTGAACATTGTATAAAGGAAATGTGTATTTACAGGATATAAAGGAAAAGAGGGATAGAGAGAATGAAAAGAAAGAGAGGAATAAGTGTCTCCCCTTAGTTTATCTTTTAATTATAAAAGTATCTAGCTCTTTCCATGTTCGGTATATAGCAGGAGACGAATTACAAAAGTAGACAATGCCCTCTAATTTGTTCTTGCTTCTCTCTAGGAGTGAACATTGTATAAAGGAAATGTGTATTTACAGGATATAAAGGAAAAGAGGGATAGAGAGAATGAAAAGAAAGAGAGGAATAAGTGTCTCCCCTTAGTTTATCTTTTAATTATAAAAGTATCTAGCTCTTTCCATGTTCGGTATATAGCAGGAGACGAATTACAAAAGTAGACAATGCCCTCTAATTTGTTCTTGCTTCTCTCTAGGAGTGAACATTGTATAAAGGAAATGTGTATTTACAGGATATAAAGGAAAAGAGGGATAGAGAGAATGAAAAGAAAGAGAGGAATAAGTGTCTCCCCTTAGTTTATCTTTTAATTATAAAAGTATCTAGCTCTTTCCATGTTCGGTATATAGCAGGAGACGAATTACAAAAGTAGACAATGCCCTCTAATTTGTTCTTGCTTCTCTCTAGGAGTGAACATTGTATAAAGGAAATGTGTATTTACAGGATATAAAGGAAAAGAGGGATAGAGAGAATGAAAAGAAAGAGAGGAATAAGTGTCTCCCCTTAGTTTATCTTTTAATTATAAAAGTATCTAGCTCTTTCCATGTTCGGTATATAGCAGGAGACGAATTACAAAAGTAGACAATGCCCTCTAATTTGTTCTTGCTTCTCTCTAGGAGTGAACATTGTATAAAGGAAATGTGTATTTACAGGATATAAAGGAAAAGAGGGATAGAGAGAATGAAAAGAAAGAGAGGAATAAGTGTCTCCCCTTAGTTTATCTTTTAATTATAAAAGTATCTAGCTCTTTCCATGTTCGGTATATAGCAGGAGACGAATTACAAAAGTAGACAATGCCCTCTAATTTGTTCTTGCTTCTCTCTAGGAGTGAACATTGTATAAAGGAAATGTGTATTTACAGGATATAAAGGAAAAGAGGGATAGAGAGAATGAAAAGAAAGAGAGGAATAAGTGTCTCCCCTTAGTTTATCTTTTAATTATAAAAGTATCTAGCTCTTTCCATGTTCGGTATATAGCAGGAGACGAATTACAAAAGTAGACAATGCCCTCTAATTTGTTCTTGCTTCTCTCTAGGAGTGAACATTGTATAAAGGAAATGTGTATTTACAGGATATAAAGGAAAAGAGGGATAGAGAGAATGAAAAGAAAGAGAGGAATAAGTGTCTCCCCTTAGTTTATCTTTTAATTATAAAAGTATCTAGCTCTTTCCATGTTCGGTATATAGCAGGAGACGAATTACAAAAGTAGACAATGCCCTCTAATTTGTTCTTGCTTCTCTCTAGGAGTGAACATTGTATAAAGGAAATGTGTATTTACAGGATATAAAGGAAAAGAGGGATAGAGAGAATGAAAAGAAAGTAGCATGCTTTTTATGCTGATGTCCTGTTGCATAGTACTTATGGCTGAAACATGCAAGCACGTGGAAACTAACTTTTCTTGTTTTTTATCCTCATTAGACATATCTTGAATTGATTTCTGTTGGTAATGATCTCAAATTTGTTCTCGTGCTATTTCTTTGCCCCCATACAGTGTTAAGGAATATCTTGTAAAATTTCATTGGTGGTTGTTCAGTTTCTCTTTTGTATCTTTCAGGTTTTCTTTCTTATTAATTTTGAATCCTTGTTTTTAGGAAAGCTTCTTTCAAGTACAAACAGAACGGAAGCCTCGCTTGGGAAGAAATTAAAGTTTGACTTCCTGCCCGAGATTGAGAAATTCACAAAGTATGGATTCTTTCCACCCTAATGTTTTTGGTTGCAGTTTACATGGGCATGGATATACTGCAAATTGGTTTCAGGGATCTTAAAGTAATTTTCTCAATGGTGTGTATTTTGGTCATTGAACAGAAAAAAGAGAGGCTGTTGAAAAAGCAACACAGAGAAGCCCTCCTCCTTGACACCTTTGTGACTGCAGATGGGCTTTCCTCTGGCCGCTCCCTTCGTGACAGAAAACCTGTCACATATACTTTTGGTATGACCCCTTTTTCTACTATTTCAAGTTTAATGATTTTCTACTATGATGTTCTAAGATATAATTAATAATATGGTATACATAATATTCTGGTCCACTGTTTTCTTATCTCATTTTTATCATTTTTATTTGATATTAAGTGCATAAACTACCTGTTTCTCCAACATATCTATTTTTCTTTCTTGTTGGTTAGAGGAACCCTAGAATCTCCATAAATTCTGGGATCAAGAATATAATGTATCATAAACTTATTGTACTTTTATAGATTTTGAATTGGCTGATGCTATACTCATTCCCTCTTCTGTACAGTATTGGGCTTCCAGTGTGGTTGCCAAAATCTATATATATGCCATATGCCTTTTTTCTGGAAAACCCATAGATCCACAAGTTCATTGGAATAAAGACAGGTTCATAAAAGCACTTACAGAACATTTTTGGTCCTTTAGAAAATGATCCAAGGACCTCTGCGTCCAATGGAATTGGATATAGAATATTAAAGTAGATTTTGTTGCAATCAAGATGACTGGTATAGTGAAATAATTTGACAAACATTATGATGACATACATGATCTGTAATCAGGATGTTCCGATTTTGATAAGCTTGTGGTAGAAGTTACTAAACTGTCTACTGTGAAATATTTGTTTTGGATAAATTTCTAGCTTGTGCTAGAAATTCTAAAACTCACTGTAAAGGGCTTAAAGAAGTGAGATTTAGAGGAAAAATATGGGAGGCTTAAGATTTTAAAAGGCCCCTATGCCTCTTCGATCAAAGGAGCAAAGATTCATGATGAAGATGCATGCCGTCCCGAGCCAAGCCACTAAACATCACAAGATCAACAAATCTAAAGGAACCTTGTGATGTCATAAGGATGGAGAGATGCTGGAAGAAGTACCAGTTTACACAGGTGAGCAGTATGGTCTTGCATCTACTGGTAAGTTCTATTGTAGCAAAAAAATGTGAGCTTTCTGGCTTTCCTATTCAATCTGACATCAACAGACAGACTCTTACTTTGCTCGCTTGGTTAATAGGAAAAAGAAACGGTTTGCTTGTCTCAGTGATTATCAAACTGAAGAAACCTTTATGCTGGCCTTTGACCGATGAGGATAAGAAATCAGAAATCTATCTTTTCATATAATTCCTTGATTTATATTGGATGGTGTGCATATTGGATAGTGAATTGCTACCTAGTCACAAAGGATCAAATATGCACCACTTTGGTGCCTTTGTAGGGCACATGGTACATCAAAGTTGCCCAGTTGTGTGATACCTTAAGCCTAGGAAGTCTTTACGATAGTCATGGTCTAAATTATGCATTGATTAGGAGGTTTTGTAGGAAAAGTGATTGCTAAATGTCAGTACTGTTTGACATAATCTCAGTGTTTGGTGACTACAGCTATAGGAGATTGGCCCAAACCTGATCATTGTGGATTTAATTTTGAGTGAAATAAGTGGGTGTCAAGTTGGACTAAGATTCATGGCAGAATATACCAAGAAAAAATAAAAGTAGATGACAATAAAGACAGGCGCAAGGGTTGTCATGATATGGGTCTGTTGACTTTTTCATCATCACACAATGTTGCATCAGTTGGTACAACCCCTAGCACAAGTCAAAAATTGGCCGAGCCATGTGTCAACACGACTGTGTTTTCCTGTACCAGCCAATGCCTAGCAATACAAGAATACAAGTATACTTCCATTGGTATGGTCAGTATGCCACCGGTAGTCAAAATTGTGAATCTTGCACAAAACTTTGCATATTATCTCGTCATAATTAGGCCTGATGGTGTAACAAATGCATTATTTAAACCATTTACTTAAAAATGATTAAACCCAAATTAATGATTGTGGACCCATTTTAGTCTTATAAACTAGTTTAATTGATCTCCCACATCTAATGTGGGACTAAACTTGGGATGCAACAATCTCTTCGATATAAGATTTGATATCCTTGTTAAGTTTTGACATAGCACGCATTATCCAAGTATGGTGTACGTGAGTCCTAGCATAGGGTGGCTCCATACTATAATGTGCTATAGTGCCTTCAGCACCATCCACAAGTAGTCATTTCATATTGGGAACCCTCATCATGCTCAATATTGGGTCTGCTTTAATGTCAATTGTCAACCTAATGAGATAATTCACTTATTAACTTGATATGCCTGAATCAGTGATCCAAAGTGCTTAACCCCAAGTTAGTAGTAGCTAACCAACTGTAATCCTACAAACCAACTTAATTGGCTTTCCACATTCGATATCGGAGTAAACTTGGGGTGTCACATCTTTTGTCGGGAATTGACAACCTTCTATGTATAAGATCATTACTAGATATTATATTTAATTTGGACTATGTATTACAAATAAGAAAGTTAGAAAACGATGATTCTTACATCCACACTCTTGTCAAGGTTTTTGTGTATAATATTTTTTGGATAAATTCTAATTGCTATTTTTCCAAACATGAAACACTTCGTAACTAATTGATATGAAGGTTTGTTTGGTACCCAAAATTAATGTCATAAACCTATTGATATGCCCTTGACTTAAACTTGATCTGCCTGACCTTTAACACTTGCTGGACTTGGCATTGCAGCAATTGTTTATGTTGCAACTCATCGTGCCAGTATTGTGTTCGATGATCATATATGCTACTCATCATGCCTTCATGATACATATGATGAATATATGCATCCATCATATGGCTCCGTGTACGAGATTTGTTAATTAGATACATGAGAGGTGTCCTTTTGATTGAAACTTTGGTCAATGCCTCTTATGAGTATGTTTGGTATTTATTAATTATTATTAAGGAGGGTTCAACCTGAGTTATGTCTAGATCTACTTTAGGATCTAGCTCTATCCTGCTCTCCAACTGTAACCTCCTTACCGAACAAAAAGGACTGAAAAAGTAACAAAAGCATTAAAACTTGTTAAAGAAGAAATTCCTACCGAACAGATGATGGGAAGAGATCCATTGGCTACAATTTAGTGAGGAGTCCATATCTGATACAAACAATGATAGGATAGGTTTTGTATAGCTGCAAGTATGTACAATTGGTTGGTCAGAAAGATATGTGTGATTCTTTTTTTGTGAGATTCAAGAATACTACCTATAATGCTCTCTATCCCTGACTCTATCTCTCATGCTTTTCTCTCATTGTCTGTTATCTTTTTATTTTTGCATTGGAAGTAAGTTTAATAGTCCTTTTTGACCCGATTCTGGTCTAGCTATATTCTAAAAAAAGTCTTGCCATATTGGTGGGCATCTACACAAGGTTGCATCTTGAATAATATCAGGGCTGATTGATCGGTTGAGGCAATCAAGACCTTTTCGTGTTTCTGTGCTGGATGTATGATGAAACATATAGATATGAGACTTGTTTGTATTTAGAGAAACTGCAATTTTTCATGAAAAATGCAAATGCCATCACTTGATAATAAATTGGCGATCTTTCCAGATTGTCTGACCTACTTTCCATTTTCTTTTAGTTTGTTAATAATATTTTCTTTTCATAAAAAAAAGATTAGCCATTTGAGGCTGCGTAACTGTAGATTCAGAAGAAACTTTGAAACATTAGAATCCATCATGCTATAGAAAAATAGACTAGGTCACTATGATGAGTGAATAGTTGAGTAGCTAAAGATCTATCTATACTCACAAGCTTAGACGCTGACAGTCAACTACCTCTTAGTATGTGCTTCATACCATGGATTATAGGTTTGCATGATTTTGCCCATTATTGAGTGGAACCTTCTTGTAAATGGGCCCCTGGCTTGAGAGACAAGGGTCTTGTTCTATTGATGGACAAAAGGGTATAAAGCCAGTCTCTACCATTTCTCAGACACAGAGGGAGCCTTTGTGGCTCCATTTTAAGATATTCCTAAAACTTTACTCTTAAACAGAGACCAAATTGGTCTTAACTTTTACTAGTCTTTTATAAGTTAAGATCTGTTGAGGCTTTGTTCCTAAAGGACGAAGAGCAATTCGTTTGGGCTAGGGTTTAGGAAGCACAGAGTTTGCTTTATGTAGAAACTATATGTGCCACTACCCATTGAGCTTGATGTTTGATGTGAAATTGGAGTTAGCAGCAGAATAGGCATATCCAGGTTAGCATGCTTACTATTTGCACTTTTAATTCAATTTTTTGTGAACCTTTGTTATCTTTTTTCTTTTGAGCTTGCTGCTTTATGGGCATACCACCCATGCCAAAACATGGCACAACACTGACATGCCATTCTAGTGTCTGGATGGCACTTGGTGTATTGTCAAGACTTGAAACCTTCATACCAGTCAACATAAAATTTCAGTCAGGCTTAAAAGAGGTTGCCTCAGCTCAAACTAATTGCTTTAGTTGGTCCAATCTGAAGAGTCCCATTCAATTGCATATGCTATTACTCGGTATCTTTTGTCAGTTTCAGCTAATTTTGCCAGTTTTGGAATGTTTGCACGAATAATAGTTTGAATCCTAAAATCTGGATATTGGTTATAAATTATTGTTTGAATTGTAGTTTTTGAGGTTCTCTTTTCTAATTTTTGACCAAACTTAATAGTAGTTTGATGTTACAACAAATTTTCAGATGACTATGACCGCTCCATCAATGAAGCGATCAAAATAACCAAGTATGTATGCATTCATCTTCTTTTTTTCATTTATCTCTTGCATTAATTAACTTTTTGAAGAGTATGTGTTTCTACTTTACTGCTTTGTAATGCTTCAGTGCTATGTCATATGTTTTAGGAGAAGACAAAGTTCACCTGAGACTGTTACTAGAAGAGTTGTTGTTGGGAGGCCTGAGGTATTGACTAATGGTAAATGGAATGGCTCTTCGCAAGTAGAGCCAGTTAACCACGATGCAGGGTCCCCAAAGTCTGATGACTATGAAGAAACTGATGTGGAACTGCAGGACGAGCCTCTTGACCGCAGGTTTCTTCCTTTCATGCTTGTCTCTAGATGTGTAGTTTGTTTGTAATTTGATTTATCTTACTATTTTATTATTTGGAACTCAGCAATAGGCGGAGGAAAAGGCCTCAGAGATATATGGAGAAAGATTTTGTCGATACTGTTTCAGATATCGATGCAGATTTTGACAGTGATGATGACATAGTAGGAGAAGCAGTGTATGATGAGGAATATTTGAGGAGTAGAAAGCAGAGAAAGGTGTCAAGTGGCTCGGAGGGGGATGAGGAGTATCATTGGGAGGAAGAAAATGCAGAGGATGATGAGGAAGAGGATGAATACTCCTTGAGTACCAGTGAAGATATAGTGGAGCAACAACGTCATAGGAAGTTTCCAGGTCGAACTAGGCAGGAAACGAAACTGAGATCAGTCGATGGACTCCAGACAGGCCTAAGACGTAGCAAGAGAGCTACACGACCACGTGTAAATTACCAACAGTATGAGCTATCAGATACAGACACAGAATTGGCGAAGCCTGGCAAGTCAAATGCAACATATGCAAATTCTGATGCATCAGATGATCTACAACTTTCAACATCTAGTCAAGATTCTCAGGATCAAGAAGACAATGGAGATATAGCTGATAACAAAGTGACTGAGGACCAAATTAACAATACCAAGGCTGCAGATAAAGAGCAGCAACCAGCTACTCAAAAAGCAGATGTCAATGGGCATGAAGCAGATGGTGCCCAAAGAATTAGGTTCCTAGACTTGAATGAGCTCGCCCCAGGGACGAGTTTTGATGATGGCCCAATGATTAAAGATGAAGACAGGGACAACTTTTAGGCAGTCTGTTTTCATTCATGGCCCTGTGCGAGTATTCGCTTGCAGTATTATCTGGTGTGTGGAACTGAAAGGCTTCTAGTTCATGGAAGCTATCAGCTTTCACAAGGCCGGTGACAAGATTTGTTAGCAAACAGGGACTGCTTCGAACTTGCGGCTTGGAGGTGAGACCTGTAGATGGGTGCTCAACCTCCTCAAACTTTGAGATCCCAACTTTGTTCAGTACCTGATGGAAATTTTGAGGAAGAAATTCATTGCATCCTGTGCTACGTGTTCCGTGTACAATACGCCTTTTGTGCTGATGATTTGCCAGATTTCTGGATTTACTTGTTGCCTTTCTTTTCATGCAGAGGCACAATGTTCAATTTAGCTGAGAGTACATCAATCTATGTATCAATTTTAACCGAAAAATTAGTCTGTATTCTAAATTTAACATGTACTTCAGGGACAAAATTCAAGGTTCTTTTAGTGGCTTGAAAATCTAGTGTCTTTATCTCAGTTCTTTTCCCTTTCTCACTGCCGACTTGATGTGGCTCTTGATGGTTTTAACTGACTGCTGCATCTGAAGGTATGACTAACTACAAGCAAAGGCAAAATACATATATTGTTGGCTACTCACCAGCTGTTTATCCAATCAAATTGTGATTAGAATTCTTGTGTGCTGCCAGCTAAAGTTGGCACCTACAGCTGATTACCCTAATGTGTTGGTCATGTTATTGTTAGAATTGGTTTAACAGCTGCAATTTTGATGACTTCCTTGTCGTAAACGAGGGTCAATAGAGATGTGTGTGCTCATTTGTTAGCAAATTATTCTAAAACCTCAAAACATACAGATCATGGAGGAATGGATTGACCTCCAGACTTGTGTCTATAGAAAAGAAAAAAAAGTTGGCAATGCACAATAATTCAAAGCATCTAACAACATTCATGTACTTTGATATTATCACCTCCTTGGGCATAAATATGATAAAGATATGCAAGGGTGTCTCAAATTATACCAATTAAATTCCGTTCCCCAAGTAAGAAAAAAAATGCTCGGTGAATCCGTGAATCTAATTACTTGATTCTACATCACTGAGATTGACAAAAGCACGATCAACAGCATGATCGTCCATGAATCTAATTACCTGATTCTACATCACTGAGATTGACAATCATGTCCATGAATCTAATTACTTGATTCTACATCACTGAAATTGACAATCATGTCCATGAATCTAATTACTTGATTCTACATCACTAAGATTGACAAAACCACGATCAACAACATGATCGTCACACCCGGCGAAGCTGCACTCATTAACATAACTATTTTGTTTGGCCTTATACCTTTAAATCTTATCTCAATGTTCGTTCAGGCTTGCGATTATCTTTTATTGTCTAATAAAACTATTATTAACTTTGTATTGCTTATGATATTCATGTTCTGATCGAATTTTACAATATCCCATGGCACGATTTAGTACGAATAATATTTATAAATCAAACAACCTATCAAATAGACTCTACAAGATTACTGCATGTATCTGATACAGACATGACTTGTACCACCTGATAACTATATATTTTTTATTTTTCTAGTACTCCTTCCAAATTCTTCCTGAATTCATATGCATATCATATATCAGTACATCAATATATATCAGTACAGATTGATACCGATAACATATTGATACCGATTGATACCGTCGATACATACATCAATCCGAGCGGACTGGTACAGATTGATACCGTCGATACATACATACATACATATATAGTGTAATGTCCCCGACCGTTACGGACTGATACCCGATTATTGTGTAGTGTCCCCTGATTCCGATAACATATTGTATTATATAATGTCTTCAATCCATTTCCAAGATCAGATGTAAAATGACTCCTGACGATATGATTATGATCATTAAATGATCTATTGGCTTAAATGATCTGATCATGATCGAATCCATGCAATAGTAACTCAAAAATATGACAGCTGAATGATCCGCACAGCAGTAACAACTTAGAGTAGTTGCCATACACGTTTCCGTTGAAAACATGCGAGAATTCAACCTGATCACAATTTGTTTATAGGTCAAGCCAAGCCAGAAACCAATGGTGGCCGCGATCAGGTTACATGACTCATCTCGGGAAAATGCCAGGAAAGATGATTCCAGGTGGAACAATAATGGGATGGGGGCAACAGCTGCCTTTACAATTAATTGACAATGTTCTTTTTTTGTCTGTTGAGTATATCGACAAGGGAAAATACCATTTTTGCCTCATCTCCCTGGTAACAGTAAGCCCTACTCATCGAGGGCACCGAGGGCCTTCATGTCCTCCAGGAAGGCCATGTATGAGTCATCCATACTCTGCAACTTGGGGGCTGATGTGGTTGCTGTATCTGGTTTCCCAGCAGATGTTACAGCCGAAGGTTTGGTAGCCGGGCCCATTGCGGCAGAGGGCTGCGGCTTTGGTTTGGCTTTCGGAGCAGCAGTCTCTCGCCTCACGCGCACTGATGCAGGAACCTGCTCCAAAGAATCCAAAGGAAGATGTTCATAAAAGAAAGGATCAATAAAGCCTAAGAAGTTCTATGATTAAATTGCAAGCACATGACATTGGCTTATGTACAATGAAATTCCAAAATTGCTACCTAGTGCCTTATGGTTAAATTTTTTCATATTAAAGAATAATAGATGCCTCGGTGTTCGCCTGCTTAGTGTCCTCAAAACCTATCAAGTTATTAAGAAGGGATACCTCAACAGCCCATGCTAATCTTAACTGGTCAACATGTACCTGGATTGAAAGCTAGAGGGATATACCTTGCTACAACGTACCATATCAGAGAAGTAACTAACACACCCTCATGCCATGACATGGCATGACAATCCATCAAAATATTCATTAGATCTATACTTGGGTGCTTAGAAGGGTCCTGTTTTCAATACAATAAAATGACTGGGGATACTTGGTCAATACTACCTCGGAAGACTTTGTTTCTCTCGATGCGACTCTCTTGATGATGTTCCAAATCTGTTGAATGATGTTATTCATGTTGAACATCACACTAATCTTCAAAGGATTCTTGTTCCCTCTAATCATTTACATAAACACTATGTAGCTACTAAAAAAAATTTCTGCAAGCTGAATAATCTGGGGGTGCTCATTAACTACCGGTTATGAATTATACACTATGTTTCTCTGTATCTCCAAGTAAATGACAATGTTCTTAATACAATGTCCCCAACAATGATGTTTATGGTCAAAAAATTGAAGTTACTGTGTTCAAAATGTGAAACCAAACCATTTTTGTTGTCAAGACTGGCATCTGCCAACTTCAAAGAACATAGATCAGATCATAGGGACTGTAAGTTTGTTACCTAAGTGGGTTACCTAAGGTGCCAGCACCATGAAGATATATCATGTATATAATGCAAAGTAAAACAATCATAAAAATGCCTGTAAGTTTGAGGTCTAGCCCAGTGCATAAAAAGGTTCCATACAGTTTAGTGCAATGCCAATACAATGACAATTAAAAGGAAAAACACATACCATAGCTGTTAGTTCTGGATTGTGCTGTGCTAATGGTCTCTTGACAACAGTTGATGCTGCTGACTTGACATATGATGGCTTCTGAGGTACTGAAGGCCTCAAGGCATCAAAATCATCTTCATGTTGGATCAGGGGACCTGGCTGAAATGGGGGCCTTGGATAAGGTGGTGGTCCTGGAGGTGCAGCAAACATTGGCCTAGCAATTGTTGGTGGAATAATTCCTGGAGGAGGAGGCGGCAGAGGTCTCCCAGAAATACCAGGAACTACCAGTGGCGGTCTCAAATCAGGAGGAAAGTGTGCAATGCCATGAGGCGTCATATCAGGTTGCAAAGGATTTATCAGAGGAATCCTATGAGTCATAGGTGGTGGCTGTCTTGGAGGTGGTGGCAGCAATGGAGCCATATTTGAACTATCATTTGAGCTTGGAGCATTGTTGGGGACAGATTCAGATGACGTGGAATCAGTTTGGTGGTTTGCTGATTTTGGTGGCAGTCCGGGGGGCGGTGGAGGTGGAGGAAGTACAGCTGTAATCTACAAAAGAAAAAAAATCATTAAAGATCTCTAACAAAGACAAAATGACAGCTCAATAATAAATCGACATGCATAGTGAACAAAAGGAAAGGGAAAAAATACAGACACAAAAAAGAGACATGCATCATGTCAGGATGGTAGAACTTCAAAAACAAGAATGACAAATTAAGATTCCAAAGAAGCATGACAAGACATGGCAAATATAATCTCAAACATACCATATTAGAATCTTTTAATACTGGCCTATCTGATGAGTCTGCAACTTTATCAGCTTCCTTCGCTGTGGTGCCCGGTGGAGGTGGTTGTAAAGGCTGTTGGGGTGGTGGTGGTGGGGTAGGCAGCGAAGTTGAAGCTGCAACTGGTTCTTTGGGCAGGGGTCCTGGAGGAGGCGGTGGTGGTAATGATGCACTTAAATTGTCAACAGCCTTCAGTTGAGCTGGTGGGGGGGGAGGCAAAGGTACGGATGGGGGTACGGTAGTGTCATCACGAGAAGTCAGTTCATCAACACTTGGTAAAGGTGGTGGAGGTGGAGGTGGCGGTGGTGGTGGTGGCACAGATGAAGAAGCAGGCAATGGGATCCTGGGTCCTGCAGTACGATAGAATGAATTAGATAGAAAAAAAACACTGTAATGAGAAAACACAGACAAAGGAGAACACAATAATGACCTATGGATGATTTGTACATTGGAGGTTTTCCAGGAGGTGGTGCCCCTGTTGGGTTTAATGTAGGATGATAGTAAACAGAGTCCTGCATCCACAAGCTAGTTAGTTTGATCAAAATTGCATTTCAATTACACAACTTGATCAAGACACATACCTCAGGCTTTGGATGTCTAACCCTTTCCTCTTCCTCTGCATTTGTTCTTCTTCGAGGGGGGCCCAAGTGGCTGGTAAGAGCAAAGATGATGAGTGTAAGATTAAAAATATGAAGCTAGAAAAATAAGTTAGTACACAAAGAACTCGTGACATAACTCTCACCTAAACATCACTGGTGCTTCACCTTTTTCCCTCATTTTCTCTTCGTACTCCTGTTCAGAAGCTACATGTAAGCACATTTACATATATTGACATACAATATTAACACATCCATACAGCAATGGTACAGACATCAAAATGAATCACCTAATTTCATCATGAGCCTAATAACAGTTTGTTTACATTCAACTTCATAAGTCACTTAACTGAATTCAACATTGCATAATAATTTTCATCTTCTCACTTACATACAAACTTCCAATCTGAATCTGTTCCTAGTTTTTCCAGTGAATTAGAATTCCTCTGGCTTCTTATCACATCATAACATTCAACGTACAGCATACCAAGATAAATTATAATATGATGTTGGTCCTAATTGTACATGAGAACCATTCTAAGTTCCAGAAATGCAACCATTAACATTATACAATGGACAAGCAAAACATACAAACAGATCATTGCTACGAAGGCTCAAATTTTGAGTAATCCTTTGACCAATCTACCAAGAAAAAATTATTCACACATAAGAAGGCAATCCTATATGTTCTCTTCAAAAAAAATGTCAGCAAGAGGGAAACATGAAGCTTAACTAACTGGGAACCTTATCATTTCATAAAGTAGAAATTTGCATTTCTTCAATAATGGAAGACAGATACCGTCAGCAAATATGCAAACTGTTCCTTGGAGTACTGACATTCTAAATCAATCCACATTCAACTTCAAGACTCTAGTGAAGCATATTGACTCTTTTGTTGTGTGAAGCAAACCTCAAAAGTAATCACAGCATTCAAGCACAAGGATAAAAAGTACCTCTTATTCACACTTCCATTTTCTCATTTTCTATGACAGTGCTGTAAAAGGTTTTCCATCTGTATGACCAAAAAGTAGCAAGGGAGCTATGAATCACTGATTCTCTGAGATTAAAATAGCTGAGATGATTTTTTGGACAACTAAAAGATCACAGTCCAGGATTCTATTTGATTAATATGAAACTTCTTATTGTAGTGCATGGTGTACATGACCAATACAACTATGTACATGCTTACAACAGGATATCCCTAGATAAGCTGGCAACTGGCTGATACATAGCTTTCATCAAGGAGAAGAAACTAAACAGCATGAACCCTGTATAATAAAACATAAAACTCATGTTATCAGAGTCCTCATGATCCACAGGCTGAGAAAAATAAATATGGGTCAAATCTAATTAGTTTGTGATTAATAATACTTAAAATAAGAGAGGAAAATTGAAGGCCAACCCTAATACAAAGCAACAGACATCTTATGACCTCGACCCAACACACACTATTTTCAAATGGGAATTTTCAATCATGACCAACCTGAGATCAGGTTGATGACTAGTTGGATTAAGTTGATTCTGTTGGGGATGGTTCATTCAGAATGCACATACCCTAAAATAAATGAGGATAGGAATTTATCTTAATGTTTACACAAGATAGTAGGAAAAAAATTAGTAAAAGCAAAAGAAGAACAACAGGTAATTAAAACCTTGATTCTTCCAAATCAAGTTGGACCTTTTAATCTCAGTGTGGTCATTGTTTTCCACAAAGGAAAATGAAATGGGCATAAAAAACCTTAGTATTAAAATAAAATAATTTACAACAAAAGGTATGGATATGAAAAAAATTATTTACTTTAATCTCGATCCATATTTTCTCTGTGCTTGCTGATGTCTATACAGTGATTTCATGCTTCACTGTAAAAGCAAAAAAGAAAATATCTATATGATCATTGTTTCCCACAAAAGAAAATGAAATGAGCATCATAAACCTTAATATTATAAATTCCAACAAAATATAAGGATATGAAAATAATTTATTTATTCATGTAATTGCTGTAGTAATGATATCATTACTGTATTAAAATCTACATTTGCATATAAATATTATACAACATTTTCTTTTTTCTAATATCTAAAACTTCTAAATTCTAGCGCTTATACGGCTGAAACAAACTCAGACTTAGAACTGTTAAACCAAGCACAACATTATACACCCACCAGTGACTGAATCCAAATCATGATTGGAACCATGGTTTTAGTCTCTCATTATTACTTTTCTTTTCCCATTTGATGGATTTAAAGATAATGCTTAATCATATATCTTAAGATATTATCCAATATATAAAATCATTATTGCAGGTATATAATCAACAATGAACACTCATATTCGCTTATCTTAAATATCTTATGAACTTTAGCTAATTCATATCATTGTATTTGGTGCAATCGAGGTCTGAGTCCTAGATAAGCTTAAGTCTAATAAGCATCAAATTAATTCTAATATAATTTAAATTTATATAACATAATTAAGACAAGTTTTTGTTCCATCGGGGGAGTCTTTGGATTAATATTTCATGATGGATTTTCATTTTCAACAGGTATTTGGGTACAATGAGTTGAAAAAGTATATAGGTCATAAGGATATTATGGAATTTACTAATTTTTTGGATAGTTTCTATATTAAAAAATTAGAAGCCTTTTAAGAATATGGCAAGGCCAAACATATCAATCTCTATTGGTGATTGAAACAATATTTTGCTAAAAAAAAAACAAGTTTTCTAAAGGCCAGTTGTCCTAGGGTCATTTTTGCTATTCATCATGCGATCCCTCTGGCTTCCACCGCCATTTCCATGTCCATGACTTCTGTCACCATCAATACTGATCTCTCTGTTTATATTTATATTGTTGCAGTACTATGAAAAGTCAGGAAGGAAGATAGAATTTGATTGTTACAACATATGTCATGCTAATATGTCAAAGGCCCACCAGAGAGCTCTAGATCCCTATCAATATGAGACTTGGGGTCCATGTTTTAGTACCCGTTTCAGCACACATGCATATTTCTTTCCATAACCATTCTCTAATTGTATGTACATGTATATTTATAAAAAAAAGCAGATACAGGTGTGAAAATTCCAAATTTGATCAACGTATTTAGAGAATGAGAACTAGAGTAACATTCATCTACGAAAGGGAAGCAACAAATAAGCAAAGCTTTAAGTTATCTTCTTTTTACAAAAACATCTGTATGTACTAAAATAATACAACACAAAAATGGGAGATTCAAGATTTTATTTTATTTTTTAAAAAGTAACCTGACAGCTGCTTCTAAGACTATCAGAGAGTGTAATCAGCATTAAGGCAAAACAATAACGAAATTGCAAAAGAAATAAATAAAAGAACCTTTCGTTTCTTCAACACTAGGTTCAAGGTATCCTCGAGTTGTCTTTTCTTATGCTTCCTTGCCTTGTCAAGAGCACCATCTGCCTCTGCACCATGAAAGAATCAGAGAACAATTTACAGACCCTGAGATAACTCCATCTAATTTCAGTGCAAGGGATATGACATTCTCTTAAAGATATCCAAAATCCTTAGCACTTAGTTCTCTGGTATCTAGTTAACACACAACATTTATCCAATTTAATCACCCCACAGAAAAAAGGCTTCTTGATGACTCGGATATCTTATTAGTAATAATGTTCATGAACAAGTTCATGTTCAATGTTAAATCTTGAACTAGAGTTATTTCATAAAGTCCAATATGAGTTAAGCTACGTTCAGTCCATTATACTTGGGTTGTATCATAGTAATGTATAGAAGATTGTTCTCGTTCTCTAAAGTTCATTAGCTAAATTTCATATACAATCTAATAATTGTGTTAGAAGTCATAAAATGATGTCAGAATAAATAGGCTTCTTCCAATATCTTGCCTAAAATTGTTCTAATTAATGTATTTTAAGCTGCTGATAATTAGCAGCACTTGGTAGCACATTATCCCTAAAACACAAGGCATGGAAGAAAATTTTCACCAAAAGACAATGGGATAGAAATGTCTGGTAAAGTGATTCATTCTGAGGATCCCTACCATATTAAAAATGTCAGTCTTTATTTGAACAGAGATGACTGAGCTGTGGTAATTGAGTTAGTATGCACAATAAATACCAAAAAAGAATATCCATGTGCCAGTTAAGCCTCATCTATATTTTTTTCTGTTATCCATTCTCCTAAATATTTACCTATATCTTATTGCTTTTCTAGTGTTGGAATCTATGCAGCAGCATCCACAGAGAAAAAGTCTAGTGCACCAACATGATTCTTTAATCATAAACCCGTTTACTTGATATCAACTATGGAATGATGTCAAAGCTATCACCTTATCCTCCAAATACAAATGCACAAAACAGCACACACTTTTGTTCACAAAAATAATCTGTTGAGTGTAATTTTCAGGGTAACCATCAACTCAATGTACAAGCACATAGTTGGTCAAATGCATAGAAGGAAAATAGCTTCCTCATGAAGCAAATGAAACATTGGCTGGTCATTAATGACCTCAAAAATGAATGGAAAAACCTTTGATCATTATATATAAATGAGGGACCGCTATAAACACTATCATAACAATATCTATTTCATGTCATTTCCCATAGCTGTTTTATATATTCCACTAAATAGTTACCCACGTCTATAGAAAGGTCATCTGTTTTCTCACGTCACAAATTTGGGGACATATTACTATCATGGTTCCAAAAGAATTAGCGGAAAAACAAATGGCTGGCTTTGTTATGCCACCAATAAAGTATCCTTCTGGAAGTAAGCATAATGTGCCAACTCAAACCAATAGAAAAGAGTTTCTTAGAAAACCTGAACATAATTTGATATTTTGATTAGCACAAATATCATATGTCACCTATCATGCGTCCCTTCTCTAGGCTCTCTCTACAACTGAATTAAAGATCTAGCAATACTGAATAACTAGGAAGTGTGATCATAAAGAAAAAATTTGAGATCAACGAAGAGCGAGTGGAACGGATACACTTGGGTCAACGCACACAGTAGGCTTATGAGTTGACTATTTACATTAGACAGTCTTTGTGATTCCTAACTCAAACTTCCATGAGAACATGAAAGAGGCACCTAAATTACCAGTGTGGAACTCATTAAACACTTAACCATACAGAAAAAGGTTATTTAAAAAAAAATAAAATGACAGTTGGAGCTTGCCTGCTGTATGAATGATGCACATGCATAATAGGCTGTGTGAAATTCTAATATATTGGAAATCATAGAAAATCATCCACAGTAATTTCTCTAGAAAAACCTAAAATTTGAGCATCCTGGTTGAATACTTACTCATTTTTTCCAACTTCTCAATTTGCTCCCTAATAGCTTCAGGGTCCTTCTTCAAGATCCCAACCTCGCGCACCTTCTTTCTTTCCTTTTTGTTCTGTGAAAGAAGTTGTATTAAAAAGAATCGAGTAACATAACCATAACTAACTGATTTTGTTGGCCGAATCATGGTTCAAATATGGCTGTAAGCAGGAAAGCTGATACAGGAGTCAACAAAACAGAAGCTGAGATTTCAGAAGTTTTTCAAATAAATATAAAGAAAAAAGACAATCATAGCTTGTATGTGTATGTATCTGTGTAGATGTGCATATATACATACATATGTAAATATACAAATACATAAATGTTTCATAACACATGCTTCATAAAAGTTAAACATGTTAGGTAATCCGTTATGTTCTTTTAAGAAAAATAAAATTATAAATAATAATGATATCAAACAGAGTCTAAAAAGAGAGGCACTTCATTTGGATATGTGAAGCCAGATACAAAATAAATATCTAACAAAGTTCATTTCATGTCAATTTTCCAATGAAGTGCAAGACATCTCTTGTCCATGCCAAAAAAGAAAGCAAAAGGAGAACTAACCAAATTTATTATTATCTGTGGTGCCAGCAAGGCAGATGCATAATTACCAATCAGTAAGGAAAGGTTATGACATGGATCATTAATAAACCAGAACTTCTTAAACCAGCAAAGGATGATCACATGAATATAAAATTAAAACAGTAAAACCTGGCCCTTTAGAAACACAACCATATGAGGCACAAAGCAATATAATCGGGGAGCTTAACGGATGGTTATATCCTCATGAGCAGCTACACAATAAAGGATCTTAACATTTGGCCATTCTAAGCACTGCATTTAATATTAGCACTCAATTATCAAGGAATGATTTTAACTTAACGGTCTGGTACACAGCATGTACCATCCTGTACTAGGTGTGCCAGATGGTACAAGTCCTGTATCAGGCATGCTTGATGGTTTCCCTTAGTCCGTGTACCAGTAGGCTGCTGAACCAGTAAATACTGCCCAAATCAAACCTTGAAATGAACTGACAGCTATTCACATATAAAAATTTGCAGCCCCAAGTAATTCCAATATGCTTATGGAGTTACTTAGCTTTTCTTGCCATGGTGATATAACATGACTATAGTTTGAGATTTCTTAGGATCTAAAACATGGAGGCTCAACATTAGACTGATATAAATTCTTCTAAGGTCGAGAAGAATGTACATAAGTTCTCAATTACAATTTAAGTGGTTGATGAGTATGCATGATTCATGAAAGCCCTCAAAAAGAACAGGTCAAGGTTGACAACTGATACAAACTTCTATAATTCCTTCCTGACCTCTTTTCTTGTTCTGTATCTTCAATGTTCAATGTTCTTTTTTTTATAGAGTTTCTCTTCACTGTTATGATTTTCCTCATATCTAAGGTTTTGTCGTTTCTTCATAGAAGTTTTGATCTTCACTAACACCATTGAGTTTATTCAATATTTCAGTATTTTCTCAAAAATGTCAAAGTCAAATTACATCTCAAACTAACAACATAGAATATGTCTTTCTTTTTCTACAGAGTAACTCCAAATTTAAACTAACCTGGACCAGACACAAGTTTGATTGGGTTGGGGCCAAATCCATTCAAACCGAAGGTTTAGAATCTCAATCCGACAACTATACCAGTTGCCGTTGGACCCATAAGGTGCCAATAGAGATTGCCATAATGATACTCAATACAGGTCAGTATTGCTCAGACCAGAGAGAAAATGAGAGAGAAGGGAAGCGGAGGAGGGAAGGAGGAGAGGAAGAAGAGGACAAAGAATCACAGGACAAGCAATCTTATCACTGCAAGCAAAGAGAGTTTCCCTGATTTCAAACCTGATCGCCTATGTTGTAAGGAAGAAAAACCTAATGGGGCCCATTACACACAATGGAGAATAGCAACCAAATCCTAGTTTCATATGAAATCAGATAAATTCAGTCGAATACACATGCTTCCTACTCATTGTAATTGCAATAACTGTCTTTTCTTACCTTGTCGTGAAGGGATGAACTGATCAAGTTTGTCATTATAAAGTTAAAAAAAAAAGCCTCTTGTGATTTTTCATCAAATAGGTTCATAAGACCAGTCAAGAGTATGCAACAAATTTGCTATTCTAAGCAAACGATATGATGAAAGACAGTCATGTGATACATTGATTCTTACTGGTTGTAAATACACTTCCACCAATCGAGAATTAAAAAATAAAGTTGCGATGCTATTAAGACGGACTATGATCAAATTTCATCAACAACAGCTTGACATTGATTCTTGACACTGATTTCAAGAATTATTTCGAAGATAAAGAATTAAATTTCACATATAATCATAGGATATCCTCCATTTAGGAAGGGAAGAAAACAGGCAGACAAGGTTATAGCAGAAATCCTAATGATTTCTTGACACTGATTCCAAGAATTATTTCGAAGATGAATAATTAAATTTCCTAGTTTTACCAAAAATTCGATCTTTCATAGTCGAAATTCCTAGAAACTCCAACATATATATAATCATTGGATATCCTCCAATTAGCAGGGAAAAGAAAAAACAGGCAGACTAGGTTATAGCAGACAACCCTAATGATCAAGAAGAAGGGAAAAGAACAGGGGGGGGGTTGGCCCGAAACAATTATGGCATCATAAGAAAAGGAAACCCTAAGGGCAAGATCGAATCGAGGAAAATTGGTCTTTCGTACCCGTTTGAGCTCCTTCTTGCGGAGCTCCTTCCGGTAAGCGTCGGTAGGGTTCAT